>BPLT01000251.1:0-368089 GCA_019656295.1 Rhododendron mucronatum var. ripense
CCCCCCCCCCCCCCCCCCCCCCCCCCCCCCCCCCCCCTCTCTCTCTCTCTCTCTCTCTCTCACATTGTACAATATACGCAATCATTCGTCACCATATCGTTATCGAAGATAATATCCCACACATTTGTTAGTTATGGCATGTTAAAAATCTAAAGTAGGAATGATTTATATAAGCACTCACTTGATCTATGATTCGACTGAACGTGGTCACCTATTTTTGTTCTCACGTCACTAATAATTCCTGAGTCATTTTCAGAGCATGCCATCTCTGTTCACTTTTTTTAAACCATGTTTTTCAACACCAGCTGTGTGTTTTTTTTTTTTTTTTTTCCTTTTAATTTTTCAATTTTCCATAACTGGGTATCTATCTTAACTTGTAAAATTAAGGATCGGGCAAACCTCTAAAGGATCCAAGAGCTTTTTTGTTGGTAATAACTTGATCGAGAATTTCTCTTCATGAGCAATTCAGATTGAGACCTTAATTACTGGTTGGGTGAGAGTCCAACTTGCTAATTTGAGAGTGATTTATTGGCGGTAACAGTCTCTTTGGATGGAGTGATTTCATGAGAAAAGAAAAGAAAGGGTTGTGATTTCTAGTCAAATTACTTATTTAGATTGACTATTTTGGTGAGAAATAGAGAGAAAAGTACAAAAAAAAAAAAAAAATTTTTTTTTTGATTGGCTCCTCCTCTTTTTCACCTAATTTCACTAAAATGGTGCTAAGCTTCCCTTTTTTATCTCATCCTTTCTTACCATCCAAATCCAAATGAGCTGTAAGAGTCCAATCCGGGAATTGATAGTAAACTTAGTATTTGTTGTCATGTTCACACTCAACCTATCCTAGCTTGTGTTGATATCTCTAGACATGATAACAATTAGAGGTTGAAGGAATTATGATTATAATTGGATTCCTACCACTCATCATTTAGGCTAACTAACTCGCATACAAAATTCAAGAAATCCACATTACAATCAAGAGCAAGCTGACTTTGAACTCTTCATTTGTCATTCACTTTCCCAGTGACATCTCAACTAAATGAAGTGATTAACCCCCATTAGAAGAAACAATGATCTTCCACAAATCTTAAAATGATGCTAAGCAATCACTCTTATAAACAATGAGAGAGAGAGAGAGAGAGAGAGAGAGAGAGAGAGAGAGAGAGAGAGAGAGAGAGAGAGAGAGAGAGAGAGAGACTTTCAATAACTTCATCAACACATGGTATTGTCCATTCTTGTAGAAAAGTAAAATTTACCAACTAATCTTTATGTCCCTCTCTGCTTTGTTGGACTATAATTTGACAATCTCTCTTCGCAGGTAATATGGGTACGTATTACAGTATTGTATAAAAATACATGCATACATACAAGAAAATTACATGTCTACATTTACATATTTGTGTATCATATGACCTTTATTTCTCTACAATCCAAGGTTTGAGATCCCTCCAATGGACAAAACAACCAAAAGAGTAATACCCAAATAAAAAAAAAATTAAAAATCCTTATTTTTCTCACATATTGAGTTTTCTTTCTAATCAAAGAAGAAAAAAAAGAAAAGAAAAGGGAGGCCAAATTATTCACCTTGAATATCAAGAAAAGGGAAGGATGAAACATCTTTCATCAACTCCTCCAAGTCCCATTCCCCCACTTTTAGGTCTTCTCCTTGGAAACAAGTTCCAAATCCTTCCATCGTCTCCACTTTGCTTATATTATTGAGAGGGTTGTAATTGTAATTGTTTCTATCAATAATATTGTTCTTGTTCTCACCATTTGCTTCCATGGCTATACTTTCCAAAGGAGGGAAAAACATCTCTCCATTTTGCCCAAACATTCCGTTACTCCCAAAACATCCATCACCATCCATTCCAACTTGTGGCATGAATGTTGGCACATTGAAGTATCCATTGCCACCAATCATGGGGATTTGATCGATCGCCCGTGCGGCTGACGAGGACGAAGAGGACGACGACGTGTTCATGAACATGGCCATCATGTTATTATGGTCTTGCATGGCCATGATCCCTTGCATTACATCTAGGGGCTCCAAAGACGAATCGCTAGCATTTGGTGACGGTGTTGGCGACGACGACGACGTGTTCTTGAGCCTCTTTTTTATTGTTGAGTTCCAGAAATTCTTTATCTCATTGTCGGTGCGGCCGGGCAAGCGTGCCGCAATCTGAGACCACCTTAGAAAGAGAGAAGGGAAAAAAAAAAAAAATAGTTAGAATTAGAATAGAAGAGGGTAAAGGAAACGTGTTTTCTTTTCGTAAATACACACATAGGGTTATGCATGGAAGATTTAATTTCCTAAAACAGTAAATATATGTGGGCTGTGGAGTGACTTCAACTCAAAGAGGAGACGTAGACACAAATTGATGGCTCTGATGTCATCTTCCCCTTTAGTCCACTGTACTACCAAACCATTTGAAATCACTATATATCTACGAGATAAACTTTTCCACAGAGGCTCCGTGAACAGGTTATCCACGGAGCTGCGTAATCACAGTCGTTTGTTTCGGCATTGGACGGCTCAGTTTTTTAAAAAAACTATTTGCTGGAAGAGTTTAATTCTTCACACAAATAAATTTTTTTTACAATCCGAACCGTTCAATACACTTTGGACGCACACAATTTGGCTCTATTAATGCAAATACATGGGAAACCTCTCGTAAATAAGTTTTTCTGATTAATCTACTCATATACGCATATAGTTTGTATCTATTTGTTTATATACCTTGACCAATTGGTGTACTTACACAAAATGGGAAAAAAACTTGCAAGGCGGGATTTCTATGCTGAAAACCCTTGTGTGTCTGGGCCGAGGGATTTTTTCGACTGTTGGATGTAAAACATTAAAAAAAAAATCACACAATTTAACGGTCGAAAAACTCCTTGATACTGAGGCACAGGGTTTTTAGGACAGAAGAAGTCGGATCCCATCACTTCATTGTGTATGGATGTCCATGAAAAAAAAAGCTAGCTATAGTCCTAGCCAATTAATCTTTCATACTGGTGTGTAAATATATATACACCAATAAAGGAACTCATAACAGTCTGCTTCATGGAAATTAAAGTGTCACATTGCATAGCTCTAAGGGCTTATTGTAACATGGAAGCATGAAAGTTATTCTGAACAAATATTATTACTGTGAATGACCTACTTAACGAGCTTTATAAAATGCACGATCCCAATTCCATTGGTGGTCCGAGAAAGATTAGCAAAAGGCCCAAACTGAACACCAGACAAGACTTTGTCCGTTCAATACATAGTCGTACGACTGACATCAAATTCGTTTAACTTATATTCAAAAGACTGAAAAATATGCACAGAGAGAGACCTTTCATGACATTGTCCGATACATAGTCGACGTAAAGCCATTACCAATACGCATCACCATAACACTATTCGAGAGAGAGAGAGAGAGAGAGAGAGAGAGAGAGAGAGAGAGAGAGAGAGGTACCTGTTACCAAGGAGGGAATGCAGATGGAGGATAAGGTCTTCTTCTTGAGGGGAGAAAGCTCCTCTCTTGAGATCAGGCCTCAGGTAGTTAATCCAACGGAGCCGACAGCTCTTCCCACACCTGAGGAGGCCAGCATTCCTCGCCACGTCGCTCCAACACCCCAGCTGTCCGTTGCTCCTCACCATGTAGTTCATCAGCTTCTCATCTTCCTCCGGCGACCACAACCCTTTCCTCAATTTTGTGCCATTACTATTATTACCATTGTTACTGTTACTGCCATTGTTGTTGTTGTTGTTTTTCCCACATAGATCTGGCTTCCTCATTGTATATATATTATATAACCTCTCTCTCTCTCTCTCTCTCTCTCTCTCTGTGATCCAAATGCCTTGGAAGCCTGTTCTCTTTCTCTCCCAACTGTTTTCTGGTGTAAAGGACTGAGGCTAGACTTTATAGAGAGAGAGAGAGAGAGAGAGAGAGAGAGAGAGAGAGAGAGAGAGAGAGAGACTAGTACGTTGAGTATATATTACTTCAATAAATAAGAATAAGTACATGAATGTACAGTAGTAGGCTTCTGTTCAAAACGGACAAAAATGTACAAGGCTCCTATAAAAGGGTCATGAGATATATGCAACTTTATAACAAGTGGAGCAGCTTAATTTGTAGTACTTTGGACCTGTAATTGGCCTTTTTCTTGACATAAGTTCTTGATGAGAATCATGCACCAGTTGAAATTATAAGTCATTTTGATCACCTTGGGTGTGTGTTATATGAGCCATGTTTGTACTACATGTGTACATATTTTCTTAACATTTGTATAAGGGATTAAATTCTTTCCGTCGACGGCTGTGGGTTTTTCACTGCTGTCCATTGTGAACCTCACCATCCGTTTATTTTTATAATTTGAACATTTCATCTTGTAGGGCCTATAGTGTAGTTTATTCATCCAAAAAATTAGCTTGATTAAATATTGATAACCCAATCAAAAGTTGAATCTTAGTTTATGAAATGGACAGTCTGACCGTCTGTTTTATAAACCAAAATTTAAATTTTGATACACTTATCAATGTCCGGTGAATCTAATTTTTTGAATTTGAATCCTACTCTGCGAGCCTCACAAAATGAATGGTTCAAATCGACAATTAACACTGTGAGGCCCAAAATGATGGTGGTGGGAAATTTAATCTCTTCGTATGAAAAGATTCATAACATCAAGACAAAGACCCCACATCATCCATGTAATGATTTCAAGGTTAATATTATCAATTTATGTGCCAATATTCCGAATAGAACACTCAAAGATAAAGTATGTATTGTAGCAATTCCCTAACGTTTTTCTTTGTTTTTTCTATCAGTTGTAGCTTAATAGCTACACAATTCGACTTGAATTTATTGGCAGTATTGGTTTAATTTTCTTGTAGCATATTAGCCATTATAAAATCAAGTACTTGTCATATCCTATTTTTATATTAGTTTTCGATCTCTTGAGATCTTTTGCTCATTATAATATTTGCATTAGCCTAACGATAATGATGATGGTGATGGTTGTGGGCTTTGCTTAGAAGTGGGGAATAAGAGAGAGAGAGAGAGAGAGAGAGAGAGAGAGAGAGAGAGAGAGAGATGGTTGGTTGATGGGTCGAGTAGGGAAAACGGTTTGGAGGGGGACCTGCGTAGCATGCAGCATATGAGAGAGAGAGAGAGAGAGAGAGAGAGAGAGGGGGGGGTGGTGTTCTTGTCTTTGACTCCATACATTGCCTCTTTTTTTTTTTCTTTGGTTAATATTTCGTCATTCACAAGGTAATGATTATTAGCAGTATACATTAGGAAACATGTTTCCCTCTATTATTTTCTATTTGTGGTGGGGACGAATGATTGAGAACGTGAAAAAACATAAAGGTTATTTTGGAGTAACTAAGACAAGAAGATATTTGCTTCCACCATACATAATCTCCTCTCTTGCACCCACACGTGTATTTGAAGATAAGAGAAAAGATTATTACTAGCATTAGCTTCTTCTTTTTTTCCTTAACCTATAACAGATGATATTATAATTTCAATCAAAGATATTTACATCAAGATGATAACTCGTTCTTAGACAAGGAAACAAGTAATCAAGACGACAGAGATTAATTAATCACAGACTATACCCCAAATCAGCTAAATTTTTTTCTATAGAAACAAACCAACCCAACTGGGAGAAACCCAGACGGAATATAGACTTAAGGCAAGAAACCAGAGAGAAAACCTCCACAAAAGAGAGGAGAAGAAGCAAAGGATCGCAAACCAACAAAAAACTGAAAAAAAAAGATAGAAAAAAAGACCTTGCCATCTTCATTTACCAACATAGATCTCCAACTCTGGCGATCTAATCATGCACAAAAGCTCCGCGTCCAAAGCAACAAATTTAATTGGCTTACTTGGTATAAATAATTTTATTTTAATTTGTTAACTAGTGTTGTTTGGGTTAACTTGAGCGCACCTCGACGAATTTCTTAGATCAATTCTACCGTCCACTTAGGGAGGGCCATTTAAAGCTAGGACAAAGTTTCGTATGGACTATTTTCAAAGAGGATGTAAAACTTAGTCATATGCAATAACCCGCCATGACAATCCCTTGAGAAATAGTTGATATATGGAAATAGAAGGGTACATCGAGAGGTTGAAACAAGAGCAAACCTACTAGAAGAAAGAATTCTAGCATATGATCAGCACAAGAATCAACAGGAAGAGCAAAAAAAAAAAAAAAAGACAGGAAGAGAGAAAAAAAAGGAAAAAAAAAAAAAAACAGATCCAATTTCAAACAATACGACTAAGCATCAGGAATGAGTTTTGCCGACTCAACCAATCATTCAGATGGATATAGGAGGCAAGATGTCAGTTATATATAATGATTCCTTAATTGGTCATAAGCACCAATAAGTTTGAAATCCAGAAACCGGAGCGAACTGGCCGGAAAAGAGACCGAATGGATGGTACACCGGTTCATCCAGTTTGGATCTGGATTTTAAAATGCTTATCAAGCGCCATGCACATGGTCATGATAATTTTATCAAATTAATTTACATTGACCAGAGTGTTTTTGTGAATGGCCAAAAGAGTCGCGTTTTTGTGATTAGCCTGTTCAATTAAGGAAAAACAGAAGAGACTCCAAATGGGGAAATCAACATTTAAAAGTTTATCAGAAGGCACATAGATGTCTCAACATTGAATCTATTAATCAAGTTTTCATGGGTATTTGGGTAATTTGCTTATTGATCCAACGGTTAGAAATTTGTAGACAACATCTATTCGTAAAGAAAACATGCGTGCACATTGATTCTGACACAGACGTCTCGTAATATAAAAGCCCTTGGTGATGCATACGAATTATTGTACCAACCATATAAAATATTTGTTTGCGAATCAAATCATTAATCTGTACACATAAATGATAAAACTGCTGCATTTGATTTTTGAATGTGGAGAGATCAATGTATCCTTGGAGGGTCCACTCTCTATTATTTAGAATAATATAGATAACTAATTATAAAGAGAAAGGAGAATTGTGATTCAAGAAAGCATGATCTTCAAGCCTTGGGTTTGCAACTTCTTATTGATGTTTTGTGTCAATAATTAGCCAAAAACGAAAACCGTGAGGAAGACTTTGATGCGATTTGATAATTGAATCTTCTTAGGGCCAAGCCTCTCTCCAAAGCAACTCAAAGTTCATTTACTTTTCATATAATTAAGATGCAAAATGAAAATTGGAAATTACGGCTCCGTTTGTTTGGATGTAAAATATTTTCCAGTAAAATGTTTTACCTATTTTCAGGTGTTTGGTTGGACAAAAAATGAGGAAAATATTTTACATGTAAAACATTTTCCATCAATGGGATGAAAATGACTTACCCTTAAATCTTCCGTAAGTTATTTTCCGAAATGAACCCATACCCTTCTACTGCAATTTTCACTGCTCAATTTTCTCGATCGTCAATCCTGACTCATGTTCAATTCCAATAATCTCATATCTCTCCACCGTTTAAGCTCTCCATTTCTCTCTCTACACTATTTTGTTGATTTCTGAAAATATTTTTAAGTGCCAACCAAACACCGGAAAATAAAAGTTTAAAGTTGATTTTGTGAAAAAATATTTTGCATGGAAAATATTTTACATTGTAAAACATTTTACATCGAAACAAACGGAGCCTAATTGTGACTATTTGCTGATAATTTATAAGACAAGAGGGCAGTTATGGCACACATTTTACTTAATGTCTGCAGTAGCAGACATTAAGGCTCCATTCTACTTTCTCCAAAAACCTTCTTTTTCAAAAAGAATGTAATTTCAAACTCAAATATACGAAAATAAAAAATAATTTTTAAATTTTTTTTGCACTGTTTAAAAGATCTCAATGAGATCTATCAAACAAGATCCATATTGATAGGAAAATTATTTGCGTAAACACATGATTTTTGACCTTGAAATTACTTTCTTTTTTCAAAACCTTCCTTTTTTAAAAACTGGAACGGCCTCTAAGTTTGTTTAGCTGTACAGGACATGGTTTCACATCAAGTTGATTGATTGTAAGGAAAATTAGAGAACCTGGTCTAGGGGCAACAATGTCAAAAGCAAAGTATCATGATAAAAAAATATCTTTGTTGATTATGGTGAATTCCTATGTTTGAATTCGTATTAAGTGGGCTTATCATTCATAGACATTTTGCCTTGAGGACTTTGGGGTGAATGCCTTAATTTCTTGTTTTTAAAGTCAGTATTATTAGAATACTTATGTAATGACCCGACCAGTACTCCTGCCATATATAATATTGTCTGCTTTCACCTTCCAAGTCATGGACTTTCATGTAGGTCACTCATTCCAGGATTATCCCAAAGTGAGCACTCTCTTAATTGTGAAATTCCAATGAGTTTTGACGCACGCTCTCATGACTTTAAAAGACCTTGTATAAGGTAGAGTCATAATCTATTTATAGCTTACAACTTACACTTCATCAAGCGATGTAGAACTCGTGACTAAGGTCATCATAGCTACCTGGATTTTTCCCCTCCCATCAAGCCCTATGGTCACCACAGCCTCAACCCGGGTCTTTTACCTGGCTATGGGGCGTCACATCTTAAATTAACACATCGGATGAGGAGTTGAATTCCTGACCTCCTTTCTCCTAGCACTTAAGTACGTGCATCTCTCGATGCCGTAGGACCAAAGGCATTGCTTATTGAACAAATCAATGTCTTTTCGCTTTATTATTGGTCAGAAATGAGTTTGTATTAAAGCTAGCTTGAAAAGTCTTATTTAGGCCAGACCAAATCAACTTAAAAAAGGTTGTCTTTGCTTATTGTGGAGTGTGTAATCAAATATGAACAAGGATGCATGAAACATTGGCAAACAGTAAAGACAAAGCATCCAAAAGTTGAAGAGTAGCTTCAATGTTTCCTCTTGCCTTTCTCTTCCCTGCTCTTTACTTTTCTGGTTTTGGAAAGGTTTTTTTCTTTAGAAGACTTTCGGGAACAATAGTTTCTAGCTGCAGTAGAAGAACCATGAAGGCCTACCTGTAATGATTAAAAGAATTTTTGTGTCAGGGTGAAGGGCGGCCCAAACACGACGATAAGATTGCGTTAATGTGACCTGACGATCGATCATGGGTTTGAGTCTCGAAAAGAACTTCTCTACTTTTTGTGGTAAGACTGCGTACATCCAAGGAGTAGGAACCTGTGCACAGGATTATGCTCTTTTATTTTTGACCTCGTGGGGGGTCTTCTCCTATATATGTATATTTGGATTAGGGGTGGAGTTGTGAAAATTCACTAGAAATATATTTGGAGTTAATACATGTAAGAGAATAAAATTTCCCACAAGGGAATAAGATTCTTTGGGTTTCGTATAATTATAGGGCTATAAACAAATCGAGCAGCTCGCGAGCTCGGCTCTGTTAGTTTAGTAAACGAGTCGAAGCTTTCGATTCCGTTCGACAAAAGCTTGGCTCGTTAAGGTTCGAGCTCAAATTTTTGACTTGTTTAGAGTTCGAGCTCGACAAAGCTCGGCTTGTTTACAACTCTACGTATAAATAAGGATTTGTAGGAGCCAAGAGAGAGGAGAGAGATTTGTAAAGGACAAATCAAGATGTAGAGCTCAGTGAGAGAATAATATCATGGGGATAACGCGATGAGCGATCGCTCAACGACCTTTGAGGATGGTCGGGTACGGGTGGGCCGGTTAATCTCTTTGTCCATTTTCTATCTTTTTTATTTTGTGTTTTTTGTTTGTCTTTTTTGAGCTTTTGTTAGATTCCTGCCATTTTTTTGGATTAATTATCTATTTCGATGAGGAGAGTCTAAAAAGATAAAAATTATGACTAAAAGCAAAAAAAATTCATTATAGACAAAAAAAAAAAAAACAAACTACTATTTTTGTTGGCTAAAGTGTCGTCTTATATAAGCTTTTTTTAAATATCGGTCCACATTTTTATACTTTTTTTTATTCTTCTCGTTGAGACGAATAACTAACTCGAAAAATTACAACGAATAACTCAACAAAAAGTTACGAAAAGTAAAAGAATATTGAAAAAAGTTTTAGACAAAAAAAAGTCATGAGGAAGAATAAAAATGTAAATTCACTTGGTGCTTTATCTTTTCCTGTGCGAAAAATCTTTTTCACAGCGGAGCCGTGAATAATTGCTTACGGTGCTATTCGCAGACATCCAAAAGTGTTTTGGATAGTCCAGACGTTAATGAAACTTTTCCGAAAAAGTTTTTCATTTAAATCCAGACCGTACGTCCAAAGTCGAAACGGACGGCCAAGATTGCGTGGAGACGTGAATAACTTCTCCACAGCTCCGCTGCGAATAAGTTTCCCTCGCATGTTTATTTGTGGGGTGCTTCCGTTAACTTGAATGGAATTGTGGTCAATAATTGCTGGCATTACGAAGAAACTTACAGTAATCATTCCTGTAACAAGCTGTAATAGCAAGTGGTACTTGGAGCTAGGGTTTATATTGAAAGATGATGTGGACTTCACTTTAGCCTTCATTTTGAGGATAGAAAGAGAGATTCCAACCCGGAAAGGCCTAGGACCCCGGAGGGATCAGTCTCACCTTTCTCCCTCCCCTTGTGCCACACTACTTTCTGGAATCTCACTGGACTTGTATTGGGGCCGAAGCGAAAATTTTACCACGTGTGAATGGTGTTAAGAGTTTATGGAGATTTCGAACTTAAGAATTTCCACCTATGAACCGAACCGGTTTGACATTTGGACTTTTTAAGACATATGTCGATCAGTAAAAGCAAACTGAAAGCCGATGGACTTGGGCCTGACTCCAGGTGGGCTGTGGTACTGAAACCTGCCGGTGTTTGCCCAACCCAATTCAATGGAACAATACTACTCCAAGTCCTTTGGTTTTCGATGAAATGCTGCCCCTGCCACCAACATGCCTGAATTGAGGGTAAATTATTTCGAAAAGGGTTCGGATTCTCTCCGGTCAACGTTTTGGAATGAAAGAAACAATTCTAATCTGGGTCACACATTGGAAAAATTAATGGTTCAAATCTGCTCCCAAACTCGTCGCGATAAGAATCAATTCTTCTTGCGAAGAGTCTTTGAGCAGATCCGAACTATTGATTGCAATATTGGAAGGTCAAGATTTTGACAGTCCGCTTCAGTCTAAAACTTAGACCGGAGAGGATCTACTTCTGGAAAAATCAACCAGCTGACTCCAACCCCTGGATTTTTCCATACCCTAATTGGGTCCCATCCGGGTCATGATTAATTTCAGTTCCTTGCAGTGTTTTATTTACATTATATAAAAATTCAGTTACTTTTCAATTTTCAGTATGGTTTTTTTTTTGAAGTACATAATAAACTTTTGATATCTTCAAAGGAAAATTCAATTGCATTGGAATGTCGAAGCTAAATATATATTAGCACATTTTTTACACACTAATGGTTTGTAAGCAACCCATTAGTTTGAAGGATTCGTTTTGCATTATTTGGATTTTTTTTTCTGGTGTTGATTATAGGTGCATTTTCCTATTCATCTACTGTATTAATTTGTTTCTAATTGGACCCACCTCTTAAGACTCCAGAGAAGACTCTGCAATTATATTTCGACCGTCCATCTTAGAAATCAATGGTCTAGATTTAAAAAAATTCTTCTCAAGAAGACTGGATTCTTCTCGGAAAGATTTTTTCAACAAATCTAAATAGTAATTAAAAACACCCTTTTACAGTCGATATTATACGAACGGCTTTCTACAGTTCAACTTCACGGCTTCTTAATTCAGCTTTGTGGCTTTTTTGGCTAGTCGAAGAAGAACAGCAACCAAAAAATAGTTGCCTTGAACAAACTGGTTGATCAAGAAATGAAAGTCCAAAGGGCATGGTGGAGTTCCTAGATTGAATATTCAATTCAGACATACTTATAAGGTCCTTCTGGAAATATTCGTTCTGGACCTTAAATAAGTAATGAGCTAAAGTGACCTAACTGATAGTTTAAGCACAACTATTTCATGTATCAATGCTACTCTCCAACACAATTCAGTTTACAAGTTTGCATTGAATTGTACTTGACCGTATCGAATTGTAATTGGCCTCTACGAATTACGGTTGGCTGCATTCATTTGGCCGTGTCGAATTACTATAAGTCGCTTCGAGTTGCACTTGGCCGCATCGAAGTGCACTTGGCCGATACAAATTATATTTGGCCGCTACGAATTACTCTTGGCCGCATTGAATTGCTCTTGGCAAAGCGGCCAAGTGTAATTTGATGCGGCTAAGTGCAATTCAATGCGGCCAAGAGTAATTCGTAGCGGCCAAGTGCAATTCAATGCGGCCAAGTGCAATTCGATGCAGCAAAAAGTAATTCGATGCGGTCAAGAGTAATTTGTAACGACATGTAATTAAATGTGGCCAAGAGTAATTCAATGCGGCTAAGTGCAATCAAAATGAGACGGATGGAGTAATAAGGAAATTGATACTAGCACATCTACGGGTACATCTGTTTGGTAACATGCATGCTCTCTTCAAATGATCATTGGTCATTCACGTGGCAATGATCTCCATTTACTGCTAAAACAGTGAGAGTCGGTTGTTCGGATAAATAAGCCAAAGTGGCTTATTTTTTGTCCTTATTCAAATTTTTTTCGTATTACTTGGTTTATTGTCAATTTTTTGGGGATTATTGCATCTTCATGACAAGATGAATCTAAAAAGTAAAATTTTTTGACCGAAATCCAATTATTTATTTTTTTTGAATAAAGACGAAACAAGTGGCTTATTTTCGTTTTTTTTGTGGCTTTATTTGGCTCATTTTTTGAGGGAAAACCAGTGGTTTTTTAAGCCGAACAAGCCTTGAAAAAATAAATTCTCGGCTCATGGACAGCCTTACCTATGACTAGGGCTGTAAACGAGTCGAGCCGAGCTTTGTCGAGCTCGAGTTCGACTCGAGCCTTAACGAGTCGAGCTGAGTCATTTACTAAACGAGCCTTTTTAATCGAGTCGAGCTTTTGTCAAACGTGCTGAAAACTCGAGCTCGACTCGCTTACTAAATGAGCCGAGCCTTAACGAGCCGAGCTCGCAAGTTGCTCGGTTCGTTTACAGCCCTACCTATGACCTTGACAACAAAAGATGTTGAGAAGCAATTACCCGAACTATCAAGAACATGAATTGTTGATTATGTCAAGCAATTTCAGCCAATACCTGCACTAAGATGCAAATAGAAAGAGCAGCATCAAAGATCAGTTTAATTTTTCAGAAAGTATCGATTTCATTCTCCTCCGATCGAGTTCAACCCCGTTGTGGACAAAGGCGAGGAGCCTTGGTTCCAGTACGCTTTGTTGCTCTGACTAATTTAAATCAACTTTATTTTGAGAATTTCATGGTTTATTGGAAATTGTATTATTTTGACAAATTCAAAAACTTAAACTAAACTCAATATGGTTGTAATATGTGGACCTACGCTTTTGGAATGATAACATAATAAATCTATGAACTTCTTCTGGGAAAATTGTCTTTTAATACAACAGTTGACGTAAATACTCCTTCCTAATTCCCCTTTTGTTAATTTGTTCTTTTTCGAAAAGTGTTATGTTTGTAGGACGGAAGAAATACCATATTCCCGTAAATAGTTCTCAAAATTTTTCCCACAATCAAAAGAGCTCAATTACATTTCTTAATTGGTGCAAAAATCTTATGAAAATATTTAAAACAATATATACGTTTCACAAAATGCACATTTTTCTAGGAGAGACAAACAAAATAGAGCTAACCGTTACAATCACAATCACAATCACAATTACAATCTTGATAGACATGAGTTCTTCATAAGGAATGTCCTAGGAATTTCTCAAGGATTGGTGATAAGCATCATGTTCTTGAATTCTTCGAAATCGAGCACCCCATCCGAGTTCGTATCATACCTCTTGATCATGCTCGTGCAATCCCCACCACAATGCTCGTTCCAAAACCCTAATTGTGACAGAACGCTCTGAAGCTCCTCGCAGGAAATGACGCCATCGCCATTCAAATCGTACACCTCGAAAGCCTTGGCTAGATCACTCTCCAAATCGTTATTTTCCTCTCCCGCTTCACATTGATCATCACCCATGTTTTGCTTGAGGATGGCATCGTAGAACAACATAAAGTCAAGACGGTCGAGACTCGTTTTCCCCACCAATAATTTGAGCTCGTCTGGGCCAGTGTTATGCACCCCAATTCGCCCAAGAAGCGAACTGAGCTCGTCAAGGCTCACTAAGCCATCACCATTTAGGTCTAGCTTTTCGAATATCCGGTGTAAGTCATTGGTATCGAGAGGAGACATGACCGTGGTGAAATATATATCGAAAAAATCAAGCGATACGAATTTGATCGATTGTTGCGCGCAGCGCTGCAACTTATGGATATAGAACTGGAAAAGGATGTGTAGATATGGTATAAATCTATGCAGAGAGGGAATTTATGTTGGCCTTTCTTACACGGTTTGAAGTTGGAAATCAACTTGAGAATGTTCTTGTGGCTTGGGAATTAGGCTTTGTGGAAGATCGAAGACTTGTACGTGAGAAGTACATATATAGATTTGTACCACACTGCATGCAGGTTTCTTTATTATATTCCTTCTTTGAGATAACTTTTCAAATGGGGTTAAGAAAGTTTCTGTTCTGCTGTGAAATACTACTCCGTATATATCTAAAAATGTTTTAGTACCACTTCAAAAGTCAAACAAAAAGACGTGTAAGTTTCCAAAGACTCATTCTCATAAATGATTTTTTTTTTTTTTTTATATAAAAAAAAGTCTCAAAAGTTAGTAAAATTGAGAATTAAGTGTCAATATTGAGGCTAAGTTCCGCTAAGATTGGTTTTTTTTTTTTTGTTCTATTTTTATTCAAATTTTTTTTTGCGTTTGTTAGTTTTGCGCCTAACTTTTGTGAATTATTGATTCGTCTCGTCAAAACGAATCGTAAAAGTAAGAACTTATGACTTTTACGTATCTAAATATTTTTTAAAGTATCCAAAATGAAACCCAAAAAGCCAAAGTTAGAAGCAAAATTAACAAACGCGAAAAAATTTAAATAAGAACAAAATAACAAAAAACCCCAAAAATCTTAGCGGAACTTAGTCTGAAAATCAAAGATCACTTTATAAGAAAACATGCATTAAAGATTAGAATTCCAAACCCTATTAACAAACTGAAATCCGAAATTGACTAATATAACGGAAGGAAAGAATAAATCTTCAACTATATTCCATCAAGAAAAAGAGGTGGAAGCTACCTTCCAATTTCCTAAGCCGCTAAAGCTACAAAAGTACTCATAAGAATCCAATACCACTTGGTCCGACACGCTATTCTTCCCGTCAACCCAAGCGATTAGTCATGTGGTCTTAAGATTTAAAGGTTTGCTCCATCTAATGTTGCAGCTTCATTTTTTCTAGTCGAAAACTTTAAGGCCATCTCACCTCCACGCGAGTAAGTGTGTCAAATGGCTGTATGAATTAGTCCGAGCTTCGCGAAAACTGGTTTGTGACACCCCAACATAACCCAAAAAAAAAAAAAAACACGCTTAAAAGGTCAACTTTTTAAGTTCAAAAAAACCACATTTCGCAATTCGCACCCTTCGTCTTGAATTTACTTTACAGTAGTTTACACCCTTCATAATCCAACAGCTTAGGCCCATAGTTATGACCCTTTCGTTCATCTGGTAATTTCAGGGAATGTGACTCAAATTTTGCGAGGTCACTTGTACTTTTCCCATATGACATACATGTTGAATAAGCCTTTGTTGTTACCAGTCTACATCAATAATAGAATCATTTTGTAGCATGATTAGAACAAAACATAATACTAAAAGAATTCAATAGCGTACTCATGTTTTCGAAGAAAGTTTTTTTCTCCCGGTAGACTAGAACTGCATTAAACATAATTACTCCGAAGAGTACATCTTTGGGGTATTGAACCCCGTAGCTTTTTTTTTTTCTTTTTACAGACAATCTCATGCTCGTATAGAATAAAAAACTAGAAGGACAATCTCATGCTCGTATAGAATAAAAAATTATTCGGAAGTTACAAACGCCCATATCCCAGAGCCCTCCGTTGAGTACAAAGACATCAACATTCAGAGCATCCATGTAGGTTGGGTAGATACTCATCAAATAAATTAAAAGTTTCACACAGTGGGCGTCTAGGGTTGAAGACGGCAACAATAATTTGATCAGCCTCACCGACCCCAGACAACTCATTGAGGGAGCAAACATACCCACGGAGGGCAGACACAGAGGGCGAAAAAGGTTCCACGCATGTACCGGAACTCTCTGAAACCGGAGAGGAACAAGAAAGGGGAAATTGCATAACAAGAAACAACAGAACAAGACACAACAGAACATATTAAACAGGAAAATAAAACTCTGGTCACCAGAATGCAACTAAACCCTCCAATCCCCACTCTCACACTCAAACAGCTGAACCAAATCCGCGCCCAAATCCTAACATCAACCAAACCCACAACCCTAAACTCACTCCTACGCTCTCTCGCTCACTCAAAACACCCTCAAAACGCTCTAACCCTCTTCACCCACATGCTCCAGAACCCTTCTTCCCACGACCACTCCACCTTCACGCACGCCCTCAAGGCATGCTCCTCCCTCCGCGCCCTCCGGACGGGCCTCCAAATCCACGCCCGCGCCGCGAAGTCCGGCCACCTCGCCGACATCTTCATTCAGAACTCAATGATTCATTTCTATTTCCGCGAAAGGGAAATCGTTGGTGGTTGCAGAGTGTTCGACGAGATTGTGTGCCCCGATGTTGTTTCGTGGACATCGATCGTTTCGGGGCTTTTTAAGGCTGGGTTTGAGAGGGAAAGCATTGTTAGGTTCTGTGACATGGATGTGGAGCCTAATGCTGCTTCACTTGTTAGTGTTTTATGTGCTTGTTCTAGGTTAAGAGCTGTTAGGCTTGGGAAAGCAATTCATGGGTATTGTTTAAAGAGTTTGATTGAAGATAATATTATCTTGGATAATGCAGTTTTGGATTTTTATGTGAAGTGCGAGTCTTTAAGGATTGCTCGGTACCTGTTTTTTGCGAAAATGCTTGATAGGGATGTTATTTCTTGGACTATAATGGTGGGTGGTTTTGCGTATAGGGGGTTTTGCGAAGAGGCGGTTAGGCTTTTCGGGGATATGTTGGATAGAGGAGAGGTTGAGCCAAATGAGGCTACGATAGTCAGTGTCTTGTCGGCATGTTCTTCGCTTTCTGCCTTAAGTTGGGGTCGATGGGTGCACGCGTATGTCAGCACACGACATGACCTTATTGTGGATGGCAATGTGGGGAATGCTTTGATCAACATGTATAGTAAGGGTGGCGATATGGGTATGGCAGTTAGGGTATTTGACGCGCTTATATGCAAGGATTTAGTGTCGTGGAGTACTATTATTAGCGGAATGGCCATGAATGGCTTTGGCATGCATGCTTTGCCCCTGTTCTCGCTTATGTTAGTTCGTGGGGTATGTCCGGATGATGTAACTTTTCTTGGGTTGTTATCTGCTTGTAGTCATGGGGGAATGATTGATCAAGGGTTGATGTTGTTCAAAGCCATGACTGATGTATATGGAATTGTGCCGCAAATGCAGCACTATGCTTGTGTTGTTGATATGTATGGTCGAGCAGGGCTGTTGAAGGAAGGGGAGGATTTCATTAGAAAAATGCCCGTGGAAGCAGATGGAACAGTTTGGGGAGCATTGCTTAATGCTTGCAGAGTTCATGGGAATGAGGATATGTTTGGGTGGATCACACGTTGTATTTCAGCTGCTGAAGGTGTGAGCATTGGAACTTATGCTTTGTTGTCCAACACATATGCTAGTACCAGGAAGTGGGAAGATGCGAATGAGGTTAGGGATGTGATGAGAAGTATGGGATTGAAGAAGATGGCTGGATGTAGCTGGATTGAAGCTGAGTCATCCATTCCAACGTAATGACTTCAACAAGTGCATAACAAATGTGCGTTCTTCTTCTTGTTGTTTGCGTTAACTAAGCAAATGTGAGTACCATAAACCACCCTTAAAGTAGAATATGCTAGGGAAAATATGCAATTCATGCGTTGTGTTTATACTACGCTACTGCCTAGTTTTGGTGTTTCCTTTCTGCAACATGCTCTGAGGTTTAGAAAAACAGCTTCATGTTTGTCTCAGGTCATCCATTGTTTGGTATTCGTTGCCAAAACTCGCTTGGCGGCTCACCTCCTAGCTAGAAGAATGAACTCCAGGATAAGGTAAAGAAACATATTCTCTTGTTCTCTCTCCCCCTTATTCTCTCCTCATGGTGGGGGAGGGGTTCTTATGACTGATCCTTCACCGATTGTGTATTACAAATTTGTTTAGAACTAACTAATTCAACCGTCAGTAGTCAGTACACTTGTAAGGGCACTAGGATCGCTATCAGATACCCTCCCCACCTTTAGATGCAAATTATACAATAGAACTGTTAATTCTCCTCCTTTTTTTTTAAAGTAGAGTAAGTGCAAGTACTAAAAAACTAAAAAAAATCTGAAATGCAAGGAAGAGGGAAATGATCATTCCGATGACTCTCATCTGCATCTGTAGAGCATTTCTGTACTCTGTCATGGTGCTTGCTATCCCAATGCTTTTCTTTTTAACTTTTTGATGCAACAAACTCCTGTTGTAAATCTGTCTGATTAAAACTTGTAAGTGTTTGACATGACAAGGTCGTAGCTTGGCAATGGAACTTGATGATGAAGTTGGTTATGAAGTCGCTGTTTGCTTTTACATGCAACCTTGCTTGGCAATGTGATAATTCAGGTAAGATATTCAACTGTGAAACCTTGTTTTTGACGTAACAATATATTTTGTATGCAAGAGTCTTCAACCAAATATGTATTCACACTTTCAGTTGTATGGAGTCACCACCGATGCAAGGGATAAAGCCAAACTTGGGTTATGAATCATGATCCTAACTCGGGATATGACTTCAGAGTTCTGATATAATGAAATATGGGAATCAATGTATGTAGCAAATCACGACGATGGAGCCACCAGTGAGTTATGCAAACTTTTAGCAAATGGTTGGGAACGATGAGGGACTAGTTAGCAAAAAGGGTATTGCCACAAGGCGAGAATGAAGCAAGAAATTCTGTAAGACTAGCTTATAGGTATGTAATCTTTGGTGTCTTTGGCGAACCAACTGTATGGAAGAAGTCTTTTGGGGGTGTTAATGAGGCGTTTTGAGAATACAAGGGCAGAAGAAGATTATGAGAGAGGTTCACGGAGGTGATTGCGGGGAAGAACAGAGTCAAGGAAGACTGCAAAGCAAAATAATTCATCTCGGATACTACAGCCCAAAAGCTATGGAGAGGGCTTTCAGGAACTTGGACGAGGTTTATTAGCTCTAAGATGATGAATCAAGACCACTTATTAATGGTTGGGCTTCTTCTCTGCGGTCAGGTGGACATCTAGATCAGTGTCTTGTTAAAGGCTAGTGGGGTTCATGGGGCCGAGGACATCTAGTTCGTTTCAGTATTTCATTGCTCTTGTACATATTTCAACCTCCACTTATTTAAACACAATCTGAAAGCTAGGGATATGGAGATTGACACCTTGTGCCCGAGGTGTGGGATAGATGAGGGGGCTGTAGAACATTTTCACTTTTGACTCAGAGTTTTCCAAACCTGTGCGGACTTGACTCGTGGTTTTGATTTTGATTGTGATAATAAGGTAACTGGTAAGTGTTGTGGATTGGGTGATTGGCTGGTGTACATTATCTCATAACAATGATCTTATTCGAGAATCCATGGTTATCACGTGTCCCTTTGGCTCCAAAGAAACAAGGCACGCTTTGATAAGCTCACTCATCATTGGGATTCAGGAACAAGGATTTCAGCAGATGTATATTTGGTTATAATTTTGTATGACTAATGAGTGTGCTGATTCTAGTGAAGGTTTAGTAAAGATTCTCATTGATGGAGCTTGGCATAACTATACTCTTTGTGCAGCAACAGCCTGTTTAGCCTATGATGAGAGAAAAACCAAAAAATTTCTCAAGTGGAGAAGAGGACGGCAGCCATGGCTGCGACCCTCATTGAAGCCAAAGCCTGTTTGGAAGCTGTTAATGGTGTTTCCAAGGGCAGATTTCAAAAGTTGCAATCTTAACGGATAGCCTCCTCTTAGTTCGATCACTGCGGGAGAAAATTGTTTTGGAAAATTGGTCACAGTTTGTTATAGTTTACTTTTGGAAAATTTGTTACAGTGTTGTTATACTATCGGTAGTTTACTTTTGTTTTCAATTACTCACGTGGAACGATGGTCAAGGTTGCTCATGACCTTGCCAAGCTGCCCTCACAGGGGGTGGCCTAATTTTTGTAATATCTCTCGTTCACCGTTTCCACTAAATATTTTGCACAACAATTTATCGGCTTTGTGAAGTTGTTCATACTAAATTAAAACTTTTTGTCCAAAGTTGAGTTGTTTCCGCCATTTTCTTTTGCTAATCTAAAACATTTTCTACAACTTATAGTTTAGTGGAAAACACTTGACGTTTATGAAGACAATAAGTAGTCTATAACTTAACACTTAGCAAAAATGCCCAAATAATGAAGTTTATGGTGTTCTCAAAGAAAAAAAAGCCTCCACTTCCACAGATGTTGGGCTAATTTTTCCCATGCGTGGTGCGCAAATCTGGATATAGATGCTTTTGCAGCCATATGATTCACATGGGTTGCACAAATAGTACCGGATTCACTTGCATTCAACGGCATCGGACACATCTATGTTCGAATGTACATAGGCTTTCTATCCCATTTCGAGTGCGGGATCCAACGACGGGGCTCTTCTTCAGAATCAGCTTTGGTATTCCAGTTCCATTTCGGGGCTCCTTTAATAACTGAAATAGTCTGTATATTCATTTATATATTTCGGAATAGGTTCTGTTTCGTTTATGTATTTTCCACTAGTTATGTGTAGTCATTTGGCTATAAATTTCTTTTCCTTATTTTTCTTCTTACTCATTCGGTATGTCCCTTTTTCTTTTCCTTATTTTTCTTTTTACTCATGCGGTATGTTCCTTTTAGGCTATATAATTGTTTGTCTATATTTTTTTATATATTTCAATCTGATTTTAAAAAAAGATTGTGATTTTGATATTTCAAAAATTGATGGAGGGGCTCCAAAACTGTACTGTATTGATACACAAAATGACGTCATTTTGAAACCCTTCCATCAATTTTTAAAGTGCTAAAATCAATTTTAAAAAACATCCATATTATAGAGCTCGTGGAAAATTAATTTAAATCATCTTAAAAACTACAACTGTATCTCCTGCATCCTCAAACCCCTCCCAACGGATAAACCTCCCTACCCTCAACCTTCCATCCCAAGCAATGTCCATTCTCGACTCCTCCTGCTCCTCTTCTCTCTCCAGAACCCTCTCTCTCCTCTCTCTCATCCCTAGACCCCCTCCCCCTCGTTTCTCTCTCCACAGATCCTCCTCCCACTCCCACTCCCTCTCCCTCTCCCTCTCCGCCGCCCACCGCCAACGAAGCCTTCTCCGCTCTCTCTCCCGCCTCCGCACCGGGGAAATCGAAGACTCCGAAGAGGAGGAATTCGAAGACTCTGACGGTGAGGGCGATGGCGACGACGACGATGAGGAGATTGACGATGCTTTTGCAATCGACGTGGAGAAGCTCGAAGAAGAAGCCAAGCTTGTCGTCCGAGAGTATTCGGATTCTCTGTCTCGCGAATTGACAATAGGTATGAATGAATAGGACCCTCCATGTCAACTATCTGTTTTAAAAAGTTTTATTCTTTGATGTAGTTCTAGGTCTTGGAAGATAGAAAAGGGATGTAAAGAATTGGGTGAAGACTCGGGTCTATGGTGGTTCGAGCGGAGAGTGGGGGGAGGTTTGAGGGATTTTCTTATTCGAATTTAGGGCTGCAAACGATTGCCAAGCTGTTCGAGAGCAGTTTGAGGCTTGGCTCGTCGTGGTCTCGGTTTTAAGTTCTTTTAGTAAACGAGCGGAGTTCAAGTTAGTTGTAGCTCAGTTCGAGTAGAAAGTTTTTGTTTTTTTATTTTGTTTTTTTGACGTAGTTCTGGCTTTCGGAAGATACAAAAGGAATGTAAGAAATTGAGTGAAGATTCGAGTCTGGTGATTTGAGTGTGAGGGAGGTTTGACTGTCTTTCTTACTCAATTTTGGGGATGGAAACGATTACTGAGCTGTTTGACGCTTGGCTCGTTCTTGTTATGTGCTCGGTATCAAGTTTGTTTAGTAGATGAGCCAAGTTTGAATTAGTTGTAGCTCGGTTTGGTAGTAAAATCTTGATTGTTTGTGAAGGTTTGGCTCGTTTATAGAGGCTTTTGTAGTCAACGAACCAAGCTCGAACACCTCGATAATCTACGATCTGAGTTCGAGTTGTAGCTTGGTTCGAGTAGAAAATCTTGGCTTGTTTGTCAAGGTTATGTTCGTTTATAGAGGCTGGTGTAGTAAATGAACCAAGCTCAAACACCTCGATAATATACGAGCGGAGTTCAAGTTTTGTAGCTCGGTTTGATTATAAAATCTTTGCTTGTTTGTAAAGGTTCGTCTCGTTTATAGAGTCTCGTGTAACTAACATACCAAGCTCGAACACCTCGATAATCTACGATCCGAGTTTGAGTTAGTTGTTGCTTGGTTTGTTTGTAAAGTTGGGGCTCGTTTACAGAGGCTTGTGTAACGGACCAAGCTCGAACACCTTGACAATATACGAGCTGAGCTCAAGCCCGATTATTTGAATGTGCCAAGCTTGAACGCTCATGTTATTTGAATGAGCCTAGTAATGACTGTATATGCTTTCTTGCATGTGTAGTTTTGTGAAACTAGATATTATGATGGGGTAATGTATTTGAAGTTTGGATGATATTAATTAGCGGATGAATTTCACAAGGAGGAGTTAAGTGTACGTTTTAGATAAAATATAGGATGTCTAGTTATATATGGCTTGTGAAAATTTAGTGGAAGATGGATTAGAGGTAGAAGAGATGTACATTGTGCGAATTATTATATCTAAAATTACTCTTATTACATTGATCGTAATTTACATGTTCCCATTTGATTTCAATAGGTTCATTACTTTATTACCTTATTGTACTGGTATATCATGTAAATGCTCATGTGTCCACACGTTCATATCCAAATTTTGGATGCATATCCCTCTATCCGATGTATAGTCTTTCAGAGTCTTGACATTTGGAGCCAATACCCATTCCATAGTCCATGGAGTTGCACTAGAAAACATGAGCAATAGCGCAACTGGGATGAAAAAGATGGAAACTTTGTAAAACTTCTATTGTTGAATCATTTTCATTTTCTTATGAATATGAATCTTTCAAAACTCATTCGGTAGTTTAAACTTTAACATTGTGGTACGTTTTCAGGCAACTTGTGATGACAGTGTCTGAAAACACTTTTGCCAAATTGGGTTGTTGTCTTGTAGTTCATTTGTCAACAAGGAAATGTAGTTTCCAAGTTGCCCTCAATTTTTTTGGGTCAGCTCATGTTTCACTTCTTGTTGCTGAAAGGCACAGTTGCAAATTATGTTAGTTAACATAATTTTCCTACTCAAACTTTCTTTCTTTTCAAAGTTTTCCTTTGTATTTTTTTGATTTTACTTTGGTTTAACATGGAAAACCACAGTTGATCTAGAATTTTATGCTTCATCTAATGCTGTGTAAAGGATTGTTTTTTTTTTTTTTTTTTTTGTAGTGGGAACATATTCCAACATAAAGGAGTACAATTGATCTCTATCTTCATACTTATGTTTTCCTCTTTGGTGTGCTTAATGAAGAACCCATTTATCAATAAGGACTACAAAGAATGTAGAGAAGTTTATTTGTTTCCCTATTGGCCTTCTATGCTCCTCTTTAGTAATTATGTATTGTTAATTCATTCGAAGAACATAGGCGTTTTCCATAAGTTTACTGTCTTTTTGTATTGTTTATTTTTCTCCTTTTTGAGATGTTTCTACACTATTGACATTTTTTAAGAAATGATTTCAGAAGATGAAACAACTGATCGAAAACAAACTCGTGGAAGGCAGAGGAGGCAAAAGAGTGCCACTAGAAATGTCGGTAATGATTATTTATTGGATTGTTTCTGCAAGTGGCTGTTGATTTTGTATGTTTTTTGGACTGGTAATGGTTTCTCAGTAGTACTGGGTTCTTTCATATGGATATTATATTTTTAGTGATGCATATTTCAGTGCAAGCATTATATTTCTGCATGGTATACATAATATTGTGTAGAATTATATTATTTGTATGTTTTTGGCTCCCTTATAAAGGATAGCTTAGCCACATGTGGTTGAGAGTATAAGTAATTAAGTTACCCTTCTCTCTAATAGCTTAAGCATGTAGATGAGCCGGTGGGAAACAATTTGACATGGCAACTGAAAGAGTGTCTGATAATTTAAGTTACTCATAGATTAGATGGTGGTACATAATTAAACATGGAATTAGAGTTCAGGTTGTGGAAGGCATTTGATTCCAGTCCCTTCGTTGGCATTGCAAGTTGACGACCCATGTATTGTCCTTTTGTGGGGATTGCCATTTTTTGTTGTGTTGTACGTTAAGATGATTGAATCTCCACCTCAAGGTGGTGCATGGTATTCATAAAGAAAGTTAAAAACCCTAAAAAGACCGAAAGATAAAATAAATAATGCCAAGAACTCTACATCACAAAACAACTTTTAAGTTTGGATGACTTGGGACTTGGGACAATTAGGTAATATTAGTTTCTTGGTGATGAAGTTGAGGGGATTTGCATAAATTTTCTTCACCTTGAGGGTTCGGTTTTGCTATGAATCAGAGGTTATTGGGACTAGTATTTCGATTGGCTGGGGGAAGTATTGAGCAGTCTGGCAAAGTTTTTATTGTAAACTGGATAATAGGTATGCATTCTATTTGTTAGAAAAGTCAGGGGCCTTCCCAGGCTCTTAAGCTATAGAATTCTTTTTCCTGATGTTCCGATTCTTTCCCTCCACACAATCTTTCTTGAACTTTGTCGTATAATGTACTTCATTGTGAAACATCGTCTCGTACATAGAATATGGATGATCCGTGTAATTAACAATCGACTTCTTCACAAATTTGTTCGTCAAGAAAGTTTTGAGAAAATGAGAATAAATTTTTGAACTTCTTCGGTGCGGTTAGTTTTGTTGATTTAGATATTTAGGAATGCATAATCCAATCTTGAAAATTACATATCTTGATTTATTCTGATGAAATTAAACTGGATCTCTTTTCTGACACTTTTGGTGGGAACAAAGTAAAGTTCCCTGCTTTGTGGTGCTGACTCACTGGACATTTGTTAAATCCTATACGCAGATTCCGGATAATCTCCTTCAGAAAGTGGCAATCATAGGAAGGCCAAATGTTGGTAAATCAGCATTGTTTAATCGGCTTGTTGGGGTATTTCATAATCATTTGGACCTTGTTCTTTTGCTTTACGTTCATCAAGCATGCATGTTCACTTGTTACAAAAGTTCTCTTAGTTATGCAGTCTTCTCTTCCTGTCTTGTATGCTACATCTTTCAGGGTAACAAAGCAATCGTGGTGGATGAACCTGGGGTCACTAGGGATCGCTTGTACGGTAGATCCGTCTGGGGAGTGTATGAATTTATGGTAGTAGATACTGGAGGTGTTCTCAGCATCGCTAAGTCACAGACTGATGTTATGGAAGAGTTAGCTATCACCACCACCATTGGCATGGAGGGGATTCCACTAATGACCAGGGAGGCGGCTATTGCAAGGATGCCCTCAATGATTGAGAAGCAGGCTATTGTAGCTGTGGAAGAGGCATCAGTCATTTTATTTCTTGTTGATGGCCAGGTATGGTACATTAATTGTAGGCTGTCTGAACGCAATATGCAATAATCTTTTTTCTTTTTTCTTTTTTTGTTAAAGACAGTTGCTATTTGTCAGATTATATATGTCCTTCCACTCCTTGTATTTTATTTGATGACAACAAATTCAGTTTAGTAGTAAGGGATTGTTGTTATCCTAATGTTTAAACTGTGGGAGTATTTCGCAGCTTTGGAACATTTTCTGGATGGTACATCATGCATGTCTACTTGTTCTTGAGGATAAACTTGGCCCACAGATCTATCCTCAATAGGTCCACACCACCATGGCCTTGTTTGTTTGGGGGTTTTGAGGGAGGTTTTTAAGAGTAATGAGTGGAGAGAGATAGATAGAGAAAATTTATTGGTGACCGTGCATAGGGGTATTGAGGGGGATTATAGTGTTTTTCATAAATTAAGCCTAGATTTGTGGAACAAAGCTTCACTTATGCCAGAGTTTTTGACATTTCTCATCATAGGGTTGTTCTTTAGCTTGATTGCATTAATTTGCTTTCTTTGTTGAACATATCCATGGTCCATCCTCTTTATTGGCTTTCTTCTGGTTGCTTTCTCGCTGGTCGTCTTTTGTTTTTTGTGGTAGATTTTGGATACGTATGTCTCCTCTTTTGGCTTTGTTATATGTTTTCTGACCATCAATTCCACTGCCTTTCCCCTTCATGCAAGCTCGGGCATTGCTTATGCTACTTCGCTAAGCTCAATGAATAGATTTTACAAGAACCACTTCCCATTGAACTTGGGTATATTTTCAGTGTCTTTGTATAAGAGCTCAGCAACAAATAGATTGCTATCGGGCCTTTTTAGTTATTTTGAAACCTACTTCTAAATTCAAGCAACAATCAAATAGTATTTATATTTTTTAAATATAGAGAACTGATCAGTTACCTATATCCATCTGGCATGTCTTTTTTGTCAAGTTTCTACTTTCATGATTGAAGGTGTATTTCTATTTCAAAGGTACAATGACAAAAAAATTTTGCAGGCAGGTCTAACAGCAGCAGATGTGGAAATAGCCGACTGGCTGCGGAAGCATTACTCGCACAAATGTGTTATTCTTGCCGTGAACAAATGTGAATCTCCAAGTAAAGGATTCATGCAAGCATCCGATTTTTGGTCCTTGGGGTCAGTTGTTCTTGTTCTCTCCTTTCTCTACCCTTAAGTCACAGTTTGTGAACCTTTTTTTCCAAGAAATTAAGATATGTACAACATTCTCTGAACATACGATATTGGGCCATTTACGGCTTTGATGTTAGACTGTAGTTAATATCTATCTTGTTTGATATTTATGCTTGTCATGCTAATGTAGCAGTTATGTGCTCAATGTGGCGGAGATGAGATAGATATCATGGTGTGGTACTGTGGTCCATGGTATGCTCTGCTTATATTCCATGCAACTAGTTTCTCTTGGGGATAACATGTAGGGAAAAGAGAACAACATGACTTTTGAGTTGACGCATAAGATACGGTTTAGTATTTCTCTTTATTTGAGGAGAATCAAGCCTGTGTTTATGAGTTTAGCATACAACAAATTCTTCTTGGTGTTTTATTAAGACTCTTTTTTTCTTCCCTCCATTAAAAGGAAAAAGAAAAGAAAAGAAAAGAGAGGAGAGAGAGAGAGAGAGAGAGAGAGAGAGAGAGAGAGAGAGAGAGAGAGAGAGAGAGAGAGAGAGAGAGAGAGAGAGAGAGAGATCACCAAGGTAAGCATTTCTCAATCTCATCCTGATATGGTAACCTCCGGAGATAAGATAGTACCTTGAATTTTATGTCCCATTACTTATCTCTTACCGAATCCAACTTATATATTGAGGTTTGATTCTAAGTTTATACATTGGGACTCTTTACTTTTAAACTCAACTTATATATAGGAGCAATTAACTCAAAGTTTCACTCACAGGTGACCTTGTATAACAAAGCAGAAAATACAGAAAATACCCATGAGTCCTCAAAGAAACGCAGAAAATCTTATCAAAAGCATCTAAACCAGAAAATTACTAAATCATAGAGCTTTCTAAAAGCAATCATAAAGTCCCAAAATTATTGCTGCTTATTTGACGAATTTCCATTTTTTTCACTTTTTGAAACTTTACTTTTCTCTCTCTTTTGGGATGCATGACTCATTTGACACTATTTTAAATTTCATTTAGGGCCTTTTTATTGGTACAGGATTTTAGTTTCCTCCTGGCCGTGTTTGGTGGATTACCTATCCTTTCATTCAGGATGCCTTGCCTTTTGTATTAATCCTTCGAATTTTTTGCTTGTAGAATGGTTTTTCTCTGAAACATTGAGGTAATTCAACTATAAGTTAAGAATGGCTTAAATAGTGAAATGCAAAACAATCTTGAATTTTAGTATCCCAGGGAACTCATCTATTATGGTTGTTTTTCTACCTATTGTATTATGAGAAAGCTAAGTTGGTTTAGGTTCTATGATGAAATAGCAATTTCATGCTACTTTTGCAAGTTTATGATCAATTCCACCTAGACTACGGAAATGGTTTCAAGTTTTGTTGTGATGCTGGTGGCATTGCTCTACAAATGTGATCCAATTTTTTCCTTAATTACAGATGTATTTTTTTGAATCCTCAACTTTGTCTAGTTCCAGATATGTATTAACAGTATTATCCCAGTTTTTATAATTCGCTAATGCAAGTAGCTAAAATAATTCGGTTGTAAGAGAAGTGGATGATGAATGGTATTTGGTGATTACTGATTAGATGCATGAACTGAAGGCTGTCTGGTTACTCATCTGTCTGTCTTAATCAACAGTGCAATTTATTTTACCCCCCACCAGGTTTCAACCAATGCCTATATCTGCTCTTACGGGAACTGGAACAGGAGAGCTTCTTGATCTTGTTTGTTCAGGACTGACCGAAATTGAGGTAATTGGTTTCTGAAAATTTGCTTTCAGTTTCATGCATAACAGTACTGCTTTATTGAATGACTTGCTCTTATTTGCACAATTCCTGACCAAAGATTCTGAGGGCTGCATTATGATTTGTTTGTTTCCATATCTGTTGTTCCATCTGTTTCGACTAATATCACAGTGGCGAAGAGTATCCGTATACCATTACCAACATACGGATTATGTGCACGGTCATTCTGGGAAGATATTTTGGATAGTTGGGACAGATTACACAAGGGGTTTAATGTGTGGTTAATAGGAGCTCAACGAGGGAGGTTGAAGACGACCTTTTTTTTTTAGCAAAAGAAAATTCCATTATCATAAAGATAAAACATGAAATCGGTACAGCAGGAAAAGAAAAGCAGAGAGAGAGCTTCAAAGAGTACACAAGACTCTTCTAATGCTGGTACTCCCAAAATCTCAACCTATGCTCTCAATTTTTAATAATGTAAACGCAAATAAGAACACTAGAGGTTGACCAGATGCCAACAAATATCCTAAAGCAACCAAAATCCTTCCATATCTGCAAAAGCACCTAAAATCACCCCCATTTCAACATCTCCCCAATACCCCTTTTCGGATGACCATTGCATCCGCGCCGGATTCCCTGCCCTCCGCTGTCTTCACTTGATCAACGACACCAAAAACCTTTACCGGTATATGCTGGTAGCTTCACCACCGCTCCAGCTGCCTTCCGAAACCTCCCCATTGCTGCCGCTGACCACCAAACGTTGCTGGAGCCTGCCCATTCCATGTCCCTGTGCTTCTGAAACCTTTCTCTGAAAACTGAATCACCGAAACCATCATCCTCCATTCAACTGTAAACCCATCACCGCCAAAAAAGCGGCCAGCATCCATCAGCTCTGGTTTAGATCTCAGTCTAACCCTTTGCTTTCCATCACCTGATCACTAGCACCATATCCATACTGGACCTAACCACCTGCACTGCTGATTTGCACTGCCACCGCAGCAACACCCTCGCCATGGTTTGCAATATCGGTGTCATGGAAGGGTATCGGTCGATATGTAATGGTATCGGTGGTACCAAGTCTCATTATATTGCGATGTGAAGGAAAATCACATGACTAGCGGTGTGGCGTAACGATATTGGCCGTTACACGACGACTGTAGTTAAAAAAATATTTCCGATAACACATGCCACAATGTGGTTACCAGTAAATACAAAAAATATGTTGGGAACATGAACCAATACTAGTAGGAGTAAATGGTAGACCATGAAATACGTCAGCGTGTGTCTGCATTTGTATGTATATGAGTAGAATTTCTGAATGAATTGCCATTGTGGACAAGTTGCTTTTCTTATTAGGAATTAGGACTTTAGGAGACCAAAAATTAGACTGCATGTTTCACATGTTAAAAGAACCAATGAGATTATTGAATCCAATGGATGTGATTGCAAGTAAAATTGAATTAACGTAAGTTGAATTCATCTATAGTAAATTCAAACTGGCCCTCATTTGTTTGAGATGGGTTGGCCATGTCCTATGAAAAGTTAAAAACAACTAATATATGATACATGTGCGGAAGTTGTTTACATATTATGGCATGTACTCTAGGTTAACTATGGAACTTTGCTAGTCATGCGTTGTTTCATTTTGTAGAGTATGTTGTTTACCGCCCTTCAACTTTTCAGTACTCTTGATAATCATGTAAAATATGTATCATTAATCGTGCGACTTAGTTGCAGGCTCCTTCTGTAATCTGTCAGGGGGACTAGGGAGACAAATTCACTCCAAAATCTCGCTCCCGCACTCCTAAGTTAGAATCTCCTAGGAACCTTGCTCGGTCGCTCCCATCGATAAAATTGCACAACCCAACTAGGATAGAACCTCTCAAACATGTGGACCCCTGAAGAAATAAGTAAAGAGGCACCAAGCAAGAAAAAATATGAGGTGCCATAAGATACTAGAAAAACATATACTTCATATCGAGAAGATAGTAGAAAACCATTTAATGAACTCGAGTACTTTATATATGGGAATAAAGCATTTGCAATTGACTCTATTTTTGCGGGGATCGCCTAAATGATAAGCTTCTATGATCGGCCATTGATGAACTGATTGTGTTTCGCCGAGCTTGAGTCCTATGTAAGACAAGATCAGTTAACTTATATTCATTGTCTTATTCCTAAACGCACCCTGGCACTCCTAAACGAGGAGCTTCTATGATTTACTGCTCCCCCACCCTCACCACTCTCCTGCTTCGTGCAACTAAGACCGTTTGTTATATTCATTGTCTTATTCATAGGACTCGGAGGATCTTGTTGACGAAAATTATGTTCCTGCTATTGCTATTGTTGGCCGACCAAATGTTGGTAAAAGTAGCATTTTGAATGCTTTAGTTGGAGAGGACAGGACAATTGTCAGTCCAGTAAGCGGTACTACTCGTGATGCTATTGATACAGAATTTACTGGACCAGATGGGCAGGTTTGATAAGTTCCGAAACACAAATTGCTCTTATATTTTAATTATGATATTTTTTTGTCAAGTGTTAGGGTCTGAGCGATTGGAAATAGCATTGGCTGAAGAAAGTAAATATTTGATTTGGGACTATTACACTGATTATTCGTAATAAATTTGTTTATCAATGTACCGCCATGCTGCTCAAATTGTTAAACATTATTTTCCTAGATTTAGCTGCATTATGTTCCTTATCTCACATACATTTTAGTTTTACCTTGTAAGTTCGTTTAAATTGCGTGTTACTTTCCTTCCGGGGAAAGCTAGTGACTCATCCTTCCCCTACTCAAATGCAGTTCTCTAGGACTGCCTGAAAAGGTGGAGTTGTAGAGATTACTTTCAATTTTACATCATTCCAGCTGTTCTCTGTTACGAATGCTTACTCTTTTATCAACTTGGCTATCTTGGATCTGAGTTGGCGGTTGTGTTCGGCTCTCTGTGACTTGAGCAAGGTGAATTCTGACACGTCAAGTAAACACATTTTTCTTTTCTTTTCTTTTCTCTTTTGATGATCGTAGTTTAGAAAAAATTGTGTTCTGGACTGTCTGATCCGCAAGAAGTTAAGAGCTACTGGAGTACGAGTTGAAGACAAGTAGATGCGATGAGAAAAGAAAATAATAAAAAGTCTCCTCATTGTAGGGCTTTTTTAGATTTTGAATTCAGGATGAAATATGAAGAGACAAGACAAATGGCTCAGTGCTAATAGTGAGAACTGCCAAAGGTTAAATCTGGAGAAACTTGATGGTTGGGCCTCTGTTCTCTAGTGCTCCAACAAATTATAAACGTCTTTTAGTAATAAGCTAAGATGGACTAGGTTGAAAACTGGTGGTTGCTGCCATTTCTGTTTTGAAAAGAAAAGAAGAACAAACTCCTAATTGTAGGGTTTTCAATGAGGAGTTTTTCGAGTTGTAGAATTGATGATTAAATATGAAGACGAGGTAGAAGGCTCAATGGAAGGTAGAAAGGCATGCTACTTGCTAAAGCCTAAGGGTTTGTCAAAGTACCATTGATTTCAGAAAAGTCTACATCTGTAGTGAGTATGAACTCCATTAGGTGGCTGATCTCTCTTGCTGCAAATTTTGAATATCCTCAACAGTTTGATTTGATGAATGCCTTCCTCAAAGGGTGCTTGGAGGAGGAGGTCGATATAGATAATCCACCTGATTTCTCAGTTCTCACAACTAACAGAAAAGGATGCAAAGCTTAATACAGCCCTTATGGGCTAAGGCAATCCACTAGAGCCTGTTTGATTAAGTTTTTCAAAGCTATACAGAATCTAGCTGCAACCATATATAGTGGAAACAAAAAGGCTAACGTTTACCTCCTGATATAAATATTGGTTAGATTGTGGTGGCAGGCGATGATATAGAGTTATGCAACGAATAAAGACTTAAACTGGCTGAAGAGTTTGAGATAACAGATTTTGAGAGAGTTCTGTTTTAGGAAATGAAGTTACTTTGTCAAGGATGATTCCTGACCTATTGACGGAGGCAAGAGCGCTAGGTTGTGATCCTGTTGATAACCTGTTAAGTAAGAAGTCAAACCGATTCAAATGTGGTCGGAATTTGATATCCGGCTTCACATCAGCGTGACAGGAATAGTTCATTGGCTATATAAGTGAGTTTTCACCCACCAAACTGTAATGGCATTGTCCACTTTGGGCTAGGGCAGCTAGGCCCTCTTGGCTTCAAAGTGCGTTACCACTCGGAAGCGCTATGAACTTTCTTATCATACCCCAAGAACTTTTCCTACCTAGTTGATGTGGGATGGGGTATTAAGGATAGCTGCATCAGTAGTCTTATGTTAAGCATAAGTCTTAAACGCAAATGAAATACCCCTTTGCTCCCATCTGCAAAATGAAACAAAAGACAAGGCCAATAAGCATTTTTAACTGAAGTGTGAACACGAGTTATATACTTATTACTGGCAGTAAGGTTTTAACTCAAGTCTGAACCTAGGATATAAAGATCGATGGGAGATGATAATGTTCTAGTAGCGTGCCTGCGCACTCTTGCAGCATTTTTTTTTATTTATTATTTCAGTGGTTTTGGTGGTGAAACAGAACAAGGAATTGCTTCTTGTTAGTTTGAATCCTTGTAATGGTATTTTGTCAGTGTTATCTAGCCAAGTTCTTTGTGCCTTATTTGATTGAGCACTGCATTAGTAGAACGATGACATATTTTGTGAACGATCCTAATTTCCGACCAAAGCGCAACCTTTTTCATTACTACAGTTGCTAGTTTTGTTCGCCCACTCTTCATAGGGGTGGTTCTATTCTTTTCTTGGATTTTATATCGGCACCACTACAAGCTAACCCAACCAATTAGCATACACAGTTAAAGACTTATAGGTCTTTTGACAAACTTTTGAACATTTGAGTGAGGCATTTAATTTCTGTTAAAGCATCCAACTCCAAACCAATTGGCAAAGAGTGTAGAGGCCGCCCCGGCTCATATACTAGTTTTGGAGGAGATAATTAACATATATGGGACAAATCCCAACACTCCCCCGCACATGCGACCCCCGATTCGCACTTGGAGAGGTCAACAAAGGATCCGGAACACACGGATCACAATGAAACAAAGTGCAACTGTGGCACAAACAAAGGGGAAAAGCCTCCGAAAGCTTAGCTTTGATACCATGTTAAAGCATCCAACCCCAAACCAATTGACAAAGAGTGGAGAGGCCACCTAGGCTCATATACTAGTTTTGGAGGAGATAATAAACCGATGTGGGACAAATCCCAACAATTTCTTATCGCATTGATGCTTAGTGGAATCATTTACCCTAGTTGATTGCACGCTTCAGGGAGTGGACTACTACCAAAATTACGTACTCACACTTCTTGGGTGGGTTATCAATGTCCCATGATTATAATCTGATCACTGCTAAAAAATATAAAGTTCATCTTGCAGTTAGTTCTTGGTTTCCTTTTGCATGCTTGATGTTGTGAAAATCTGACATGTCGACGTGTTTCTGTTTTCTGGCAGAAATTCCGGCTTATTGACACTGCTGGAATCAGAAAAAGGGCTTCAGTAGCTTCATCTGGTAGCACGACAGAGGCTCTATCTGTTAATCGGGCCTTTTGTGCCGTTCGTCGCTCTGATGTTGTTGCGCTTGTTATAGAAGCCATGGCCTGTATTACAGAACAGGTGATATGTCTGGAGCTTTTAAATAGATAGAAAGTTTCTTGAGAACCAGGTTTGAGTGCTTGGGTTTTGAGGTAGATTGGAGAGTGAGCTGAAATTGTGAGGTATATATCCTAAACTGCAATTGATCTTTTGATAGCCGACACAACATTCTGTTAAAGTTTGTCGTCGGCAAAAGGTTTAACTACTTATGTTAGATGGGAAAATGAAACTACGCGGATGATGTCTAGATGGATGCTGTCAATGTGTTTCTGTGTGTTGGCTTTCCTTCTTCCTATCTTCTTTTTGCCAATAATGACATTGGTAAAGTTAACTGTTTTCCTGAATAGGATTGGAGGATTGCTGAAAGGATAGAAAGAGAAGGGAAAGGTTGCCTGATTGTTGTGAACAAGTGGGATACTATACCAAACAAAAACCAAGAAACCGCGACACATTACGAGCAAGATGTTAGGGAGAAACTCCGCAATCTTGTATGGGCACCTATTGTTTATGCAACTGCAATAGCTGATCATAGCGTTGAGAAGTATGCTTATATCCAACGTGATCTTTTTTGTGCATCATTGACCATTCCATTACATTATTTTCTTGAGCCTGTGATCCTGTTTTAGTTCTTACCTTATTTGACATATGACATGGTTGAAAAACTACCCCATAGAAACTACAAGATGATTGCATCGCTTGTTTTCGTCAGATGTGGAGCTATGTCTCTGGTAATGCAGCGCTCTCCGGTAGGTGGACCGATAATGCGTACACAACACTTCACTTGCTCTATATATTGTGGTAATATGACTATATGATTCTATAGGTTCACTTTATGAGGATGCACTTGTTTGAAGAACTAGAAAGCAAAGAACACAGAGTATGATTTTAGAATTATTCATGTGAAACACATTTCTAGGAGCATTATGACCATTTTTTTTTTCACATTTTCTCTTGCCGTAGCTACGGTCTCTTCCCGAAGCTACTAAAGCACATGGTAAAGTAATCTCTGGTGCTTTGGATTACTAAATAGTAAATTCACCATTTTAAAATGACAATGTTTGGAAGTATGGTCCAAACCTCAAGTCCCTAGGGTATTGACTATTTCAATAAAGTAGGAAAACGTAGATCATAACTTTTCTGGTGGTTACGTGACATTCTCGAACTCAACTCATTTGCTATTAAGGTTAGGGTCTTTCGATCTTCCAGTGGATGTACTTGTGCTAATGCTTTTATAGAGCAATCTAAGTCTAAGATGAGAACAGTTTGGCTTTGTTCGGTCAGAGACACAAGTTTCTTGCTTATGCTCTAATTGTCGTTAGCCGTAAGGAAGCCTTTTTTTTTTCTTGGTGCAGGATTGAAATGGTGTTTTTATTCTTTAACTATGTTTGTGCAGTATCATTGTTGCGGCTAGTATCGTTGAAAAAGAAAGATCAAGAAGGCTAAGCACTGCAATATTGAATCAAGTTGTACGGGAGGCTGCAGCTTTCAAATCACCTCCAAGGACCCGAGGTGGCAAGAGAGGGCGTGTTTATTACTGCACTCAGGTACACTGTTCCTACAGAGTTCAATTATTTTTAGTAAATGTTTATACTAAACAACTTTATCATTAGTTATTGCCTTGCAGTAGTTAAGTATATGTGTTCCTTTTTTTCCTAGGTGTTACCATATTGTCAACTATGTTATAAAGTAAAGGGAGACTTAGCCAAATGTAGGATGCTTGTTCTTTCATGTTGTTGATTGAAGGCTTGGAAAATAAAAAGAGCTCATTCGGAATTTCCTATAATCACACGACCAACTTTATTGGAGTAACACTCATTTTCTCCGACCTTAAGTTATTCACACTATCGGACATTAGATATTAATTGTATAATTATGCTCCACTTTAAGTCTCTTAGATGCAACCTGAGAACGTCTTGGCTTGGGTGTCGGAATGGATGGGGGTTCTTTAATGTTTGGGAGCTTATTAAGGAAGTTTTGGCGTTGGAAAAGATGTCTTTTGCTGTCATTAAGGCAAGTTGGAGGTCAAAGATGCTTATGGAAGTGCTAAAAAAAAGCAGGTCACGTGGAAAGGGGGAGAGGGAGGTTTATTTTTTCTTCGGTTACCAAGGAATTGTTGAGCTTTGTCACTTTATTGGCATAAAATGGTTCCTAATAGCGAGGTGGGGATGTTGAGCAGCTGAAGGGGTGGTTGGGGTTAGAAGGAAAAAGGTGGAAAGCTTGACTCTTTGCACCTTTATGTCACTGTGGTTGTTAGGGACAGTGGAATAGAAGAACCTTCCAAGGAGTGGGGGAACCCAATGATTGTTTCAAGAGTCATTCTTTGGCTGTTTTGTATAGTGGGTGTCAAGGAAGGTGATCACGAGCATGGATTGCTTTGTTAATTTCGAAGGCTCCTTACACCTGTAGTTGGAATGGCCTTTTATTTTAGTGGCATTTTCTGGTTGTTAGTTTTCAGTTTGGTCCCTTGTTTTGGTTACGAGTAGTTTTTCCTTGATTTTCTTTTAATTTTCACAGTTATAATAATTCAAGAAAGAGATTGCGAGATGCTAATAGTAAAGACCCTAACCTTGATACTAGTTTTTATCTAAGTAGAAATTTAGCTGTAATTGATCATCTTGTTCTAAGGGGAAGTGCTACTTGGGTTCTAATAACTCCTTTTTCCTATGACAAGATTAACCTCATCAATCCACCAAGGTAGGCCTCTAGGATAGCCTGGGGTTTTAAGGCTGTAAGAGGCACCACTTGGGGGCCAGGAGTCTGTGTTGCCTTGTTGGTGGTTGCAAGTATCTGGAGTTTTCCCTGCAGGGGTGGGTCTTATCGAAAGTGACCCTACCTTAGAGAGATTTCTCCTCGCCAAAAAGAAAATGAAACTTCTCATATGATATTTCATTGAAGCATGGGTTGATGAGTCAAAACTTGAGGGCCTACATTTCCCTCGTGTTCCTCTCAAATATTATGTTTCTTTATTAGAATGATGTTTACTTGACTCATTCCTTTTGCAGGCTGCTATTAGGCCACCCACGTTTGTGTTCTTTGTAAATGATGCAAAACTTTTCTCAGACACATACAGACGTTACATGGAGAAGCAACTACGATCAGATGCGGGGTTCGCTGGAACACCTATTCGTCTCTTATGGCGCAGCAGAAAAAAGATGACAAAAGATGACAGTAAGTGTGAAGGGTTCATTTTTGTGATAACTTCTTGGTGGTCTGTTCTTGGTAAACGTTGTCCCTTATTCTCTTCTTTTAAAACTACTTCTATTAATTGACGGGGGTTAGTTCATGAAAAGCTACACACTTTTTTCTTTGACTTTTCAAAGAAAGCAAACATATTGGGATATCCCGCAATGAAAGAATAAGCAAATTATATGGGAGGGAGTATTACTTTTGCCTATGATTCGATTTTGTTTTGTGGAGCAGACACGGCTTAATTGGTAGATCTCAGGCGTGTGCTGCTTTGCTTTGAGGTGTTGGTCTAAAGATAAATTTGGATAGTCATAATACATAAACTACCCATTTTGGGGAGGTAAGCGATAATGAATCGCTAGCAACTGATTTCGGGTGTAAGGTTGGATCTTTTCCTTCTTCTTACTCGAACATTGGAAGCTTCTTTCAAAACCAAGGCACTATGGGATGCAGTTATTGATAGATTACGGTAGAGATTGGAGGTGTTTGAAGAGACAATATTTCTCCGAAGGTGGAAGAATCACTTTTGAAAAGATCACGCCATCTGGCCTTGCTACTTAATTAGTTAATTTATGACTTTGTTTGTATTCCCGATCAGTGGCTAATTGGTTAGGAAGTTGCAAATGGATCTTTTGTGGTGATAATTGGAGGAATTTAGTAGCATTTGGTTGATTAGGAAACTGTCTGTACTTGAACTATGGAAGTGATTGGGAGATTGGTTCTCTTTGGTGTCCTCTATTTGTCACGGGGTAGCTTTATGAAAAGGTTCAAGGAGGACATCGTACGTATTTTGGTTTCTCAAGTTTGGCAGCAATTAGGTGTGAAGGGATGTGTTGTGGTCTCATTTGTAATGTGGAATAGAGAAGCTTCAGGTTGTATTCGGAGCTATTTATCGCTTGGGGGTGAATAGGAACACTTCAGATGATTTGTATAGGAAGGGGCTTCAACGTACTACGACATTCTCATTAGAGTGATTTGGACGTATGTAAGATCATCGAGATGGTGGAGCTTGTGGAGATGCAGTAAGGCTCACCGAGCCTTGGGACAGGGAGGACGTATTGAAATGGAACTTGGCTACCTGATCTTTTCACTTTAAAGTCCCTTCAGCTGGGCATACGTGAGTCCAACTTCAACTTTCCATTAAAAGGCTATTTGGGGCACTTGTGCCATGAATGGTTGCCTTATTTGTGTGGAAATAAGATCCTAATAGTTGTAGGTGTGATTCAAAGGAGGAAACTAGTTTTGAATTTAGGCTGCCATTTGCAAAAGAGATGGTGAGTTGGTACATCACCTGTTTATTCCATGCCTGGCGGTTTGGTTCTTAAGCCCTTGGTGCTCATTGTCATCTTGGTTCAACATGGAATACTTGGAGAGGGGCTAAAGTTAGAAGAGTAAAGAGAGATATGGGAGGATTTAGTTAGTCTTTAAGATAGTTGGGATTCAAAGTAAAGTAGTCATTCTGTTGATCATTTTTGGGCTTAATAGTTGACTTACATGGATATACGTTGGGCCATTTTGTGTTTGGCCTCTTGAATTTAGGTGGCATTCTCTTGATACCTTGTTTTGTAAATACAAATCCCTTTTTCTCAAACATCTTTGTATGCATTACATTTATTGGAAGAACCTTTTACTTAGGAGATAAGACCCATCCTCTTCTTTGTCACCTTTGTACTTGGTGGCATCCCGCACCTTGCCGGCCTTCTTAATTGGAGCCATACTTGGTCGATGCATGTCCCAGAGCATGGCTTTTCTCCTTAGCATCTACTTTGCAGAAGCCTATGCCAACTTTTTCAATTATTTTTGGAGGTTGACGTCCCTTAGCAGAGTCAGAAGGGCCTTCTTTATGTCCATCTTGCCTTGGCATTGCTCTCACAAGAGGAGTACATCAGCTTCCGGGTGGGCTATTGCCCCGGATTAGAACAACTTGAACCCAACTCTACGGTATTGTGCCATTGGAAGGCGGACAATGGATAGGGGATATGAGTGGCTTGCTGTTAATTTCTTCCCTATACCGAAGAGAGGCCAGAGTGGGATGCTTAAAATAATTACCCTATTTTGTCAGTTGTTTATCCCCTCCGGTCCATCCGCACTCTTGCCCTGCTCACTGTATATGGGGTAGAAACAGACAGAGAAAAACCTAAATAGAAAGGCTCCAATATCCAGTCTTTACTCTTGGCCTCGCTCTTACAAGAGGAGAACGTCACCTTCCGAGGCCCAGGTGAGTTATTGCCCCGGATTAGAACAACTTGAACCCAGCTCCATTGTATATTGCCATTGGAAGGTGGAGAATGGATTGGGGATATTTGTGGTTTGCTGTTAATTTCTACCCTATACAGAAGAGAGGTGGGAGTGGGATGCTTAAAAAGACTTAATTACCCTATTTTGTCAGTTGTTTTTCCCCTCCAGCCCGTCGCACTCTCGTCCTGCTTTCTGTGTATGCGGTAGAAATAGACAGAAACCCTCAATGGAAAGGCCCAATATCCCCTCTTCATTGTCCACCTTCCAATGACAACGTTGCCCACAGGAAGATGGTGATAAGGTTCACCAAAAAGATGCACGAACTTCAACCATTCTTCTATCTTGCGACCTAGATGCTTATGGATCGGCTTTCCAGTACCATAAGTAGGTTTATTCTAACTATGTATATGCTTATGGTTTCAGTTTGAACATCAAATGGTGCCAAGGGAGCCTTGAGCACTGTATTATATCTTTTACTATAATAACAAAAATTGTGATTGCTACTATATGGTGTTATTGTCTTTCTTGTATTCTTCTCTTTGTTCTTTTTCCCTATTTTGGTGACTACCCCATTCAAATCTATCTGGTCTCACATTAGTGCGTTATATTAATTTTCCTCATGTTGCTTTTTATTTTCAGGAAGGGCTGCAAGAAAGCAAGAAAATTCATCCCCACAGGACAGAAAAAGATTGGCAAAAGCCTTATGAATCGATACAACGTTCTGTCACCTGATAATCACCCGGGATTTTGGTCCACAGAGCTTCAAGTTCCAAGAGTTCTCCTCACGTAACTGAAATCAATCCACTAAAATTCTGTTTCTCAGTCCTGAAAGTGGTATTTATCCGAGCGTACTCCTTTTTGTAGAATCCAATCGGTTATCTCCCTTAGTATAGCCAGGTAAGTTTTGAGCAGCGTAAAGAAGCCAATAGTATGGATTGGTTGGAAGGAGAATGCAGTAATATGTATATATAGTAGTTTTGTTGTTAACTTATTAAAACGACGGACTTATCGTTCCATTGGATTCTGTATTTTCAATCTCTGGCCACATCTTAAAGGGATAAGTTTTTCAAGGTTGGTGGAAATTGTACAAGGATGTGCATGTTTTATGTTCATTGGGCATGTTTGTTCCATGTAATATGCAGCCCAATCAAATGGTGCCCAAATTTTGTAGCAATGTGGTCACTGGTCTCCGCAATATTACAGTTACGAGTTTTATAATGGTAATTTTGTAAGAAAAGTCCGTGTTTAAAGAAGAAAGTTTGCGTCGAGGATTTTATACTCGGAACCAAACCAAAATATTTGCCCCAAAATAGTGGGCAGTGGCGGGTGAATGTTTTGTACTTAGGAGGGGCCCAAATTTTATGTATTTACATTAAGTCCCCTCCAACTATATCTTGGTAATGAGTTGCCCCCTTCATCGTTTAACTCGGACACTTAACCTTCTTCATTTTTTATCTCGCGCAAAATGGAAGATGCCATTAATAGAATTACCGAAATTACCAATTTTGTCCTCTTTCAGCCCTGGATAAGATGATGCCCTGATGACAAACCGGTCAACCACCCGGTTGTCCACCAGGTCGTCCACCCGGTCGACCACTATGTCAACCGGCCAGTGTAAAATGACCTCCAACGGCTAGTTCCCACTGTAGTTCCTACCAACAAATTCCATACTAGCGTTCAACCCATTCTATACACGGGCAAAACTAACCCGTTCTAGCGTTATGTCCGTTCGATGCACGAGACAATTAAAAAAAGTAGGTTGTCTTTTTGGGTAATAACTACCATTTCCAGTACTTTGTTTCTGGGTTGTAATCTTTATTGGAATACACTACATTTTTCAACCAATACTCATTCATATTGTACCTAAGCCAAAGCAGGGTACTTTTCAGTCTCCATTTTCTTTTATACATGTGGAATAAAAAGAGAACAATCAAAAGGAAATCTATTTTCTTCCACCACGGTTCCATCTTCAAACATAGGACTTCCTTCTGCATATGCCCAATTTTTTTTTTGCATTTGTTGAACTTCTTTATGCATTTGTTCTTTCATTGTTTCTAACACTTCCATTCTACGTTCTAATTCATCAACCTTTCTTTGCAACTGTAACTTGCGGATCTGTAAATTCTGGGTGCTCTCTATGTTGGACTAGGTGCTCTCGGATTTTAGTGGGTCAACCCAGATGAAAAATCCACAACCGAATTTTGTCTGCAACCACAAATACAATGAGATCTAGTGCTACCTTCCATCACAGAAAGAGTGAGAGAGAGATTTCAGAGAAAAAGAGAGGGAGAGAGTACCATTGGGAGGGGCAGAGAGAGATTTCATAGAAAGAAAGAGAGAGAGAGAGAGAGAGAGTACCGTTGGGAAGGGCAAAGGGAGAGGGAGAGAGGGAGAGAGAGAGAGAGAGAGAGAGAGAGAGAGAGAGAGAGAGAGAGAGAGTGTGTGTGTGTGTACCATTGTATGTATTCTTGACTAACGGCTCACTAACGGATGGTGGTTAAGTGTCACGCGATAAACGATGAAGGGGGTTAAGTGTCTGAGTTAAATGATAAAGGGTTGCAACTCGTTACCGAGATATAGTTGGAGGGGGCTTACTATAATTTCTCACAAAATAAAGAGGAGTAAAGCTAAATATATGGAGGAAGCTATGGTACACAAGGTATACCGTATGTCTAAATTATGGCAATTTGTGATTTTTATTATGCTAATTTTTGGTTTTCTAATGCATATTTATAAATCTAGTTACGACTTGTATTTTAAAATTTACCTGTTGAACAGGCAGGTTACTCATAATTAAAAAATATTGTTGTTATGTAACCATAATTATTCGTACCGGAATCCATAATACTTGTACCCTAACCAAATATATGCGTACAATATCAAAAATTAAATAATGCTACTCACAAATGTTATAACAATACCATAAATTGGTATTATCTTACCACAATGAGTCGTACCAAAAAAAATTGACTCGTACGATATTCCGTTACAAAATCAAAATGTCAAATCTATCTGGTCTCACATTAGTGCATTATATTAATTTTCCTCATGTTGCTTTTTATTTTCAGGAAGGGCTGCAAGAAAGCAAGAAAATTCATCCCCACAGGACAGAAAAAGATTGGCAAAAGCCTTATGAATCGATACAACGTTCTGTCACCTGATAATCACCCGGGATTTTGGTCCACAGAGCTTCAAGTTCCAAGAGTTCTCCTCACGTAACTGAAATCAATCCACTAAAATTCTGTTTCTCAGTCCTGAAAGTGGTATTTATCCGAGCGTACTCCTTTTTGTAGAATCCAATCGGTTATCTCCCTTAGTATAGCCAGGTAAGTTTTGAGCAGCGTAAAGAAGCCAATAGTATGGATTGGTTGGAAGGAGAATGCAGTAATATGTATAGTAGTTTTGTTGTTAACTTATTAAAACGACGGACTTATCGTTCCATTGGATTCTGTATTTTCAATCTCTGGCCACATCTTAAAGGGATAAGTTTTTCAAGGTTGGTGGAAATTGTACAAGGATGTGCATGTTTTATGTTCATTGGGCATGTTTGTTCCATGTAATATGCAGCCCAATCAAATGGTGCCCAAATTTTGTAGCAATGTGGTCACTGGTCTCCGCAATATTACAGTTATGAGTTTTATAATGGTAATTTTGTAAGAAAAGTCCGTGTTTAAAGAAGAAAGTTTGCGTCGAGGATTTTATACTCGGAACCAAACCAAAATATTTGAAATAGTGGGCAGTGGCGGGTGAATGTTTTGTACTTAGAAGGGGCCCAAATTACATGTATTTACATTAAGTCCCCTCCAACTATATCTCGGTAATAAGTTGCCCCCTTCATCGTTTAACTCGGACACTTAACCCTCTTCATTTTTTATCTCGCGCAAAATGGAAGATGCCATTAATAGAATTGCCGAAATTACCAATTTTGTCCTCCTTCAGCCCTGGATAAGATGATGCCCTGATGACAAACCGGTCGACCACCCGGTTGTCCACAAGGTCGTCCACCCGGTCGACCACTATGTCAACCGGCCAGTGTAAAATGACCTCCAACGGCTAGTTCCCACTGTAGTTCCTACCAACAAATTCTATACTAGCGTTCAACCCATTCTATACACGGGCAAAACTAACCCGTTCTAGCGTTATGTCCGCTCGATGCACGAGACAATTAAAAAAAGTAGGTTGTCTTTTTGGGTAATAACTACCATTTCCAGTACTTTGTTTCTGGGTTGTAATCTTTATTGGAATACACTACATTTTTCAACCAATACTCATTCATATTGTACCTAAGCCAAAGCAGGGTACTTTTCAGTCTCCATTTTCTTTTATACATGTGGAATAAAAAAAAGAGAACAATCAAAAGGAAATCTATTTTCTTCCACCACGGTTCCATCTTCAAACATAGGACTTCCTTCTGCATATGCCCAATTTTTTTTTTGCATTTGTTGAACTTCTTTATGCATTTGTTCTTTCATTGTTTCTAACACTTCCACTCTACGTTCTAATTCATCAACCTTTCTCTGCAACTGTGACTTGCGGATCTGTAAATTCTGGGTGCTCTCTATGTTGGACTAGGTGCTCTCGGATTTTAGTGGGTCAACCCAGATGAAAAATCCACAACCGAATTTTGTCTGCAACCACAAATACAATGAGATCTAGTGCTACCTTCCATCACAGAAAGAGTGAGAGAGAGATTTCAGAGAAAAAGAGAGGGAGAGAGTACCATTGGGAGGGGCAGAGAGAGATTTCATAGAAAGAAAGAGAGAGAGAGAGAGAGAGAGTACCGTTGGGAAGGGCAAAGGGAGAGAGAGAGAGAGAGAGAGAGAGAGAGAGAGAGAGAGAGAGAGTGTGTGTGTGTGTGTGTGTGTGTGTGTACCATTGTATGTATTCTTGACTAACGGCTCACTAACGGATGGTGGTTAAGTGTCACGCGATAAACGATGAAGGGGGTTAAGTGTCTGAGTTAAATGATAAAGGGTTGCAACTCGTTACCGAGATATAGTTGGAGGGGGCTTACTATAATTTCTCACAAAATAAAGAGGAGTAAAGCTAAATATATGGAGGAAGCTATGGTACACAAGGTATACCGTATGTCTAAATTATGGCAATTTGTGATTTTTATTATGCTAATTTTTGGTTTTCTAATACATATTTATAATTCTAGTTACGACTTGTATTTTAAAATTTACCTGTTTAACAGGCAAGTTACTCATAATTAAAAAATATTGTTGTTATGTAACCATAATTATTCGTACCAGAATCCATAATACTTGTACCCTAACCAAATATATGCGTACAATATCAAAAATTAAATAATATTACTCACAAATGTTATAACAATACCATAAATTGGTATTATCTTACCACAATGAGTCGTACCAAAAAAAATTGACTCGTATGATATTCCGTTACAAAATCAAAATATGTCATACCGTAAATTTAGCGACAATAGAACAAAAAGGTAAGTATAACAGTTCATCTTGGGGCAAAATTTACGGTGCATAGACTCAATTTTATGCAAAATGGTCAGTACTCAGTTTTTTACAGTCACAGGGAGAGAGAGGGAAAAAAGGCAAGTACAAAATTACCATTATAAAACTCCTACTTGGTGCCATTGCTAGCATGCACCGGACAAAAAGGTAAATACAAAATTACCTTTTTGCACTGTAATGTCCATGCACTGTAAATTTTGCACTGAATGTCCGTCTCTCGATCGCTCTCTTCAGGAGATGTTCCTTTTCTTTTATCCTTGCAAAGGTTTCAAAACTGCAATTTTCCTTTTACCAATAACGTGTTCATGTCCGTGCATGGCCGGTGCATGTTTCGTGCATGCTCGGTGCGTTTTCCGTGCATGGCCTGTGCATGTTTCGTAGGTGGCCAGTGCGTGACCTGTGCATGTTGGACCTTGGAGACAATATAAAACAACAAAAGACGTAGATATATGAAACAAAAACTGAACGCAGATTTATCTAGTCCAAATTAAACTCACTTATTATTTTCAAAAGTTGAGAAAATGAAACGGGAGAGTTTTTATGCTAATTGAGGAGAAATCATTTGCAAGAAAGAAGGGGGGAATTTTGAAGTCAGTGTCGAAGACTCGAGGTGGAGTCTATTTCAACCAGGGGAGAATGATGCAGAAAAATAATGGCGCAACAAGAATCGAAGAGTTATTTTTATCTTGTCTTTTAAGTTCTAGTCTAAGTATTCATTCACACAATTTTTAGTATCATTTGTTGGTTCAAGGAGTCATTGAGTTGTTCATGAAGTCTACCTAGTTTTCTATGGTCAAGTCCTTTTTAATTTGTGTCTTGAAAATGCAAGTGTCTTTTCCTATTCTTGGAGGGTTGTTCCAAATAGTCTATAAATTCTATTGTTATGAATGAAATCTTGAGAGTGTGTTTGAATTAAAACAGCCTTTGGTTTGTGAGGAGATAATTCTTTTTGTAACTCTTATCCTTCGGTAGATTCCGATAGGTGGCATGTTTCCCGTTTCTGTATTTCTTAAGTGGATTCCTTTGAGTGGTGAGCAGTCTCCACGCCCTGTATTCCCAGTTAATCATCGGGTGGTGATATCTTATCCCGTTGGTTTCCTAACTTGGGTGGTGAGCGTTATCCTTTTATCCCTTTTTACGTTTTCTTTCTTCCCGTCTGCTAAATCCACCGTCACCATGCGGTCACCGCAGCTACAGATTTCAACTTCCTAGAAACCAAAACCAAAAAACTTAGAAGTGTACCTGATGTGATCTACTGCTTTCTGTTGTTGATACTGCTACTAACCGTTGGAAGTAAGTCAGTCTTACTGCTGCAAGGTTCTACAAGTTAAGTGCTTCAAGTTATGCAAACTAATGGTGGTTTATTCAGGCAGGCTACTAAGAAATGCTGCATGTCTCGGAGTAGCAGTTTTATGTGTCATGCTGTTGCTGCTGATATAAATCATATAATTACGTTAACAAGACGAGTACTCGTTTTGGTTGCTGTTGTGCTATCTATATCACCATGCCAATTTGAGGATGTTCGTCCAAGTGTACTTACGAGGGATAGGCTTTTTCTTTTCTTTTTTTCATACAAAGCATTAAACATTTCATAATATAATATTTCCTTCAAATCCAGCTACAAGAATTAGGCACTTGGTCATTTTCTTGTCACGGGGTCACGCATCTTGTATTTTGTTTTATCGAATTTGTTGGATAGAGAAAACTAGGAGAGAGGAGGGTAAAAGAGAGAAAATTCGGAAGACGAGGAGCGAGAAGATGACGCAGAATTCAAAATTTGATGGGCGAACATTAAAAAAAAGTATTCTAACCAATAAAGAAGGTATTTTCTCCCAATGTAAGTTGTAAAAATTCCTATAATTTGTTCCATCAATGTAGTTCAAAACTATATTATTACCTTTTTCCAAAACTCTTGTTTCGATGGGAATTGTCAAGATGAAATATTTTTGAGTAAAAAATAGTTACAAATTTTACTTCAAAATGGAAGAGATGAAGGAAATAGTTCCCAGGTATGAGGGAGCTAGGACAGGTTGAGAATGACGTTTTGTCCTCCCTCGCATCTCAACGTCTGTCAAGTCTCCTTTGAACTCGAGTTCAATGTACTCATGACTCTATCTCAGAACAAATACGGTCCCTTTAAGCCAGTCCAATGTCCTGTTCCATTAAGATTCTTATTTTTAAACATTTATTTTTATTTTACATGACATGTCATTCTCTCACTTGACATGGGATGCTTGGCAGCATCCCGAGTCCAGTTTGCGGTGGATTGGGCCTCTTTTCCTAACCAAGGAGAGGCTATGGCAGTTAGGCTAGCTAGCTGCCTCTTTATTGCAAGCAAACAACATTTCAATTGAGAGCGACAACAGAACAATCATTGAGAGCGACAACAGAACAGTAATTCAGTTATGCTCCACTGAAAATTAATGTTCCTCCAAGGGAATGCACTACGTACAGTTATTCGTGACATTAAGGATATGGAAAAAACTCCAATACACATCCCATATAACTAAATATGTTATGTCTATGTTGGACAAATGTTATGTCTCTAAGTAGTAAATGTTATGCCTCTTTAATGATTAAGGGTGCACACGGTATGCATTGTTATGCCTATTTAGTAAAATGTTACTGTCTATTGGTAAAATGTTATACGTCTTTCAGTGGTAAATGTTACGTCTCTCAGTGATAAATGTTGTTGTACGTTAGGTGTGCACCATAACCGTTCCCTAAGGATATAGCCGCTTCTAGAAAATTTTCCTTTTTCCTGGGTTCCTAGCTAAGAATATGTAGGGCCGCTCATTGGGTGAGTCACCTGTCACACACCAATCCAAACAAGAGCCAAACCTAGCTAGCTAGCTCCCCGGAATTGGAATGCGATAATACATGAAAAAGTTCCTTTATACTATTTACTAACATACAAGTCACACTCACACTCACTCGTATTCACATGTGCAAAACTAATTCATATATACTTATTCTCAGTTCTCACTCGATGATTACAACCTCTATTTCCTATCAGTGCTACTCTTCATTCCCATTGCCGTCGATCGAAATCGGATGGTCCACGATGGTGCCGGTCCATGTACCTGTTCGGGTGAATCGATCGATTGGGTGTGAGCGGTTAATGAATTATGATAAATTGTAAACTTATAGTTAAGTGTCAAACACTAAAAATAAAAATAAAAAATTAATGAAGGCTAAGATCCCAAGTCCCAGACACTCACTCAGTAGCTGAACTTGTGCTAATGAAAATTCAATTTGGTATCATATGTTATTTAGTTAGACGTATCACTTAAAGATTGCATGTTTTAGAGGAATAAACACGTAATTGTGTTCGGGATTTCCATCTCATCAAGGGGTCATCAATCTTCTCTCTACTTCAATTTCAATGGGGTGTTTTCTTTTACCGGTGTGTTCATTTTTACAATTGTCCTTTGTATTATTGGATAGGCCACCATTCTTCACAGACGACGATAGACACTTGTGAACCTGGTGTCTGCTAACAAGCGCGAACACCCCTTTGTGTTTGGCACGTCAGGAACACAGACACGTGTCAAACACTTGAAAATAGGAACCAAGTAGTAGGACACGTTTTGGACATGCTTGAACATGCACTAGACGCGCGCAATAGACACGCACCGGCCACGCACGTGACACGTTTAGTTTTCAAAACTGTAGTTTTACCCAAAACCTAGTTGAAAATTTTGGTTTAATAGCGCTATAGGAAACATGGAAAAACGAACAAAATATGAAGATTCAATTTATTTATTTTATTTAGATGTTGGGGTACATCAGCTAAGGTTTATTCAAAGGACAATTGTAAAAACAAACACAAAGGTAAGAGCCAGAACCACTTTTATCAACACAAACTCCGTTTCCATTGTGAGTCTGAAGACATTGTTTACGACAAGCTGAAAGTTGGCAACCATTTGGATCCAACACAACTTGGCATCTCTCTGCACCTTTCACTTGAACCACCACTAGTACAACTGTAACAATAATATTCATAAGAAAAAAATCATGTTAATCGAATATGTATGGATATCAACTCGATCGTATTCGAAATAGAACCAATTAATCAGTTGGGTATAGAAAGGCCACACAACCAAAAGTGAGATTCTACCCCTTGTCTGGGATATCGTATTCCCTTATGACTTTCAGCATAAGAAGACATATATATCACTAACCGTAAGAAGACACAACAAAAAATACGAATAGCATAACAAAGATCACAAAATCGCGTAACAAAGTAATACTATACAATAACAAAACTGTGCCTAAGGAAGACATAACAGTTGCAGCTAACATACGCAGAGGTGGGAACGAAAGGCGAGAATGCGACTACCCTTTTTCGTGGGCAACTTACCTGAAGAAATGGATGAGGAATGGCTTCAACGATTATTTACAGAGGGAGGAGTACCAATCGATGTCTACATTCCATCCAAAAGGGCAGTGAAATTCAACAAAAGGTTCAGATTTGTGAGATTCAAAATGAAGAGCGAAGGGTTGAGGGCAATACGGCTATGGAATGGTGTTACCATCAGAGATCACAAACTAATAGTCAAATTCGCGAGATTCACATGCACAAACAATGAATTTGTGCGCCGGAACAGGACTCCAGAGCAGCAACGGAACCAGTACAGAAAGCCAGGTGCAGATCCAGTGAAAGAGAGAACTCAAGGCTCAATGGAAGGTAAAACATACGCTGATGCTGTAAGGGACAAAGGTGTTGGATTGCAAAAGCCAAAATGGGTAGTAGCCAAAAATCCTCCAATCAGACTAAAAGAATTAGGTAACGAATCGCGTACACAGAAGTGCTGTTGCAAAAATGTCCCCAATGCGATCCGTTGTCTTATTCCAGGATCAATTGAAAGTTTTGGGATATCTAGAAATCGAGGTAAGGCCGATGGGAGGGGATTATATCATTCTCACTTTCTCCAGTTCTGAGATAAGAGAATCCATCTTTAAAAATGATGAGTTGTGGTTCAAGGAATGGTTCATAGAATTCCAACGTTGGGAAGAATCAAAGTTAAATCCATCCCTCGCGTCTTATATGGCTTAATTGCTATGGTCTTCCACTGCATCTTTGGAATGTCAATTCATTCAAAGCCTTAGGTCAAAGATGGGGGAACGTTGTTCAAATAGTGATGAAACAGTCAAAGGTCTCTCCTTTGCCGTCGGCAAAGTTCTAATCTCCACAAGGCGAATGGAAGCTATAAATGAAGTCATTGAGGTTGAATGCAGAGGAAAATATTTCAAGGTTAGAGTAATGGAGGAACAAATGTTGATCAACACCATTCTCAGAACAGAATGCTCATGTACTGGATGTAGAATTGAAGACCAGAACAAGCAGAAGATGGAAGAAGAGCAGGAAGAGGTGGCAGAAACAGAGGGGCCAAGTATGCCCAACTTGGAGCAGGTGGATAATGACGTGGAGGCAGTGCCAGACATGCATGAAGAAAAGGATACTGGTGATGGGACCATCTCAAAACAACAAAATGGCAAATTGGTGTTTTTGGGAAACCTTCAAAGCTCACAAGTTCAAAATCCTCCAGAGTCAGCATTTAATGCAGAAAAGGAGCCGTTGAGAGACTCACTATGAGGAGGAGTTTTTCAGTGCCGAGCGGGTATTGCCGACGTACCAAATTCTATGGTGGGAACTGGTGCTTTTAATGGCGTAGATGAATATCCAGGCATCAGAATTCAAAAGCTGGTATCAACTTGGGCTCCAATACTATTGGCCCATCTTTGATCCACAATGACCTGATTAGTAATGGGCTTCATAGAAACACTTTGGGCCAGTTTCTCAACCCAATGGCAAACATCCCAAAATCCGTCCCAGCATACATGGAAGCTGAAGAGGCACCAAAACAAGTCTCAAAAGAAAAGAAGAAGAATAAACAGATGACAGATATTCTGGGGTTTCCTAATCAACTCAGTCCACCTCTAAACCTTGGAAGAAGAAAAAAGAGGAAAGGGAAAAGTGCCGTGTACAGATCAGCTGCAGCTGCTGTTGCTTTGTCTGTCTCTATCTCTTCCAGTGGTATTGAAAATCGTAACAGAATCCTACTCGATGAAGCACAAACAGTTTGGGCAGTAAAGAAGCTAATGGGTCTTAGCTGTGATGGCAATGAAGATGAAGTTGTAAGCAAAATATATGAGATAGAGGTTTCAAGATGCTGAGAAGGCTGACGGCCTTCTCTAATCAACACAAGCTGCAAAAAGGATCCTCCTCTTGAAGCCACTATGAAGCTCATGTCATGGAATATCAGAGGCTTGGGAAAATAGGAGAAAGAGGGAAAATTTGAAGAAATCTGAGGCTTGGGAAAAAAAGGAGAAAAGGGGAAATCTGAAGAAAACTTTGAAGGGAAAGCAACATAGATATGTTATTCAAAAGTCCAAACAAAAGGTGTTACCGCAGAATTTGTCAGCTCTTTCTGGTGGGATGAAGACTTTGAGTATGCTGATGTGGACGCTGAAGGCTCCGCAGGTGGATTGCTAGCTTCATCTTACTCAAAGGTGTTTGCTTTGGTGCTATTGCGATGGCCACGGCGGTTCTCAGCGGCGTTTCGCTGCTGCGGGCTTCCATTGATCGTTTATGGGATCCGAATCGGCGGGTTCGCGGCGGTCTTCTGGGAGATCCAGCTGTGTTGTGCGGTGGCGAGGGCCGCCGACGGGCTTCTAACTGTTCCGCCTCCGTCGGTGGTAGAATAGTTTGGGTTTGGTTAGGGGGTTTGGGCTTGGCCCGTGCTTTTGGGCTTTGACCCATGTCTTTAATGTGATGTATCCGTAATGATCTGAATATTTTGGGAAAATTACGGTCAATGACGTGTTTTGATAATTAATATCCATCAAAGACATTTTTAGTATTAATAAATATTCTTAGCATATCATTGACATGTATTAATTATCAAAACACGTCTGTGCCGTCATTTTCCTGAATATTTTAAACTCACATTGGGTGCTGGGCTTCTGCCTATTTAGATGAGCTATGTTCTATATGGGTATTCTTTGATTAGTTTCTTGTCAATCTTAGGTTTTGGGTCTCGGATTTGGCATAAGTATTCGTTTGAATACAGATGCTATTTCCTTGTCCTATTAGTCTTGTAACATCTTCAAGATTAATGAATTTTTTCACTTTTCAAAAAAAAAACATATGATGTGTTAGTATTTTAAAAATGGCCTAGAATTTTCGAAATCTGTTTATTTACGTTGTCACCAGCTCATTTTAAGGGTCATCATCGGGCCGGATCGGGCCGGCCCAGCCCGTCAAGTCACTACTCAAGCCCGCCCACTTGCCGGGCCGACTGGGCTTTTACTTTTTTGCGGGCCGGGCTACCTATCATAAATTGAAGCTCAAGCCCGGCTTATGGGCTAGCCCAATTGACAGGCTAGCGGGCCAAAAACCGGGCGGGTCAAAAAGCCGTGCGGGCTTAAATTCCCTTGGGTAAAGGAAAAAAGAAAGGATTTTGTGGAATTTTAGGCTAATGGGTGGGCCGGTGGGGGTACCACGGGCCGAGCCTACGGGCAGGCTGAGTAAAAATTCATAAGCCCGAGCCTGCCCATTACAAACTACGGGCCGGGCTAGGCTGCCTATTTCATGGGCTCGGGCTGAATAAAAGCCTGATGGACTGAGTGGGCCGCGGGCCTTCGGGCTAAATGATGACCCTTAGCTCATTTGCAGCTAAAACGTGTTTGTTATGTTTGTTGTTTAAGTAATAAGTAATTCAATGCGTTTGAGATGGAGAGATTTTACCAAAATAGTACTTCCTCTGTCCATTTTTAAGTGTTCCACTTCATAATTCCAATTTATTAAGGAGACATTATCATTACACCTTTCACATCAACTTTTACCTTTATTTTTTCTATTTACCCTCTATGAAGACATTATTATTACATTTTTTACTCACTAAACTTTTTAAAATGGAATATACTTTTAGAGACAAAATAGAAAATGTATCAATTTTTACCCACTAACTTTACAAAATGGACACTTATTAAGGGACAACCCAAAATGAAACATTGGACTCTAAAAATGGACGGAGGGAGCAGTACTGTGTAACTTTGAAAATAATCAAACCATTGCAGATCCTTGTTGGCTCGAGCTATCTTTTGGGTTCAAGTTCATCCTCTGGTACAACGCCCAAAAAAGTTTTGATAACTAAAAAATGTCAAACTAATGCCAAAGAAATGTGAATTTATTATAAGAAAAAAAAAATTGAGCAACTATTTCATGATTTACCGTACACAATTCGTAACTTCACTAAAAAGAAAAGGTGCAATTGATACCATAAGAGAATATGTATATAATGAGCTGAAAATATCCGTTACCATACACCAAAAACATGTATCATGCCCAAGAAATGCATCCACCAAATTAAAACTGTGTGTATCATACACTTTCAAGACATACCCTCTACGTAATTAACCAAAAAAATACATAACATGTAAAGAAATAAAATAAAATGCGACACACATATATATAAACTGGAGGCGGGGGAGCTGAAGGGGCAGCAGCCTGTCCCGACCTAATGGGGTCCACTTCGGTCTCGTTTTGATGATCAGAAACATTCATTTCGTAGAGCTCATCGAGTAGAACAAGTGTACCAAAAATCAGTTTGAACGGATATCATTAAGAGTCTTATCGAAACAATTTTATCTTGAAAAGAATGGATCCGAAACACTGGAACCCATTATTGACCAGTTATATGTGTTTCGATCAAGCACTTAATGACATCCGATCGAGCTAATTTTTGGATATACTTGTTCTACTCGACGAGTTCTACGAAGCGAACGTTTCGATCATCAAAGTAAGACCGAAGCAAGCTCCATTAAGCTGGGACAGCAATCTGTTGCCCCTTAAAAGGGGCAACAGCGAGCATTACATTTTCCCTCATTGATTGAAATGGTGTGGGTCCCACCACAAAGTGATGTCATGCTTACCATGCAATACACTTTTTCGTAAGCATGATATCACTTTGTGGTGAGATCCACATCATGTCAACCAACAGAAAAAAAGGTAATGTTCACCCTCTTAAATGGAGGGTGAACAAAACTCAACTCGGCAGCAGCTCCCCCGCCTCCATATAAACTTTGGAGTCTCCTTCAAAGAGTTATAAAAAAAAAGGAGGAGGAAAATAACAGGATCACGAACCTGTCAAAAGTAAGACAAGAAGTCTGAAATCAAAGTAAGAAAACTTAGCCATCTCAACTATTAAGACTTCGTTAATAAAGAATCGGACTTGTATTTATAGGGTAGATAGAGATATGGCTCATTGGAATCCATTATAGATTATCATTTAATTGGAACCAATTATGGTAATTTTTTTTTGATGTGCAATTATGGTAATTTGGGCACATTAATCAAGCAAAACAATACGCCACCTTTTTTTTGGTAAGTCTGCACACAAATGCTATCAAAGATTTCTAGTATTACAAATTGGAAAATTCTAAAATCAGTCCAATGGACTAACAATAGTAAGTGTGTGAATATGTATTAAATGGTATACAAAGTACACAAAATACGTGTTTTCTTTATCTTCTAATGTATTTATTGAGCTGACAATAGTAAGACGGAATTCATATATGGTAAGGCAATGAAAATCTACATTAATTACACCCATTAGTGTGGATCATGTGACAATGCTCGATCCAGAAGCAATGAATAATCACGTAAACTGCTGGGATATTGGCGGAAGCGCTCCAAAGCCAAGATTCAGAAACAAAAATATTATTCAAAGCGACAACAAATAAATGACAACTCATTCTTGACTCTCTCTCAGATCTAGCCGTCTACCGCGTTTGCTGGGCGACCACTTCCCAACGATGTGTTTCTATTTTGTGAAGCAAAGGTGATGGTTACAAGTCTATCAAGGTGATTGCGAAAGAATGGCGACGAATGTCTCGACGGTACTTCTTTTATTTTGTTTTTTGTTTTAATAATGTCCTCTCTTTGGGGGGTTTGTCCTCCTCCTGGGGGTTTTGTCCTTTTTGGGGGGTTTCTTCTCATTCTGCAGGGCGGCGCATATATGCTCTTTCTGTTGGAGTATTTGATCTGTGGACTCCCAACCTTTCCTCACGGGGACCTTTTGATGAATACTATCTCTCAACTTTTGACAAAAAATAAATAAATAAATAAATGAGCACGAAAATAAACACGAGCACAAAAGGACACACAATTAAAATGGTTCGGCTAAAAAGAACCTACATTCACGGGAGATATATTCTTTCTTTCTTATGTGGTAGTAGTAAATTGAACAAGAACTGAAAGAGAGGTCTTGTTGGGCTGAACTGGAGTCCAAGAAATATAGCAATGGTGACTAAAACTGGTTTCCCCACGCCTACCAGCTTCTGCATCATGTAGATTTGGAGAAAGACATGCTCTGTGGGTAATTTGAGTTCTGGTTTAGGCCAGCTTATTTATCAAGGTTTCAGATGAAGTTGATCAGGGCCGGCCTTGGGCTAGCCCAAGATGCGGCCGCTTTAAACCTCAAAATTTCTACAACAATTAGGGCCTCATTTTCTATAGAAAAACATTCATATATGATATATATAAAATGTTCCTTGATGCAATGCAAAAAAGCACTGGCACCAGCGGTGTGCGCATAGACTTTAAATCAAGAGAGATCTCTAGTTCAAGTCTTGGGAGGGATCTCTTGTAATATTATTTTTTGCCTTATTATTCTGTAGGATTACTTACGGTATCACTTTTACATACTTCTACAAGTCTTTGAGAAATTTTTGCTATTTTCTTTTGTTTGTTGTAATCTTACTTTTAATATCAAATTCACAAAAAAAATCATTGTCGGCAATAAATAAACCAAAATAATTTGTTTTCACTCAACAAACTTTGATAATAATAAAAAAAAAGAGAGGTTAAAATTATTTATTTTTTATTGCTAAAAATAGTATTATTACAAGAGTAAAGTTAATAACATGATTAGCTAGAGAAAACAAATAGTGTAAGTAATACCTCATTGTGTTCGTTTTATTTTTTTCTAATTGTAAAAGAACTTTAAAGTTTATTTTAATTAGAAACTAAAAATACCATGTTTTATTTATTATCTGTATTAGTCACCTATAATGAATTTTTTTTTTTTTTACAATAACCTAGGGCCTCCATTAAAAATTTGCTTTAGGTCTCGAAAATGTCAGGGCCGGCCCTGAGGTTGATGGAAGGTCTACTAAGTTTTGGGAACATAAATCGATTTGGAATTCAAGCTTGAAGAATGAAGATGGCTTTTCTTACTGCCAGTGCAGAAAAACTCTCTAATTTTCAGAAGTGATTAAAGGTTAGCTTTGGTTCTACTGACGGTTTTCAACTGATCACAACAGGTCTTGGGGATTGGTTTTACCCTTTTATTGTTGCTTTCGTTAGTTTTTGTTTATGATTGTGTCTGTACAGTTCGTTTTCCTGTTTTCGGTTGGTTTCTTGCCATGTGCCAACCTTTGCTTTTTTTTGGCTTTCTATCGGGTTCTTGGTGGCATATGATTAGCGTGCTGCGTCTCCTCGCTTTGATGTGTTGTCTTGCGTTGAATCTGTTTAGTCTTTGTAATTGTTTATCAAGGATTAATAGAGTATTTTCTTCGCTGTTCGGGGGAAACAAAATCAGAAGTGATTGGGGATGGTTATGCTGGGATTGGAATCTACAATTCATAAGGGTGCTCTTTGTGTGGGAATTAGAGCAGTTGGGGATGCTGAGGCAAAGACTGAGGGTGCAAATTCTCAATGAAAACAGAAATGATCAGATGCTATGATCAGCATGGAATGTAGAAAACTTGTACTCTGTCAAGTCTGCTGACACAAAATGGGAAGAAGAGCAGCATGCACCTAACCTTGTATTTTGAGTTTTCGCTCGACAGTTTGTTTTGTTTGACAGTCAAGATTGTCTGGGATCCCTTCCCGGTCTAATCAAAGGCATGCCATCACTAGGGAATTCACAATAAATTCACACGAGATGTCTGGTCAATTCTAATTAAGTGGTGGGGCATTGCGTGGGTGGTTCCTCGAAACGTCGAAACTCTTGTTTCATGGTGGTTTGCCAATAAGTTCTCAAACTTAGAAAAGGACTGCTGGGAAGTCACTCTCTATGCAAGTTTATGGTCCCTATGGGACGCTAGGAGTGTTGATCTCATTTTCAGCAAAATAAATCCTGTGGCTAGCGTAGTGGGGAGCTGATCAAAGTCAGGATCGCAATATGGATCGAATCAAAACACAATTGTTAAATATGAGAGAAGAAATGTTTTATTGAATTCGATGATAAAACTATACAATGAAGCCTCTATTTATACAAGGGGAGGGAGTCTAACAATGTAAGGGAATCATCCTAATTATAATGAAATCGTAATCAATTACAATCAAAATAAAATCAAGAGAATCATATAGTATCGTAATCATATTCTAGCAACATTAAGGAGGATTCTGTGGAGGATTTCATCAGAAGCTTGGATGGGATTAGACTAACAAAAGTTTAGCTCCTAGTTTAGGCTCTGTTTGGTAAAGTTGTCAGTTTTTTGTTTATTTATTAAAAAATAAAAACAAAAAACATGTTCGGTGACCATAATAGTTTGTCTATTTTTTTTTTTTTGGACTACCAAAAGTATTTTCAAAACAAATGAAAACTCAAATTTTGTGTTTCTAGAATTTTCATAAACTAGTGGAATTGATTATGTATTTTGCAAAAAAAAAAAAACAGTAACACAAACATATTTATGGTGTTTGTTTCAAAACATATTGAAAACAAAAATAAAAAACTGCAAATAAAAACTCTTTAACAAAGCCTTAGTTTGAGGTTTCAGGGCTATGCTTCTTCGTTTCGATTTTGCTGAAAAATCACCCTCTCGTTTGGTTATTAATTGGTTCCATTGGAACTTCTTTGCCAAAAGGCACGTATATGTATGGCTAATGGCACAAGTTTGTTTCCTTCAAACCTAGACGGATCAAACTTCTCGAGTTTCGGGAAGTACGCGGGATCTCTGTGAGTTGGGTGAGGACTCCAACAGGCCTACAAAAATATCATTTATATTAAAGTTTGTTCCTTGCTTTATTCATTTGTCTTTATTTAAGCAAGGCATGAACAAGTTTTTTACTGCAGTAACCAATCGCGATCGTCCAAAAATATTTTGAACGGTTCAATCTTTAGGCTACGTTCAGTTGCTAGGAATGTTGTACCGGAAAGTTAGTCTCAGGAAAAGTTAAGTAAAGTGAAATAAAGGAAACAAAAATCTATTTTTCTTGTGAGTGTTCATTTGACAATTTTTTTTTTTTTTTTGCAGGAAAACCAAAGGTTAATGGTTCATTTGCCGGGAAAAGTCACTTATGAGAAACTTCTTTATTTTTATTCCCGTGGCTAATTTTAAATAAAAGTAACTTTGAGAGCTAAATAATAGGCTATCATATTTCAAAAATTAACACATGCGGAAAATGTATTTTGTCTAATGCATAACCTTAACATGAAATAAATAAAAAAATCAACTTACAATTCTCTATTCAATTTGCTATATTGTGAATGGTCATGCAAATTTTCCCATTTAAATTGATAATCGACCGTACAAATGAAGTTTAAAAAATAAGTAGATGATAACTAAATAAATAAATATTAAACAACCATACTTAATTAGTTGCCGATGCAAAACTCACTGAAAATTAGTTAGTACAAAACAAAATTGAAGACTAATGACAAGATAAATAAATACTTCCAAAAAAAATAAATTATCAATCTTTTTCCATAACAATTATCTCAAAAAGCACCATAGGGCTCATTCAGTTGCCAGGAAAGAGCAGGAAAGTATGTAAAAATCAAATTTTCCATAACTTTTCTAGTGTTCAGTTGGCAGAAAAATTCTAGAACTTACCCATTTAAGTTTTCCTGCAGGAATTACTTTCCTGCAAAAGTGATCCTGCAAAAAACACAGGATTTTGCGTCGCGGGAAAAGGAAAATGAGTGAATACTAACAAAATTTTTCCGAAAGTTTCTTTTTCCTGACAAATGAACAACTAAACCTTAATTTTCCTTGCAAAATTCTTTTGTCAAATGAACACTCACAGGAAAATAATTTTCTTTTTCTTTTACTTCATCTCACTTCACTTTTTCTGAGAACCAATTTTTCACACAACTTTCTCGACAACTAAACGGAGCCATAGTAGTTGAAATTATTGTTGCTTACGTAAATCTCAAGTGTCTTTCTAAGAACCTAATTCGTATTTTTTTGATATTGACGTCATTCGCTTTTTTTCTTAACCGCCAATTATTTTGACCCCATAATGGAGAAAACTTTTTCCGTAACTCAAAATCTTATGCTTTCGGTCGGATCACTTTTGCAAGAAAATAAATCTTGTAGAGAAACTTAAAAATATGTTTCCCACTACTTTCCTGCTAACTGAACACTATAAAAGTTATGGAAAAGTTGATTTTCTCATCTTTCATGTATTTTTTTGGCAACTGAACGGGACCTTAATGAAACTTTTTTCACTTTTCTTCGGAAAAGTTTCATTAACATGTGGACCATTCAAAAATATTTTAGACAGTCGCAATTGGCCCCGTAAATGCTCCACGATTAAAAAGATTTTCTCTTAAGCAAGATATGTATATCAAAACAAAAAAAAAAAAGCTTTACCTTCCATCCCTTGGGGATTGTAAAACCAGCAAAATTGAAGTCGGTTAAAGCCACTTTGAAACCTATTTGAGAAGGCGGTGCTAGCCTCATAACCTCACATGCTACGTTCCAAGTATATCTCATTTTTTGAATGTCGTCCAAATTAGACCGTTCTAGTTTTTAAAAAAATAAATTTTTTTAAAAAAAGTTAATTTTAAGATCAAATATCATATGTTTACGCAAATAATTTTCCTACCAAGATAGATCTTATTTGATAGATTTCATTGAGATCTTTTTAAACGGTGTAAAAAAATTTAAAATTATTTTTTACTTTCATTATATTTAAGGTTAAAATTATCTTTTTTTTGAAAAAAAAATTTAAAAAGAAAGCAAAACGGCAACTCTCCTGCCTCTTTGGCTTTTTCAATCTCCATTACTTCTGAAAAGATGAACAGAAAACTTAAATTTATTATGTTTGCAGAGGACTCGTTGTAAAGGAAGAAAGTGGTCCTAAGAGGGGGCTAAATATTTATTTATGCAGTTTCAATTAGGATGGGCATCGTGTCTTATCATGTTCATATCGTGTCATCTCGTATTTATGTCAGAATTCTCTTAATTTTAACCTGATCTGTTTAGCTTTTTGTGTTATCGTGTAATGTCATATTCATGTTCTGCGTCAGAATTAGCCGACCTTAACCTGTTCACTTTGTGTCCGGTTCATGTTGTGTTATCGTGTCCTTCCATAAATTCTCACCCCGTGTCGTGCCATGTCATGTCGTATTTGTGTCAGAATTCTCTCAATCCTAATCCGACCCATTTAGCTTTTCGTATTATCGTATCGTGTCATATTGGTGTAATTCTGTGTCAGAAATAACTGATTCTAATCCGCTAACTTAGTATCGGGTTCACGTGAATCGTGTCGTATCGGAAATTCCCCTAGTTTCAATTACCCGACTATTTAGATCCGTGATTTTTTTTCCTTTTTTTGTAACTCGATAGATCCGTGATTCTTATTTTACCTTTGTAGACCTCTCGACAGACAAGGCCGGGAAGGTCCGCGAGGAACTTGATAGTCATGAAGGATGAGCACGACGGATGCATTTTTATGTCCGGCCAGCCATCAACAGGGGCCCATTACCTTATCAGAAATGTCCTCTTCGAGAAATTAATGAGTTTTCCATTCTCATCAGTCTTTTCTCTTTCTGATTATAACCTCTCATCCGTCTCTTTTCGCAGGAACGTACGTAGCGTCTTAATTATGGCCAGCCTTGTTAATTAAATGTTGTCCCTGTTGGAAAGATGTACTATTCTCTCCGTCCCATTTTTATTGTCCATTTTTGTTTTTTCGTGTCGTTGTTTTAACACTTATATCTTCCAATATGAATCTCTAACAATATGCAATATGGATCTTATTTGATAATTCTCAATTAGATCTATAATACAGAGTTTTCAAAATTATGAAAAATCTTGTAGATTGAGAGATATAAGCGTTGAAAGAACGACACGAAAATGGACAATAAAAATGAGACGGATGGAGTAATATATTAATGCCACAAATGCACAAAATTATCTTCCATGCATATATGATAGTAGAAGTTTTTGTTCAGAGAACCAATACGTACCCTCGTAAGTCCATTTACACACGCACACACAAGTGTGTACGTAGTGTGTGTGGATCGGCCACACTAATGTGATTTAGGTGTGAGATTGTAGCATTTTTGTACCGCACATTAATTTTCACATTTGTTAATTTTTTTTCATCTTGATTTATTCCATTGGTTAAACAAATTAGTGAGGCGGTGTTCCACTTTTTAAAAAAGTAACTTTTTTCAAACGAATGTAATTTTAAACTCAAATATAATGAAAATGAAAAATATTTTTTCAATTTTTTTTGCACTGTATAAAAGATCTCAATGAAATCTATCACACAAGATCCATATTAGTAGAAAAATTATTTGTGTAAACACATGATTTTTGAGCTTGAAATTACCTTCTTTTTCTAAAAATTCTTTTTTCAAAAAACCGGAACACCTTCTGAGTCCATTTTAGAGCCCGTTCTAGAACTTGAATATAAGTTCTTATTTTTTGTTCAATAATAAGGCTTGTTCCACAAAATAATAAGTAAGTTTTTATTTTTTGATTAAGACAACTTCAAACTCAAAAATCATGTGTTTAGCAAATAATTTTCCTATCAACATGGATCTTGTTTGATAGATTTCATTGAGATCTTTAATACGGTGCAAAAAAATTTTGAAAAATTATTTTTCATTTACGTTATTTTTGAGTTTGAAAATGTGAAATAAGCTGCTTATTTGGGTTTTGTGGAACAACCCCTCTTATTTTCTTTGAGAAGTTTTAAAATAAGTACTTATTTTTTAAGAAGATTTCTGGAACGGAGCCTTAAGCCCCGTTCCGGAAACCTTCTTAAAAAATAAGTACTTATTTTGCCACTTCTCATTCAAAAATAAGAAGGGTCATTCCACAAAATTCAAACAAAAAGTTCCTGTCACATTTTCAAACTCAAAAATAATGTAAATAAAAAAAATTCAACTTTTTTTTGCACCGTATTAAAGATCTCAATAAGATCTATCGAACAAGATCCATAATGATAGGAAAATTATTTGCGTAAACACATGATTTTTGAGTTTGAAGTTACCTTATACAAAAAATAAAACTGTTGCTATGATAATGGGCGCCGGCGGAGGGAAATCGTACCAAGCACCCTACACAACTCGGACGCAGTTGATTCCCGAGAGGCACCTCGGTTTTTTTTTTATAGAATTTTTGGACGGCTCGGATCGGCCGTCTGATGGCCGGAGACAGCCCAGAGCGGCCGCCGGTACGATTTCCTCTCCAGCGCCCATTGGTACCTATATAAATTCTGAAAAATAAGCACCTCCTTCTTATATTTTGAGGAACAATCCTTATTATTCAACAAAAAATAAGTTCTTATTTGGTTTCTGAAACGCAGCCTTAGTCTATTGTTTCAATCGTCACTGATCAAATCAATAAATTCACTTTAACCAATTGTATCGATATCCTAATTAATGATCATTGATAATTACCAACACTATTAGTTACTATTACCTTTGCAAATTATGTCATAGTGATCAATTTTAAAATGATTTGATCGACAACAGTTCTGCTTTCTTTTTAAATATTTTTTTTAAAACAAAGTAATTTCAAGCTCAAATATAATGAAAATGAAGAATAATTTTTTAATTTTTTTTTGCACCGTTTAACAGATCTCAATGAAATTTATCAAACAAGATCCATATTGTTAGAAAAATTATTTGGGTAAACACATAATTTTTAAGTTTGAAATTATCTTCTTTTTCCAAAAAACTGGAACGGGCCTAGGCTCCGTTCCGGAACCAAATATAAATTCTTATTTTTTAAGAAAGCAATTTCAACCTATAAAATTATAGGTTTATTAAAATATAAAAATATGCAATATAGATCTTATTTTGAAGATCTCGATAAAATTTTTTATGCGATGCAAAAAAATTGAAAAATTATTTTTTATTTACTTTATTTTTAAATTTAAAAATATGAAATAAACTGTTTATATTTTAAGAAAGTTTCTAAAATGGAACCTAAGTCCTTAATAAAAGCAGTCGACGGATCCGTACGTACGTATATTATAGTTGTAGTCAATTAGAGCAATCATTTAATCATCGCTCGGACACTAACTGATTCACTAGTCTTTGTCACAACCCACGACCACTAGCGATTATCATAATTTATTCACTTCCTGTCCGTCCGAATTTAATAATTTTTTTTTTGAGTTCGTGTAATTTTTCAATCGATTATATTTTTTAATTTATAATATTTTATATGATTTCAAAAATATTGTATTAGTATAAAACTAATCGAGATCTATCAAACAATATTCATATTCGATATGCAATTTATTAAGGATTTAAAGATATAACCCATTTTTTAGCCCGATTAAAATAGAACTAGAGACAATTAAATCCGGATGGAGGAAATATATGTCATGTCGATGGAATAAAATGATTCTATCACTTGTTGATTTTTTAAATTGAATAATCACATCAAGGCTATCAATGCCGTTTTAGACATGTCGGTACCGACCGATACGTACCGTTTTAGATAGAACCCGATAACTTGAATCACTGATTTCCTTCCGGTCTCAATACCGGTACTTGCCGGAGAATACCAACGATTTCGAAAAATACCGGACGAGATGCTGTTACCGAAAATTTTGACCGGTATTCTACTATACGGGGTCAGTCGGTCAGGTAACAACGAGAAAGATCAGGTAACAACGAGAAAGAGAAAGAGGGGGGGGGGGGGGGGGGGGGGGGTGGGGGGATGACACCTTTTGCAGAGAACATCGGCAAAAGAAACCCAAGCCCTAGAAATTGCAAAGAACGTGGGGAGGGGGATAGATACAAGGCGTGTATGCATAGGTTTTGAATGGAAAAAAAGGAAACCGTGTATGTATAGGATTTGAATGGAACAAAAAGGAAAACGGGAGAAAGGGTTTGGGGCCTGGGGTGGGTGTTTGTATGTCAAAAAATAAGGTTTCTTAATTACCCCTTACAGCAGCCGCAATAGTAGAAATGGAAAAGAAGATTCATAAATGTGTGGAACCCTAACGTAAGAATAGATTGTCACCATGGGCATTATTTTGTTATAAAGTTTTTTTTTTGGATAGGCAAGTATTTAGTTATAGCTATGGCAGTGTTTTTAATTTTTTTTGGAATAACTAGATGAGAGTTATATAATGATAGTTTAATTTTTGGTGTCAAATTGGATGTCATGAGAAAAATAAAAAATTTATAATTATATATTTGCTAATTGTGCTAAATCCGAAACGGTAACCGGTATTTAACCGGTACCGGTACGTATCGTAGTAATAAAAAAATCGGTACCCTTGCCGATACGGTATTCAAAACCTTGAATCACACTTCTGTAGGTCTACTAGAATAACGTTTAATTTTTGTTTTTTCTTTTTTGATCGGCATTAATTTTTGTTACTTACCATTGGTTTAGCCCTTAAATTGTTGCGGGACGTACGGGGTTAGCTTTTTTGGTTGTTTTGGATATAAATGTAAGGAGAAATTTTTGAGTATCAGGTGGGTACTACATGGTCCCAGCTCGGCGCATTCGGGTTGTTTATTTTAGTTGTGGACAGCTCAGCTTTGGAGAGAGAAATAGGAGAGAGAGTAGTGAGATGAGAAGAGAGAGAGAGAGTTTCAATTTAAACTGTCCAACACACTTTTAGACGGCTTAATGAGTTGTTCGAGCACCACATGGGCTCGGCCACGTGATACCCACTCGGGTACCCAAAAATTTCTCAACTGTATGACAGACGTAGAGAAAACATGGGGAGTCGGCATGCAATTTGTAAGGGAAACATGACATTTAAGAGTAGGGTAGTCACTTATATTGGCTTCATATTTATGTAAGAGAACCCCACAAAATAATTTTTCATCTTTCTAGGACAAAAACATTTAAGAGTATATAGTAAATAGTTGTTTACGGAGTCAATTGCAACCGTCTAAAAGTGTTTGGAACAGTTCATATGTTAATAAAACTTTTCCAGGAAAAACTTTAACTCTTCCCAAGATTAGTTTCATTTAAATCCAGACAGTCCAAAACCGAAACAGACAGCCAAGATAGGGAGTCGTGAAGAAGTTTCTCTCATATTAAAGGGTAAAAGAAATTAATTAGGAAAAAAAACAGAAGGTTAGGTGCAAGTAATGAAGAACTATGACCGGCTAAAACTCAAAACTAAAACACGACAAATATCAAGAAGTGCATAGCAATTGCAATCCAAGAGGTTAGTCTGATGGTCAAGGTTGAAAATTTTGGGGTTTGCTTTCTTGTAAATTGTAATGTCGAAGGTTTGAAGTCTTTTGTTCCGATTTTAATTGGGCTCATGGCAAGTTCATGTTAAGATTTAGTCTCCAAAATTAGTCGAGACGCACGTAAATTGACCCAATACCTAACTCTTACAGAGAAAAAATCCATAACAATTGCACCACTGGCAGGCAATATCGGCGGAATTCTCTTATATCGCCTCAACAGCTTGTTAACGTTTTGAGTGACATTAGTGCTAATCTTCTCTCTCTTCAAATTGCAGAATTCATTTTTTTGCACTCTCAAAATGCAGGACCATGCTCAACTATTTTACTATAACTGGATTTAACCCGCAATCAAACAGGGTGAGTATTGCGGTCAAGGTCATCAGGGTCTTGACGGAGGCAGAACCTTGGCCTCACGATGGGCTGTGATGGTGTAACTCGTCATTATCTCGGTGTAACTCAGTGGATTCGGCGTGACTCATTGATGGGTTACTCGGGTGATTTTGGGTATGGGTTTTCGACCAGTTGTTATTTTGTAGTTGACTAGTTGGTGTTTTCTTGTTTTTTTGTCAGTTTTTAGTTCTAGTTTTCAGTTCTACTCGGTTGTGTCGAGATAATGGAAAAGGCTGTAGTTGGTTCGGCTGCGTGATTTGGTTATCGGAGTGGTAATCAGTGCCCGCCCCGGGCATGGGTTTGTAGGGTTCGCCGGCGTTTGCTTTCCTGCATCATGAGCTCGCCGTGACAGCGGGGACTTGCACCGAAGTGGCGTCCATTACTAGCTCGTGGCAGCGAAGGCTCGCCGACACTTTTTCTCACATCATGAGGTGGCCGGCGTTTGGCTTTTGGATACCAGATCCTTGGAATTGGTGGTTGTTTTCATCCGTGTCTATTCTTATGGTTTGAGTTGATTTCCCTTAGAATACCTCTTATTTCCAAATCTTTGATTGGCTCTATGCCCAAAATATTTTTTGGTCTGCTCTCGCAATATGTGTCGTAGAGCCTGCTAGTGCATGTGCTCATGTTTGAATTTTGGTTAGTTTGGTTCATTCATGTATTTTGTGATAAAATGTTTGTATTGCCTTTTCGGACTTTGAAATGAAATTGCAGTTGTTTAAAAAAAAAGATACGGGGAAGTCTAGTGACACTCTCGTTTTTACAACCAAACTTACAACCGATTTATCACATAGCATATAGGCTCCATCATTTTGATGATCAAGTACGTTTGCATTATAGAGCATGTTGAAAATAATAAGAATACAAAGGATCATATATTATAGAATGTCGATAAATGCATAACCAGAACATCAAACTAACGCATTCACACATCAGCTAAAGAACCTTGCTAACCGCACATACATCTGTGCACAGATTGTGCACAGATTTTGTTGTGGGGCCCACATGGGTCCCACATAAATGATAAAATATTTTTTCAATAGTCTCCGTAAAAAGTCAGTTTAATCTAATACATATAGGTGATCGATCCAATCATCTAGATTTTCATTCAAATTTTCGGGTAATGAAAAGTTAGATAATTAGATCAATTAGAGGTATTGGATTGAGCTAATTTTTTATGGGAACCCTTGAAAAAATGTTTTACATTTAATAAACGGCTCGGATTGTTTGTATGAGACCCGTGGTGGGCTCTACAACAAAATCTATGCACAAATTATCTGTATGGACAGATTTACGCTTAACTAAATATGTTCTAATCATGTATTTATCGAAATCAAATAAACATAAATTCGATCTAGCATGACCAACATTTCAACGAGCCTTACGAGGTGAACGTTTCCGATCATCAAAATGATAGAGCCTACATGCTAATGCAACAACTCGATTAATTGTAGGTTTGGTTGTAAAAATGGGAGTGAATAGACTTTCCGAACTAGAGGGAGATGCTGTGCAGCCGCGTGCTGTGCACGACAAATCACCGTCGCTTTGGTCTTGCACGCTTTGATGATCGGAATCATTTACTTTGTAGAGCTAGTCGAGTAAAACGAGTATACCAAAAATCGCTCGATCAGATATCATTAAGTGCCTCATCCGAACATTATTATCTTGAAAACTAAAAATCACCTCTATCGGATATCATTAAGTGACTCATCCGAACATTATTATCTTGAAATTATTAAGTGTACCAAAAAATAGTGGATTTTATCTAGTGTTTCGGATCCATTCATTTCAAGATAATAATGTTTGGATGAGGCACCTATTAATGATATCTGATCGATCATATTTTTGGTACAGCGGAGAGCGGTCAGCGATTTATCGTGCACAGCACGTTTCGCAGCATCTCCCTCCATAGTTTGCCACGTCAGCATTTTGGAAATATTGAATCCCGGTGGCTTCATTGTAGTGTGGCCAAACCTTCCTACTTTCCTAGGTTTAGGTCCAAAGTTGTCTGCGCCCATCAAGAAAGGGAAGGATCATAAATTAATGCTGACTTCGCAAATCCGCCAGTTCAGGTTACCTTCACATGACCAATTGCCTTCCGACATGTTTTGCGTTATCAGAAGCAACGCGTGGTAGGGGCAAAAGTGAACAAGATGCATGTTTTAGTAGGTGTTGCCGATGCATACACTTTGCATTGCGTCCCACAGTAATGTGCGGTAAAAATGAATATAGGGAGGCACCACGTGTCGGTACCTCGAGACAGCTCAATAGTTTCTCATAGTGTTACTGTGAGTGGACTTGTAGAGCTCGTAAAGTTCTTTTTGTAAAATGTCCAGTTTTTGACATATAGGTCTGTAAGAGAAATAGATTAAATTATCGAGGTACGCGCAAGCTGGTCCGAACATTCGATTATAAAAAAAAAAAAGAACAGTATAAATTGGTTTTCTAATCTCAAATTTTGGTTATGAAAGGGTAATTACAATTAGAAATAGCGTGATGTTGAGATATATGGCCAAAACTTTGAATGAATTGGACAATTAGATTGAACTTTTGCAATATTGACATGAGATGCCCATCATTGTGGGGGTACAAATGAAGGACAAAAAAGAGATTTCCTGCTTCCCTCTATATATAGCTTCTAACCTATATATGGAAATATGGAAGGAAGACGTTAGGCATTTCAGGGGTGGTTGGTCACAGCATTCATGAGTTCGTGGCCAGTGGGGAACATCCAAAATGGGTGGGTTTTAAATTCTCATTGAATAAGGTGGTTACAACTTACTGCACCACAGTATACAATCAAACGTTAGTCTTTAACTGCTGCAACTATTAGGTCGTCCAGGGCCAAGTAACTAACGCATGGGCGGGGTGCGGGAGCGCAAACGTGAAATCGTCTTTTGAAAACTTTCCAAGCAACTAAGATTCGTGAGGGCGAAAATTGAGAACGTGAGAATAGAGCGAAGATAGAGAGCAGGAGCGAATGCCATTTTGAAAGATTATGTGACTAAGGTTCTCGGGTCAAGTCACCTAACGGGTGCGAGAGCGTGAGCATAAAATCAACCTCCCAAACCTTTTAGGTTCGTGAGCGCGAGAATTGAGAGCGGGAGCGAATGTCATATTGAAGGATTATGAGACTACGGTTCTCGGGTACCGCCACGGGTCGCCCCAACCCCTCTCCACCCACGAACCCATATTAAGTCACGGACTGAATGTGTGGACCTCCATGGTGGAGGGGAAAAGTGTTGAAACACCGCTACGGACTGGATGCCCCAGGACGACGGAATAAAATACTCATTAAATAGAGAGTGCAGTAGTAGGCCTTTCAAAATTCGTGGATACTATTCATTCCGTCTCTATTTTTTTATCCATTGTCCTATGTATTCCAATCGGATAAGAAACTCGTTATAACTTTTAATTGGTAATACTATTTATATACAATATGAATCTTATTTGATAGATTTAAAATTAATTACAACTTTTAATTGGTAATACTATTTTATAGGCAATATAAATTTTGTTTGACAGATCTGAATAAACTCTTTTAAACATGTTTTCAAAATTGCTTAAAAATTAAAAATTGTAAAATATAATCAATTAAAAAATAATAAAAACTTTCAAAAGGGACTAAATAATGGATGATGACGGAGGGACCGTACACGAATGGTTAATTGGTGATGACACCATCCAATATTTACGAACCTCAACTGTGGCAGAAAAAGAGGTAGTTGAACATTAAAGCCAAAAAAAAAAAAAAAAAAAAAACATTAAAGCAAAATTCTATTTACTGTAGCATAAATAAACCCAAGACATTGGGTTTTAACTTTTAAGAAAGAAGAAGAAGAAGAAGAAGAAAAATGGAGGCTGTGAGTGGACTAGAGGGAGGATTGGAGGAACTTAGGGAGACTTTTAGGTCCGGCAAGACGAAGGAAGCAACTTGGAGGAGGTCACAGCTGCAAGCTTTACTCTCTCTCCTCAGGGAGAGAGAAGGTGAGATACTGGAGGCTCTCAAACAGGATATTGGCAAACACCCTGTTGAGTCCTATAGGGATGAGGTATTCTATACGCTTATTTATACTGATAAAATAGTATGTATAAGAAATCATAGATTTTAGTTTTGGGAATGAGTTTTTTTTTTTCATAACTGGAGGGCTGGGTCAACTTGCACGCTTCGACTAATTTGACCCATGAAGTTCAAGTTCCGTTCTGGTTTCTAAAAAATGTTTCTAAAAAAATAAACTTTTAGACAATGAAGGTAATTTAAAGTTAAAAAATTACGTGTTTACTCAAATAATTTTTCTACCAATATGAATTTTGTTTAATAGATCTTTATTGAAATTTTTTAAACAGTGCAAAAAAAAATTAATAAATTATTTTTCAATTTCATTATATTTGAACTTGAAATTACTTATTTTTTATTCTTTTTATAAAGAAGGTTTAAAAAGAAAACGCAACGGCGTCTCAGAATGTTTGGCTTATGTGGAATTCGAATATGAAATGAAGAGATAGGGTTGGTTGTTTCTTTTAGCATGAGTGTGATTTTCGTTTTTGGTTTGCATAAAAAAGCTTTTCTGCATGAAAGAAGGCAGGGCTTTCAGTTGCAGGGCTTACGTGAAAGAGATTGTTTGCCCTAAATTAAGTTCAGTGCGTTTTGTTTGTCTTTTTTCTTTCGTCGGCGAAACTTAGTATTGTGACAATAGTTAGATTAGCACCTTCGATCCTAACCTCTTAGCTCCTAGGCACCCATGATGCCGTTGGGCCAAAGTTCTCCTGGCTGCTTGTCTTTTTTGATTATTTTTTAAAACTTTCTTTAGCTTTATACCAAAATGTTTTGAAAACACTAAAAAAAAAGTTCATTGATGTTTTCATCGAGTTTCCTCTACCTGTGATTTAGTACCCCAATTTGAACGTAGCCGGTGGACTTCCTCCTCATTGGTGGGGTGGCAAGAATGGGGATTTAATTTACAAGACTTCCTCTATAGTCTATACTATGAGTCCTTAGATGAAACATCAGGGTTCGTGTCCCGAGACTCGCCGAGTCGTTTAAGCGACATGTGAAGGTCTGTATCACAGAACAAAGTCAGGTGGTATGTACGATACAGGCCTTAAGGTGTGGTACACCTTTCGAGATGTCAAACATTAGTTAACACTATGTTTTCGTTATGATCAGTCAAGGTAGAGCTCACGAGGCACGCGCAGAAGGTGGCCTTACTCAATTGAAGGCGGCGATGAATCCGTAGCTTACGTAGAGGTGGAACGTGCCTCGTGATGAAAGACACAATTAAATTGCAAAACTATGTTTGTAATCTTATCTTGAATTCTTGGTTCGATCAATAAGCTAATTTGCCACAGTATTTTGCTGTATATGCTAAAAGCTTTGTATATGGAATAATTGGAACACATTGACACCATTGGTGTTTGGGACCCTATTTAGGCCAGAAGACACTCATCAATGGGGACTGAGATACCGTCCAGTCTCGTCCCCTTCAGTTCGGGCCATCTATGGGCCTTTTTCGGGCCCACAACAATAATCAGAACTGTTCCCTTTATAGATCCCGTCGGGAACATAGCCATAGAATATAGATGTTTCACATCAATCGAATCCCGTTTGATATGATTTCGAAAGACATTAAGCTTTAGATAATTGTGTCAAATGGGTTGCAATCTAGTGTTGTAGTTGCACACCATTTTTTTTTACAAACTTAATGCATTTCGAAATCATATCAAACGGTATCCGATCAACGTGATTATTGACATGGTTGACGTTCTCGGCGAGCTCTAAAAAATGAATGATTCGAATCATTTTTGCTGGTCCAGAAATGGCCAACAAATGGCTCAAACTGGACCGGACCGGAGGGGAGGAAGACTAATCAGTCCCATTAATGGGACTAAATTGCGCATGCTTTTTTAGGTTACAAAACACTTCATTTGCTACAGTTTAAAGCTCAAAACCAACTACCGGTAGCTTTCTCAGTTTATGAATGTGGGTCTCTGCAGATTGGGACAGTGCTAAAATCTGTAAATTATGCATTGGGAGGCTTAAAGCAATGGATGTCAAGCAAAAAGGTAAATGTTGCTTTTTAAATCTTTTTTATTTTTCCCCCCAAATTGTCCCCTTTAATATATACATTTGTTGAGACACTGATCCTTGTAAACATCAGTGAACCATCCCTCAGGATTCCTAGATGGAGTACTAAACTTCCATACCAGAATTAACATGAGATTCTGGATTTCTAGTAGGATAATTTCCCTCCACTTCAAGCTGGAATTCTTGATAACCAGCCAACAGGGTGTTTGAGCCAGTTTACGCGTACCTACTAATAACGAGGCCCATATGTTAACGACTGGATAAACCTTTAGTGGCCCCAAGGTTTGGAATTTTTGGCCCTGGAGTTCAACCTTGCAACCCCTTATGGCAAGCCTAAGGGTCTGTCTCATCCCACTCGGCCAAACCCCTTGGGTTTGGATTTCTTTAGCTTACTTCTAAGTTGTAACCTAATATCCTAGGAAAAGGGGAAGTCACTCACTGCATTTGGTTCTCACGAAGCAGTTGTACATGTTATCAAGACAATGAAACTGCTTTTTTGGCCAATGATTAAACCTCACATAAAAAGGAATCAAAGGAAACAGAAACAATAAAAAATAATGCAAACATTGAAAAACCATAGCACTGAATATTTTTGGATCATTTTTTCTGTTAATTCTTTTCTGATTTATGAACCACATGTTTGTTATTGATTGACAGGCTAAGTTGCCTATAGTTGCATTCCCTACCACAGCAGAACTGGTTCCTGAGCCCCTTGGTCTTGTCCTCATTATCTCATCTTGGAATTTCCCTTTTGGTAAGACAATAATTCCAATCTCTAGCTCCCTCTCCCTCTAAATGGTTGAACTAATTTTTTTCCCACCACACTGTTCTAGATATGACGCTTGTACATATCACATTTGGGGCCGTATTTGGATCTTGGATTTGTGGAGGGTATGAGGATCAAGAACAGAAAAGGAATTGATTGGAAAAGAAAATGTGGAGCAAGAAAAAGAATTGGGCAAGGTTTATTGGGCAGAGATGAGTAATAAGTTTTTTTTTTCCGTGTTACATGTACGTAGGGTTGTCATTGGAACCGTTGATTGGAGCGATAGCTGCCGGAAACGTAGTGGTTATAAAACCATCAGAGCTAGCTCCGGCATCTGCTTCAGTTCTGGCTAACACTGTCCACTCTTACTTAGACAACAAAGCTGTGAAGGTCATCCAAGGTGGCCCCTCTGTTGGTGACCAACTCTTGGAACAGAAATGGGACAAGATTTTATTTACAGGTCTTTTTTGTTTTGCCCCTGACTTTTTGCACTTCAAAAATTTTCATTCTGTGCTTATGCTTGGAAGGGCGGTCCAAGCCCAGGGGTAAAGTTGCCCCAATACTACTGGGTGGTCATGGGTTCGAGTTGCGAAAAAGTCTTTTCTGCTTTCAAGGTAAGGCTGCATACATCGAACCCTTTCCCAAACCCAGCAATAGCTGTAGCCTTGTGTACTTGGTAGGCAATAGGCACGGTAGCACTTTTTCTTTTCTTTTCTTTTCTTTTCTTTTCTTTTTTTTCTCTTTTTTGACTTGATTACTTTTTTGTTTGAACTTTTTGAAATGAGATACACATAGGCAGCGCAAGAGTGGGTAAAATTGTTATGACTGCAGCTGCTAAGCATTTGACACCTGTCGCATTGGAGTTAGGGGGGAAGTGCCCTGCAGTTGTTGATGAACTCTCAAGTTCTTGGGATATAGAGGTAATTTCACAAGTATTTTTTACATTTGGTTGGATAACGGATATATAGAAGAAATACCAAGACAAAGAAAGAAATAACAGAAAAGGCCTAACAAACTGTCTTGTTTAGTTGCTGTTTTCAGAATTATGTTTGTAGAATACTTTTCAGAAACTTGGTTGCTTGACAGTTTCCAAATTTTGTTTTCTGCGCAGCCATTTTCAGAAATATTAAAAAGACGCTGCCAAATTCTCGAACAGGGATAAGAACTAAGATATCAAAAGAATGAGAGTATTTTTTTTTTTTTAAAGTGGTTTCTGATATGTGTTGTGCAAAATTGGTTTTGAAAACAGCAACCAAGGAAGTAGCTTCTCCATTTTGTAGTATTCTGATCTTTTTGGTTTACCTTTTCCTTTCCCTATCCATCCGGCCACCTTGAATGCCTCGATCCAGACACAGCCTTGGAATGTCATGTAACGACTGTTAAATTTGTGCAAGCACTTGGCCTTGTTTCTGATGAGTGTAAAGTAGGAAATGATCAAAATCATGTCATGATCTAACTTTTTTTTCTGTTCCTAGATGACAATAAGACGGATTCTCGCCGGTAAATTCGGGATCTGTGCTGGTCAGGCATGCATAGGAATCGATTATATCCTTGTAGAGAAGAAATTCGAGTCCACTTTGGTACGAATAATACCACACTATGGCAAGCATTTGTTTCAAGAGTTGCAGATTTTCCTTGTCCTATACAGAACATCAATATTTTGATGCTGATTCTACTTTTTGATCTCAAACTTTTCAGGTTCAACAAATGAAGGTGTTCATCAAGAAAGTGTTTGGAGAAGACGCCAAAGGGACCAACAGTATTGCAAGGATAATCAACAAAAATCACTTGATGAGATTGAAAAATCTTTTAGATGAGCCTCTGGTAAAAGCTTCCATTGTGTATGGTGGCTCAATAGATGAAGATCACCTGTAAGTATTAAAATTTTATGCAGTTTAAATTGTTGCCGGAATAGTTACTTTGGTTGACCCCTTGTTCAAATGAAGCGTGTTTTATTGAAAAATGGTGAAGTTTTTTGAAATTTGATTTATTTCTGTATGATTTATTTTTGCACATATCATGTGCCTCAATGTAGGTTCATTGAGCCAACAATCTTGGTTGATCCCCCACTCAAGGCTGCAATCATGAACGAAGAAATTTTTGGCCCATTGCTTCCAATAATTACTGTAAGCAATATTTACCTATTCCTTTAACAACTGCACATAGCTATACACATGTATATGTGGAGAGATTCAAAAAAAAAAAACTATAGCTCAAGAAACATACTAGTAACCATAAGATATTTTGCTTTGTATTTCGAGGTTAATGAACAATGCTTACTAAAGATTATTCTTGATTTTGGCATGCAGTTAGAGAAAATTGAAGATTGTATCGAATTTATCAAGTCAAGGCCCAGGCCACTAACTATTTATGCCTTCACCAAAAATGAGAAGCTCAAGAAGAGGCTGATATCAGAGACATCGTCAGGAAGCTTGACATTCAACGACGCGATTATTCAGGTGCGTCAAGTTTTCAGAATGTGGGCAACATAAGAAGGCATTGGCGTTCAGTTATGTTTCCAAAACGTTCTTGATTACAAGCCAACATTGTAATACCCCGGATTTGGGGATTTGAGAGTGTTTAGTCCCATATTGGTTGGGAGGTAAAGCCTCATGTGGTATATTAACACCCACCTAAGGGCTACATGGTTTCTTCTTAGGTACACCTTTTTCAGGCCAAGTGTTTGGGCCAAAGCAGGGTCCATGGTCAGCCGGGTCAGGTTGTTACAAATACTGTAATGACACAACTCAGCTGACCTGCTAACCATTCGCTTAACCACGTGGCTCAAAAGGTTAACTTCAAGTTATACAGTAGCTGGTCGGCATTTTCTTATAAACCATTTCTTCTTTTCCCAATCAACCGATGTGGGACCTTGGCATGGGTTCTCACAAACATTATAGCCCAAGTCTCTGTGACCTTTCAACATTCTAACAGTTTTTCATGTTATAAGGATAAGACACGAACTAGAAGTAGTTAATGTATTACATATGCTATAAATAAGTAGAAAACTCAGAAGGGAAGTGTGACGTGGCGTTTGTTATACCAAATTTTTTCTGGAAAACTGATTCAATTTGCCAACATCTCTCCAACTGTCTTATCAAAAAAAATCCCAACTGCAGTTTTCACCAACTGCTACACTTTTCTTAGTTTCTTCCATTCTTCATCTCCACTGAAATGATTCAATTTGCACTCTGTGATCCAAAAACTGATTAACCAATGTATTTTTTTTTTAAGAAAGAAATAGAAAAAGGATTAAATGATCAACACAATGAATTTCTACTTGTTATGTGTTTTATTTATTGTTACACCTTGCAAGTTTATATGCACAAGGGAAATCTTAGTTTAAAATGCCTAGGCAACATTTGCCCACTTTTTTTTATCATATATAGAAAAGGAAGACTTTTACTGTTAGAAGAATCAGTTTTAAAAAAAAATGCCAAAAAATGAAAAAAGAAAAAAAAGCAAAGGACCATGAAAAGGAAGTCAGTGTCTGCAATCGACCGACACAGCGCTCAATGATGCATATATTTGCTAGGCAACAATGCTTTAGTCGCCGTATATTAGCTTATGTATATAGTCCAGCTGTCCATAGTTTCCCCCTTTTTTATTTGTGTGATGAAGTTTTTCCGTGCTTTAAATGTCTTATATTTTCGCTTTATGTGCAGTATGTAGCTGATAGTCTTCCATTTGGAGGAGTAGGAGAAAGTGGTTTTGGAAGGTACCATGGAAAATTCTCTTTCGACATGTTCACGCATGAGAAGGCAGTGGTCAGAAGGACTTTTCTCACAGACTTTTGGTTTAGATTGCCTCCATGGAACGATCACAAATTGGAGCTCTTTAGATCCATTTACCGTTACGATTATCTTGATGTAGCTCTCATCACATTGGGCATAAAGAAGAAGTCATAATACGTTCAACAACCCATTAATATCCAAAGTGAATCTCTTTGTATGATCAGCTTGTGTAAATTCCCATTGCGTTGTGCTTAGAAACGTCTTCCGATTGCTGAAAACCTATTGATGTGTAAAATGCAGCTCTCCTTGTATCGAAGGTTGTGACTTGTGCTGTCAACTGGGCTTGTATCTCTTTACACGGTTGTTTTTTCTTTACATGGTTGTTCAGCTTGGTATAATTCTCATTATGATGCTCAAAAACTCAGTAGTTTCAAACGTGGGAGGGGGAGAGAGAGAGTTTGGGGGACGGTCTCCACCTCCCAACGCCGCCGCCCCTCCTTCCCCTTCTTTCCCCCTCCTTTTTACCCCCCTTTTCTACTGATCTCTTCCTTATACCTCCCCAATCAGTCCCCCTCTATTCTGGACTCTCGCTCTCCTCTCTCCCCTTTCCTCTCCTCTCATATTCTCATGGTTTTGAGTTGGCTGAGACTCGCTCCTTGGAGAAGGAAGATTTCCCACTATCCCATCATTTTTATGACTCAGGGGCCGAGATCATGAGGAACCAGATTTGGATTTTGGCTCTTGAACTCAATCAGCCTTGTCGATGGATATTTGAGAGGTTCGACCGCGATGGTGGCTGCGTCTCCAGCGGATCCAGGGATGATTCTTCAGTCTGTGCTAGGAACGAGCTTCAGTTGGTTGCGGATCTTGGTCGCTCCATCCACTTTCACGAGTGTAATTAATGGTTACAACTCTGGCGTTTACTTCTCTTCACGCTGCTTTTCTTTGTTTTTTTGTTTTTGTTTTGTCGTTTTTTGTTACTGCTTTGTTGTTTTTGTCGTACATTGTTTTCATGTAAATATAACTGGATAATCTTTTTCTCAAAGAAGCTCGGTAGTTTCTGAAGTTGGCTCCTTTTATCAGCTTGTTTACTTGTGCTATCAGGTGCTGTGCCTCTTTAGATGGTGCACAGCTTGAAGTAAAGATCAACTAACACTAGAAAAGAGGCACAGCTCCATACCGTCAAGTAAATTGCAAGATATAATACCAGTATCTGAAGTAGCATAGATAGCATCAATTACATTATGAGGGTGAATTTCGATTTACGGTTGGAACGGAATACTTATGCGTAGGTATGTCGATAACTATTATTCCGTCTTTATTCAATCATAAAGTAAAAGCAAGACATGCAGAATCATGAACCGCAGAAGATATTTTGGACAGCCGAAACAATACTTAATGAGTGGCTGCCCCAAGTTTAATTGGGACCTCAGTAAATAGACGGTGTGATTCGTCCCTTTAAGAATTAATCAAGATGCATATAGATTAGCATCGACACTATGAACAACCAGAAAAAAAGTTCTGAAAATATCTCAATTAGTTTTGAATACCGTGTTTAAAATAAGGATTCGCGTCATCCCCATTCCTTCTTGCTTCCATTTCTTAACCAATGTTGATTGCCCTCAACATTCACGTAGCTCATGGGAATTTTGGCAATATTGCGAAGTGCAATTTTGACCCAGTTCCCTCTCCTTTTAACAGCCAAAAAAAAAAAAAAAAAAACTTTATTAATCAAGAAATAGAAGCAAGAACATTCCAAAACTTGGGTCATTGCAAGATTTTGCCCTATCGTTAACTTTAGGGTCTTGCGGTGCGCAAAAACTAGCCCATAGGCCCCATACATCCAATTATAAAAAATATATATAATGTAATGAATATGCCACATATATTCAAGGGGAATTTAATTAGCCATTCTTTTTACCCAATTTATTTAGATGTTCATCCTAATGTGTTTAAATACTTATCTTTCCATCCTCAAATTTAATTAAATCCTAAACTACCCTTTCTTGCTCCTAATTCTTCAAATCTTTCTCTCTCTCTCTTTTTAATCTTTTCTAATTATCTCAATTATCTCTCATCTTTTAAACATTTCTCTCACCTAATCTTTTGAATTTTTTCTCTCTCCTAACCTTCTCTCTCATATTTTCATTCCCCTAAAATCTAAAAAGAAAACACAACTCTTACAAAAACGGATCTGTAAACTAGAAAACATGTCAAAACATGATCAATTCACAAAACATGGCAAAACCTGTTCGAGATAGATGAACAAAACAAGAGAAATTAAAAAACATGACAAAATCGGAAAACATTGCAGGTTTCGAGAAGTGTAGGTTTCGATCAAGACAGATGAACAAAACATGATCAAATAAAAAACATGACAAATCAGAAAACATGACAAGTTTTGAGAAGTGTAGGTTTCAAACAAAATTCGAAAAAATCGAACACACATACCGAAATCCTGACAAAATTTGCGAAATCACTATAAAACAAAAAATTATGAACACGTGTCATAAAATTGTGCCGACAAAACTACACTAAACCGAAATAATGACAAAATTTAGAGAAACAGAAACACATGCCGAAATCATGACGAAATTGGTGAAATCACCATAAAACATAAAAAAATCATGAACATGTATTGTAAAATTATCCCGACTAAATTACAATAAAGAAAAATCATGACAAAAATACAAAGCACACTTTCTTCTACATCAATACCAAAGCCGGAGTGCGGTTGACGGCGATGACCTGAAGGCATGGGAGGGTGGCGGTGCAACGATGTGGTTGATGGCGATCGAGGGGCAGATGTGTCGGGCGGCAACGGCGGTCATCGATCTAGCGAAAGAGAGATACGAACTGATGATGGGTTTGACGGTGGTGGTCAGCGACTATGGGGTTGACAGCGATGGTGGAGTTGATAGTGATGATGAGGGTGATCGGCAGAGGAGGGGGCGGAGACGATTGAGTTGATCGGTGACAGTGGGTATATTGGTTCCTCGATGTAGAGATAGGAGGAGGGAGAGCTACAGTTTTTCTGGGATTAGCATAATGCCTATAATTGTGGAATGGAAACCGTGTATCCCATATGTATTAATATATTAATATCCCTATAATTGTAGGAATTGGAAATATCCCAAATATATATACACACATGTATATATTAATATAGAGATAGGGGTATAATAGGGCACCTTGACAATTTGAGAATGAGAACATAAGTATTCAAACTCACCAGGATGGGCACCTAAATATGTTCCCCAAACAGGATGCCTATTTAATTTCTTCTATATTCAACAACTTTACCATGCTGTGTTGGGCCCACCCACATTGTCAGAGCATATGCTGAGGGAGATAAGTTCTTATTCTTTGAATTAAATATGATGTATTGTGAGCGAATGTGGCTCGTAAAACAGAAAATAAATACTTAAAATATAAAAACATTAGCTGAACATGACCTCAGGATGCCAACCAAGCGCAAGGGAGGGGCAACAGTAACATTTGAAATCCAACGTACCGCATAAAAGCCTTGAGTCGAGGGTGCTCCAAATAATCACGTCATTCCTTTTGTTTATACAACTTAAGACACGACAACATAGAATAACTAAAAATCTATGCTGCAAAATGGATTTGCTTTCCTATGTTTCCGGCTCAACACTAAAGAAGAAACCCTGCCTGCAAACATTGAGGCAGGCGTACCAGGATTCGGTGGTGGAATCAGCATTTTTCTTGCACAAGATTGCTATCTTGCTCGGTTGTGCTTTGATTCCATAAGGAGCGCGGAAAACAAAATAGACCCTGACATATAAGTAGGTGGTGCCATAAGAAGCCTATGCTTGCTGAGTGAATGATGACGTTCTCTGCCACAAGGGCCGTCCCAAAATGGCACTTCCATGGACAGCAAGGTAAGCAGCATTCAACCTACAGTTCAGGATCGGTTATTCTCTGTAATAGCAAAGAACATAGAGATAATTTATTTAAATATGTATGTATTCAAAGAGTGAAGTTTTACTTGTCAACATCTGGTGTAGCCAAAGGATCGTATTCCTCCCTTTGTTCCATAGCTGGGACAGCGCCTGCAATGGATGCCATTTCTTGAGAACCTTCAACCTGGAATCAAACATAAAGATATTCAGTGAGGCCATGATTCCATTTTGGGAACAATACTCATCGTTGTCTTACAAATGACCAACAACAAAATCAAAATTCAGAACCAGTGTCTACCAGTCACGATTATTTTGATTTTTGAAGAAAACGAAGATTAGGTATTTCCAAAAGAAGAAGAAGAGGATAAAGCTGAACATCTTTTTTTGCATTACTGATGCTCTAAATTTTAAATGAATGAAGCAAGGTAATGAGCACGATCCATAAGTTTAAGCAGGTCTCTATGCTTGCCCTTTCTGATGCCTTCCATCTTTTATTTGGGGGCTTGGTGCATGCCATAATGTCCCTTGAGTTCCTTGACTTTTGGAAGTATAGAGAGGCTGCTATTTCGGTGGTAAAATTTTTTGAGAGCAGCCACTTTGTGCATATATTACCAAGGGTTAGATGAGTTTTCAGTCCTTCCCTACCCATAGCCCCATTGATTGGGAATTACATGGGTATTAAAATTGTTGACCATTACGGCTAAATAAGCCAAGGTGGCTTATTTTTTGTCCTTATTCAAATTTTTTTTGCATTTCTTAGCTTTTCGCCGATTTTTTGAGGATTATTGCTTCGTCGTGACGAGAGGAATCTAGAAAGTAAAAAATTATGATCGAAATCCAATGTTATTTGAATAAAGACAAAAAAAAATTGGCTTATTTTTGTCTTTATTCAAAAAAATTTAGATTTTGATCGTAATTTTTTACTTTTTAGATCCCTCTCGTCATGACAAAACAATAATCCTCAAAAAATTGACGAAAAACTAACAAATGCAAAAAAAAAAAAAATTAATAAGGACAAAAATAAGCCACCTTGGCTTATTTAGCCGAAATGGCCAATGTTGTTGCTGAGTATTTAATAGAAACCAAGGGCGCAAAATAAATCAATAATCAACCTTCATACAAATAATACTTGCAGAAACAGTGGTCCGTATGTTTTCAAGGTTCTGGAATATCTACAGCATATCCAGAAAATTGTCAAAAGCAACATTAGAAGTATAGTACCTGTTGAGGGTACTGCGTGTAACCGGAGTATGCACCATATGCATATAATGAAGGATCGTGAGCAGCCCCATAAGCATAGGCATCATAACCTTGTCCATAACCATAATAGGTGCTGCTATATTGACTTGGATCTGCTTGCTGACCCCATATACTAGGTACGTCCTAGGACATAAAATCAGAATACGTTAGGAAGTCGACTATCATACAGTAATTATTCTTTAACAGAGAAATAGCAATTGGCAAAAATGTGACAACTTGGAAAGGCTGACCAAAGGTTTTCTTCTAAATCACACCTCTTAAGCTACACAAGGATGCAACTCTGTTGTGTTTTTGAAAGTCACTTGACCCGTCAATAATTTTGTCCTAGGACTATTGTTCATCCACCAACGTTGACGCATTCCAAATTAAACCCATGATTTTGACTGGCTTTATGCCTTTGACCCTCCACAAATTGAGGGCTTTGACATAGAGCATCGAATTTCAGACAATACAGAAAACAGGCGACTGAATCTGTCGTAAACACAGTCCTAGAGAGAAATATTCTTTAAAGAAAACTCTAAGAAGACAATTCACCTGTTTTGGTGCAGGGTTCCTCCCCCAAGAAAGGTTGACTACTTGTTGGCCAACCACTACACCCTGCATCCTTTGAATTGCGTCTTCCGCAGATGCCCTGCAAAAAGAAAATATGAAGTCAATGATAATAAGCAAAGGGAGGAACAAGGGATTAAACAAAGATTGCCAATGAAGCAAAGACATAACGGCAGACAACTACACCAAAGTCACAAAAGATAAATATGAGGCAACTACCAAATGGTAAAAGTAACCAGATTAGATTAATTCCACAAAAAATTGCTAACCCACCCCTATTCAGAGAGAGAGAGAGAGAGAGATGCTTTGAATGGAGAGATCATAAGACTACCCCGATATAAATTCTCTTGATAATTCAAATAGCATTTACTAGGCTGACAAACCTGGCAGTATATTGCACAAAACCACATCCTTTCGTTGTCGGGATCTTGACATATACAATTTCCCCAAAGTGCACAAATATTTGCTTCAGTTCCTCTTCCGTGACATTAGGGTCCAGGTTTCCAATGAAAACCTACACAAAAAAAACATATTAGACAAGGAAAAAGAACATATAAAAGCATAAAAACTCACAGAGTTGGACTTACCGTAGTGTTATTGATATCATTATCCACTGGAATTGTCTGTACTGCTGGAGCATATGCTGGAGGTGGATACAAAGCTACCAAAAAAATTTAAAGGTTAGTAGTGTACACTGTACGGTCATCTAGATTAAAAAAAAAAAAAAGTACCACAAAAAAAAACTGGTGCAAGAATTATGCATGTGGAAGTATGGCCCTTGCTTTATGAAAGGACGTATATCATATATGCCTCTAAATAATCCCATGTCTGTGTACATACGTTTCCATTATTTGTATCTGTAAATAAGGATATACACAGTAAGGAGCATCAAGGGGTGCTACCCAAACAAAAGTCCAAATTCAACCACCTCTAGTAAAGCAGAAACAAAAAGGATTCACCAAAACAATGTCAACTGTGCAAAAAATCAAACAATTGGTCCAAGCTAGGCATAATCGACCTTGGTCTCACAAGTCCCAATTACAAACCAATTTAAACTATGAATTTCTTCTTTACTTTTTCAACACCCTGGAACATCCTGTCGTGGGGCTCTCTCCACGAGATCCACTATTAAGTCCAAAATACTCTTGCTAATCAGAAAAATACCCCCTATATAGGGCAAAATGGAGAGAGTCATGCCAATATTCTAAGGTTATCAATTCTCTGTTGACAGATCAAGTTGCTCACTAATACAACATTATACCCACAATACTACCAAAATATGGGCACTATTTTAGGTAAACATCTAACATTTGCTCAAACCTCTAATAGATATTGTCACTTTTTATCTCTCCAGTTCCTTTTATTCCATAATTTCTACGTAAACATCTAAGTTGTTCCTTTGTCACTGATAACTGCATTTTTCCTTCACTACCATTTGTTTTTCACAATATGACTTGTACTTTTTTCTCGTGAAAAGAAAAGTGACAGCAGTGTCACTGACATAGGTTCATTTAACGACCTCAATGCAGAGCATACACAGAGCATTGTTATTGGTTTATGCAAGTTCTCAAAAGAAAGGAAAATCTGAAAAGTACATCAAAAATCAACATTCTTCTGCCTTTTTATAGCTTTTGATCAAACCTTCTTCTGCTACTATAGCTTCATCAAATTTCTTCTGCTCTCATGACTTTTCCAAGTACATTAAACATTTGTCCACATGACCCCAACTACAGATTCACCAATTGACTTGGCGCAGAGTTGGTCCTTATAAGTTATAACCGAACATAAGGCAAAACGTTTCACTAAAGATAGTAATTGTTAACCTGGTGAGAAGTTTGAAAGAGACAGGGGAACAAGAAACTCGAAGTTATCCTATTCGAAAGGAAACTGATTAGTTGACGGTTGACCTATTGCCCGGATGGTTGAATGGTTAAGATCGTCACATTGAGCAAATCCAAGACATACAGTTCCGCAAGTAAACTATTTTGATGCTTCAAAACAATTGACATGGGTTTATTACCCTTTCACCCTCGAAAAGCAAATCAAATCAAAGGCATGTATTTCAATTATCCGTTATATATCTCCACTGTTACCTGATAGGTTGCAGGTCATCTACATAATGAAAAAGAGGACTTCACTAAACTCTTCAGACACACACATGCATATATAGAGAGAGAAATGATCAATCATCATGACAACATTATGCAGAAGATTGAAGCTAAATACGTTATCCACAACTTTATGCAAACTACTAATTTCTGAACTTAATGGCTTAAGAATCTGCAAGACGTTTCAGTCCAATCCACTGAAGGTACAACATTACCTCTAGTTGCTGTATATTGCTGTTGAAACCCAGTTGTCTTCTTTGGCGTTGCTGCACTTATCCGCATCGGCCTGGTTGAGCAATAGACACCATTCATTTCAGTCATAGCACGATTTCTTTCTGTTTCATCAGCAAATTTAACAAAACCGTAACCCTTTGAGCGCCCAGTATTGGGATCAGTCACGACCTTCGCACCTCTAACAGATGGGTATTGAGTTCGAAAGGTCTCTTGCAACAAGTAATCCGTAACATCAGGTGCTAAATCCCCAACAAAGATAGAGTGCTCTGGCCCAGCATCAGGGCGTCTTTCCCCAATCCCAAAAGAAGCCCAATTTAACCTAAATGTTTGCTCAGTTCCAGGCATTTGTGCTCCGTTGTATGTCTGTAAAATCTTTTCAGCTGCTGCATGTGAAACAAACTCCACAAACCCATAACCCTCTGGCTGGCCGGTGATCTTGTTACGTATTATCTTTATCGAAACAACCTGCATAAAGCATGCTGGTCCATTTATTCACTACTATATTCATTTCAATGAACTGGACAACAGCATTTGTTCTTTTAAACTTGGTTAGGAGTGAACATATAAAGATCAACTCCCAAGAGTATAAACCACAAACAACGTTTCAAACTTGTAAAGCCTAACTTAGAAGACATTTAGACAGGTTGATACAAACAGGGTAGCATTGAGGAAAGCACTCTACCACAATTAACTGTTCACACTAGATTATTGAACGGTTTAATTTTACAGTTGGTAACCAGAGTATTAGCGAAGTAGCACCTTGATCTCCAAAAAAAGAAATTGAGTCTCTGAGTCCCCAATATTCAAAATGCATAGTCAAATGGTCCCCAGGGCTAAATCTGTCCACATTCACCGTCAACTACAGGGGTAATTTCAGAACTTTTTAATAAGAATTACACGTCAGGGAGATAAAGAACGGGGGAAAATTGAATTCGCACCCCTTTTCCCAGTACTTGTTCAAGCTTGGTTTGAAAACTTAACGAGCTTGGTTTGTTAATCTTGAACAGCTTTTATGAACCCGAGCTTAGACTCAAGTAGCTTGGTTCGTTAAGCATCCCTACTTACAGAAGGAAAGACAAGCATAAATAAGTAATCGAATGTACGGGAAGAAAAAAGGGAAGGGGCGGGCCTTAAACCACTAGACTACTTACAGGTTCAAACCCTAACATTGCCCCCCAAAATCGGCATCCCATATCAAAAAATGAACTAATTGAAACCCTAAAAATAGAAAAAAAAGACCCTTGAAAGAACGAAAGACAAGCATAAATAAGTTTATGTAATGAACGGAGATAACAAGGAGGAAACGGGTGGGACCTCTCCGGTGTGGGAGAAACAGCTGTGGAGGTAAGCGTCGTCGACCCAGTACTGTAAATCGCCAATCCAGAGGGTTCTGACTTCTTCCAGAGTGGTGGGTTGGTGGTAGGGTAGCGATGGTGTTGCCACTGTTGATGGGTGCTGGTGGGTTTGAGCCTGTGCGCTCATCACCCATTGTTGCTGATGCTGCGCCTGCGCTTCCATGGGGAAACTAACGGATTCGTGTATATGCCTCTCCCTCCCTCCCTCCCTCCCTCCCTCTCTCTCTCTCTCTGTGGAGATCCTGGCCGCAGTTTCCCTCTCCTCCCTACCTCTGTTGTAAACAGTTTTGCGAGTCTAGTCCTAGGAAATACTGCTACGAAAATTTTGAGAATTTTTTTTTTTGCGCTGAGTGGATACCACGTCTAAGGTGACGTTTTGGATTTTAAAAAAGAGAAAAAAGAGTGTGGTCGGACGAAAAGAGAGGGGTGGGAGAAATTTGGGCCGTCTAAAATGTTTCGGACCGCTGAAACCACCGCCTCGGCACCCAAAAATTCCTCCGGAAATTGAAAAAGGGTTAGGTGAAGTGTTATTGTCTGGGTAACCCCCGAGTCTCCCTAAATTTTTGTGTTCCATATTCCGATTCGGAAATCGTGTAATGCAAGATCCCGCAAGGCACTTTGTAAGATGTACATGGATCATCGATCTTGCCAATTAATGGTTGGGATATGATTTTTAATTATACCCAATTTATTGGTCATAATTGATTTTTGATCTAAACCATTGGTTGATGAAATCAACGGCTGTGTGCCGCACTACATGTGTACTGCACAGAGTGCACTACAGCACCCCCGAATCCTCGGTATTTATATTTTTCCTTATTTTTTGAATAGTTTTTTGTTGTAATTTTTGAAACTGATAATCCGTCTAGAAGAAGAAAATTAGAACTGAATGTGAACTGAATTTGGAAAGTGTTCATATAAGAAGATCTTAAAATAAAAAATATTAGTTGTTTGGTATTTTTTCGTCTTTTTGTGAAATTTTTTTTTACTTTTGAAAATAAGTTTTAAAATTTTAAAATTACAATCATCAAGATAAACAATTACTTCAAAAAATACGAATAAAAATACCTTAACAAAATTTAAGAATGAGGAGAATTTGTATGCTACACGAAGGAGCAACATGGAAGTCTACGTACGATTAATTTTGATAGTCTTGAAAGTGAAAAAGAAAGATAGTCTTGAAAGTGAAAAAGAAAATTTTTTTTTTTTTCCAGATATACGAAGGGGAAAAAAGGAAAATTACAGTACAAATTTGCTGTTGTGTTAGGACAGATCGATGTATTTTTTTCTTTTTTAAAAAACTTACAATAAAACATCAGAAATTTTAGTGCTTACGGTTACCCTCCAAAAGCGTTTGCTACTCCAACGGCCCAACGAACAAACATGGCACATCTCTCTCTCTCTCTCTCTCTCTCTCTCTCTCTCTCTCTGTGTGTTCTTTGTCTGTCGTTTGGGAAAAAAACCAATAAAACCTCTCTGTCACACTCTATAGATCTAGTTTGCATGTGCGGTGGTTGCAATGGCGATCGCAGCAGCGGTTGTTCTCCCTTTGGGTCTGCTCTTCCTCCTCTCAGGCATCGTCGTCAACTTCATTCAGGTTCATTAGTCATATTCACAATGAACCCATTTCATTTCTTTCCATATTTCCGACGAATTTTCCAATTTCTCTCATATCTTTACCAAATTTCAATTGTCAGCTATCAGATATAAATGTGATTCAGGAAAAACAAATCTTTGTTTAAGGAAGGCACATTTTAGAAAGTTGATCAGTTTTTTTGTAGATGGGTCTCTAAGCCTGCCCTCTCTGATGCCATTTGGCTTTGATTTGGGAGCATGCCCTCTCTGATGCCATTTGGCTTTGATTTGGGGGCATGGTTCCGCAGCAAAACAGGTATAGGAGGCCACTGTTTCAGTGGTATGCTGAGAGCAACCACTTTGTGCATATTGCCAAAAGTTAGGTCCATTTCCAATCTTCCTCCGCCCATACCTCCAATGATTGGGGACTACATGGGTTCTGTTGTTGTTGTTGTTGTTTAAGGAAGGCACATTTTAGAATGTTAATCATTTTTTTGTAGATGGGAGAAGTTTTTTGTTTTTGGGTAAATTAGATGGGAGAAGTTTGATTAGTTAAGAAATGAGAATCTTTAAGTTTGTTTAGAAAATGTCTCATCTCGTTTCTTTGCTGAGTAGAAATGATGACACACTTGATGCGTGTGCAAAAATATGTTAGAATTCGACCATAGGCTTTGATGAATGTATCTTTGCCGTATTGTGAGGATAAGGGAAATAAGAATGGGGAGAAACTAACAAGGCAAAAAGGATGGGATTTATTTAAATTAGAATGAAAAAACCCGGATCTTACCATAAATAACCGGTGCTACTTTGTCCATGCCACGAAGTGGTTCTCCATTTCTATATTAGAAAAGACTGTACATGGTCCATTGGGTGGAATTGGTATCAATGTATCATGGTCCATTGTGTTTGGATCTTTGATTTAGGGAGCAATTTTACACCCACCCTCCCCTCTATTCCCTTGCTTTTTTCTTTTTTTCGGCAAATCCCTATTTTAACCCAATTGAAATTTTTCAATGTCAATAAGTATTGTTGTTGTTTTCCTGTTTTCCATTTGCGTTTTTTTCAAAAACGGTAGAATCAATTTATTGATACGAAACTTCAAAATACATCAAAAAAGATGGTTATCTTTCCCAAGAGAAGGCAATAACCACGAAGGAGGTCTAAATTCCCAATTGTAAACTCCAGAGCCTCGCAATCCATAATTAGCCAATTTGTGGGCTACTGCATTCGCCGATCTTCAAACAAATGTAATCTCGCAAAACCTGAACCGGTCTGTATCCCTTCTGCTATCCTCAACAATTACTTCAATTCCAATAGGGAATGAAACTTTGTTGCCCAGAATCTGGACAAGTTGATTTGAATCCCCTTCAATCATGATACTTTGCAATCCCAAAACCCTAGCAAACTCCAAGGCTGCCCTGCACACCAATGCCTCTGCACAAAGAGCTGATTCTGCCACACCCAATCTGTTTGAGCGAGCTGCAACAAAATAACTCAAGGAGTTCTTTATCACTATCCCCATTGCCCCCATCTTCTCAGCCATCCCTCCTATCATTAATGCCCCATCAACATTTACCTTCAGTTTTCCAGTTGGTGGTGGCTTCCACTGGGCTATCGAGTTTCCCGGGTTAAGCATCCCAGAGCTATCATCCCGATTCGCCTCAATAAACTCCTTTGCCTTGTTGACAGCGATGTACACAGCTTTTTGTGGATCCACTGCGTTCCCACTGAATACCATTGCATTTCAACGCTTCCATATTTGCCACAGAATCAGCATTGCTGGATAACAACCAGGTTGATTCTATCATTATACCATGAAACCGTGGAACCAAAACCCTGAGGAAAATACAAATGCTGCCCGTTTTCAGAACAAAAATAAGATACATACAGCATCTCAAGTGCTCAATCCAAGAAGTATTTCCTTACTTCAAAGATCTGTAAGGAAAGTGAGTGTTTTCCAGACGCAAGACAATACATAGTCTGCATTTGTTTCCAAGTTATGTTCATGAAAACCGAGGAACAATGTGGGGGAATGGGTTCATCCTGTATTTGACTAACACATCACTTATGTTCTGGTTTGTCTTTCCGATTGCACTTTCAGGCAGTTCTTTTCATCGTGGTCCGTCCATTTTCTCGGCATATGTATAGAAGGATCAACAGAGTAGTCGCAGAATTTTTGTGGCTCGAGCTTGTATGGCTCTTTGATTGGTGGGCTAACATCAAGGTATTTAATTTTATTTCTTGCAAGGATTTATACTATACATTAATGTCACCACTTATCATAAATAAGATGACAATTTGACTGAACTCTGATGCCTAACTTGATATGGTTTAGAGCTAAGAGATGACATACAAGCTGTATTATTTTACTTTTTTTTTTTTTGTAAAAAGATACAATCCAAAGAAATGCTCCACATACACATTGTCTGTTTGCATGTTTATTTCGGGTATTAGTATAGAAATGAAGAGAACTCTTGTTGATCCATCCTGTATGTTAGGAATTCTAGACCTTCACAATTTCCAAATGCTTATGAATATTTGTGGGTTCTAAAACTAAGAGATAAGGACTTCCTATTTCCAACACACAATCCATGAAAATTGACAATTGATATTCTTTTCATCTAGTAAACAGAAATATGTGACGTACGAAATGATGATTGTGACTTATCCGTGTCCATGTTTCTTGTCAAACAAGGGGCTTACAATTGGGCACTTCGGATTTTGTTATACATTTTTTTATGGTAAATGAGTTTCGGTTATTTGTTACTATGTGTTCAGCTTCTGTTAGCATATTTTCTTCGAGGACAATATGATAACTTGAATGTTACTTCAACAACAACAGAACCCATCTAGTCCCCAATCATTGAGGGTATGGGCCGGGGAGGATTGGAGATTGACCTAACCTTTGACAATATATGCACAAAGTGGTTGCTCTCAGAATACCACTTAAATAGTGGCCCCCCTATAACCTGAATACTTACTTTTAAAAATGTAAATGTTGACAAGCATTCCTCATTACTTGTTTATTACTGGGGTATAATATCCTTTTTCTTGTTGATCATATTTATGACCATATGGCAGGTTGAGCTGTACACAGATTCAGAAACTCTTCAATTAATGGGTGAGGATTCACATTCTCCTTCCTTGATGACTTAATGAGATCATTAGATCATTAATGATGTTTTTCCAGGGAAAGAACATGCCCTTCTCATCTGCAATCACAAAAGCGACATTGACTGGCTTGTTGGATGGGTCTTAGCTCAGGTGCTTATCTTCATACATTTTAGCTTAGATGTTTTCGTCTGCATAATGCATAAGTCACATCTTTATCATAAAACCCTGTCTATTTGTGAGAATGTTTGGTCCTGATGTGTTCACTCGTCATTAGTAGAATTTTCATGGGCTTGGATAGAACTCAACCCCAAAAGCTAGTTGTTGAAGTGGGGTTGCCCTCACTCTTATGTACCTTATATTCCTTTGGCACCCAGGCGGCGTGGGCCTTCACTTCACCCCCTCCCTTACACACAGGGTACTCCATCGGAAGCACCTGCGGCGTGCAGAAATGTGCACCCTACCCATCCTTGGTACCTAGTTCTGATCACATGTTACACGGTCTTGGGTAGAAGTTAGAACTAAAACCCAAAAGCTAGCCATTAAACTAAGGGTTCCCTCACGCACAAAATTTTATATTGCTTTGGTACCCAAGTGATGTGGGACTTGCCTCATAACACATATATTACAATGTAGTTACATGAATTCAATGCTTTTTACAACACACGTGGGTGAAATTTAATTTTGTTGTTGACAGCGTGCAGGTTGTCTTGGCAGTGCACTAGCTATAATGAAGAAATCATCAAAATTTCTCCCCGTGAGTTTTATGTCACTGTAATCCTCCAATCCTTTTAGTGTGTGGGTTATCTTTTCAATTTAGTTTCTGGTATCTGTCAAAAATTACCATATCCTTTAATTGGTGTCGCACTATCAAGTCACAAGTGCTGGTACTGAAAAAGGGGGGCACACAAAGTGGAGCAAAGAGGAGGTTGGTATTCGTAGATTGTCGTAGCTTGTCTTGTCACTTGTTGAATTCCTTACACACAATTGTTAGTAAGCATTGGAAACATGAGTGGGGATTTTTTTGTCCTTATTCATGTGAAATTACAAGTTTGCCTTTTCACACATGGAAGAGTATTTTGGGATCTCCCTTGATTAAAGACCAAAAATTGAGTGCATATGGATAAACAGGGAGTGTTAACATCATTTTCCCATAATTATTGCTGATCAGTATTCACCGAGGTCTATTGTTTATTATTTCATTGTTTGCTGTTTTAATTTTTAAGAGGTTGTATGATTTTAATTGCAAATGGATGAGGGGATAAATTTAAATTTGATGCTGCAGGTTTTAGGGTGGTCAATGTGGTTTTCTGATTATGTCTTCTTGGAGAGAAGCTGGGCCAAAGATGAGGAGACATTGAAAGTAATCTTAAATGCATTCATTATTTTCTTTCTTCCTTCTGGAAGCAATGTAAAATGCATGTGCTGCTGGTCATCTTTTATTCCATGTTTACACTTTTCTTTTATCCTGTGCTGCAGTCAGGTTTTGAACATCTAAAGGATTTCCCTCGGCCTTTTTGGTTGGCTCTTTTTGTTGAAGGAACTCGTTTTACACAGGAAAAGCTTTTAGCAGCTCAAGAATATGCTGCCTCAGCTGGGTTGCCTGTTCCTAGGAACGTTTTGGTTCCTCGCACAAAGGTGATAATTGAATTGCGTTTATGCTAGGTCCTAATTTTGAGTCAGGTTTTCTGTCGGCTCAATTATAGGGGAGAATTCAAACAAGTTTTGCCTTATTTCGTTTGCAGTTTCAGCTGCTTAAGTACTAATTAAAGTTCCATACTTATCCACTTTATTTTTTAACAAGACAGTGGACTCATTTGGTCTTTCATTTGACTTATTTAACGGTGATAAATTTTGATCAACTTGATCAATAGCTATTTTCCCCTATAGTCCCCTATATTCTGTCCGTAATCAACGCATTTGAAAAAACATGCATCTGCATTATTTTCTAATAATTGAGCACTCCAATTGGCCTTTTTGTTTCTTTTTTAGTAAAACTTCTTTCAATTGGGCCCTCTTGTCCACGATGCGTTCCAAAACAATTTTAATTCAGGCCTAGCATAGGTCCTATAAAACGTTGGGCTCTAATTTCATGAAAAAGCACCGTAGGCTTTGTGGTCATCCATGGCAAAATCTACAAGCAATATGAAGTTTCCTGACATAATTACGTGTGATTCCCCGGAATACCTATTTACAACCAGAAGTTAAAGTTGAAACAAAGCTTGTTAAGTTTGTTTAAGTGTATAATTATATTCCTCTTGTATTGCTTTCAGGGTTTTGTTTTAGCAGTAAACCATATGCGGTCTTTTGTTCCAGCAATTTATGATGCTACGGTGGCTATCCCTACAAATGAGCCCCGACCTACATTGTTGAGAATACTCAGGGGCCGATCCTCTGTGGTAAGGCGACAACATATGTGAAATGCATTTAGACCCTCATTTCTCATGATTTTAGTATCATACGTGAAAGGATCAATGCGTAAAAACTGTCATAGTACATTAATCCACTGATAGAGTCAAAATTTTAAGGTAGTCGTGCGTTATCACCTTTTCAGGATCTATATGAATGACCATCTAGTTGTTGGAAAATAAAATAGATTAGCGGCCTGAAATAGGATTGGGAAAACAACTTTGTGGGCCACCATTACCCCCTCTATGATAACCAGTCCCCTTAAAGGAACCGCTTACAGGGGTGGGTAGTATCTACGTATCCTTGACGCGGGACGCGGGTGAACAAAATCAGACTCCTATGGCTGTGATGGGTGTGCACGTTTTGGTTACCCCTCTTAGAGTTTGAATCCGTTGGATTTTCTCTAGCTGCCTAGCATTTGATTGGGATGAGTTCATGTATGATTGATTGATGGCCGCACTACCTGAATAACTATGACAGCATTACTGCATAGGAACCGTAGAATATCTCAATAACTGAATAAACATAGGAATGCTTATTAAACTTACTAGAATTTTGAAATGAAAATATCTCCCTCTTTGGAGAAGTATATTTGCAGGCATGTGGTTCCTTATAACTAGTGACTAGTGTAATCTGAAACAGATGGGCATACTGGGTTAGATGTATCGTTGGCATTCAATCTCTAAATATGTTACTACTTTGAGTTTATAAAATTCTTTTTGCCAAGAAAAAAGGAAAAAATGTTTTGGTTTCACTGTAAATGCTAATGTGTGCCATTTCTGCAGATACACGTCCACATCAAGCGACATCTTATGGAGGAACTGCCGGAAACAAACAGCGGCATTGCACAATGGTGCAAGGACATGTTTGTGGCCAAGGTAGGGATAAGGACATTAGTGTTTGCTTGGTGGCCAAGATTGATATAGCAGCCTTTGAGTTTCTAGGTTGGTATTCATTAATTGAAGGCAAAGTTGGATGCAACGTAATAGAAAAGCGAAAAAAAAAAAAAAAGAAAAAAAAAGGAAACTTCATGAGCTCGTTTTTTGTTTTATCTCTACGTATTTTGCTTTAATTAGTGATAGACCATGAAAATTATTCTAGGATATTCCACTCCACTCGTGTGGGGAGAGAAGTTATTTGCAAGCAAAATTACCCATTTTGGTCACTAAAGAAATTGTCGTTTTATTAAGTTTTTGTTTGGATCATAGTTTTTGGAGGGATTTGCCAGGTGAAAGGAACAGGATAGGAAAACCAAAGAAATAATTTATATCACTCTGTCATCATCTTATCTTTTTCTTGACATTTTCTTCTCCCTCAAACCCTCCACAAATCCATGATCTAATTTGAGTGCTTTTTCTTGTGGTTATATATCAATCAAAAAATGTTATGACATTGTTCATACAAAAAATTAACCAATCGCATCTGTCCTCTGGACGATTTTTTTGATTCCTTACTCTTATTTCCATTATATTCTGTCAATCGATTTGTGTTAAAGGCAAATTTGACGCTTCATTTCAATTTATATAGGATGCTTTATTGGAGCAACATCTTGTCAATGATACATTTGGAGACAAAGATTGTCAAGATATCGGTCGGCCAAAAAAGTCTTTATTTGTAAGATAACCTTCTTGTGCTTTAGACTACCTAAACACGACTTTCCCTCTTTTGCTTCCTCATTTTTTCGAACTTAGATCGTATATTTTGTTGTAAACGTACAGGTTGTTATTGCTTGGTCATGTCTTCTTCTATACGGCAGCATCAAGTTTTTCGAATGGTTTTCGATACTGCCTTCGTGGGAAGTATTCACACTCTGTGCAACTTTTCTAGCAATTGTTATGATCCTTATGCAGGTTCTAATCGTATTTTCCCAGTCGGAACAATCTACCCCTCCTCCCGTGGTATCCCCGGAAGATCCTTTGAAAGCTAATCTGCTTCAATGAGCCAACGTATCTTCCATTGGGTTCGATCAGTTTCACACCAATTTTTTTGTGGCTTGGAGAAGTGCGAATTCATTTCTAAGAAGCCGAAAATTCAAAAAGTATACCTTACGATTGAAAAGCCTGTTAGCTTGTTACGAATTACTTGTGGTTTTTAAACTTTATATGGTCAATTTGCTTTCTGAGTATTCAAGAAATCACATCCTTGCTCTCACTTGGGTTATAGTACTACTATTGTATTTCAGCTTTTTATGATTTGTATGCTTATATTATGAGTTAGGCAACATTTACCACGCTTAACGGCAACTCCAAGTTTGTATGTCTCTGCATTCTTTAGGCAAGAACAAAAATTTAAAAAAAAATTTGACAAAAAAGAGAGTCCATTCATGCAGAAACTCAAAAAGAAGGAGAAGAAGAAGATCTGAATTGAACTTACAACCGACCTGTGTGTTAGATCTGCAGGTACGACTCTTCAACTATGAAACACCGACACCTCTAGAGGTCGAAGTATTGCAGTGTCGGACACGGGGACACGTACGGGACACGCGGCGTGTCCCATAATTTAATATAAATTTTTTAGGGGACACGGCTAGGGACACGGGGAGACACAGCTAGGGATACTGATGGGGACACGCAGGAGCCAAATTGTAATTATAAAAAAAATTAAGGATCAAATTGTAATTTTTAAAAAAAATTTGGGGCCAAATTGTAATTTTTTAAAAATTTCTGGGTGTCAAACTATAATTAATTAATTATTTATATAAATAAATAAATAAACGCGTGGCGTGTTCCCCGCCGTATCCATGTTCCAAGTTTTTTAGAATTTTTGTGTTTGTCGGTATCTGTGTCCGTACATCATAACTCTTCATGCGAGAGTGACGACCTGATGGTCAAGTATTTCTCACGTGCAAAGGGTAGTCATTTATATATTACATGGGAGAGTCACTTGGTATCAATTGCAACTATATCGCGAGTAGATAGCTTCACGTAAGCAAAACTATTTAGAATGATGTGCAAGTCACTTATATCGATGGTGACCCGTGACGATCTCAATGAACTTAAAAAGTGCTTCAGTCAAATATCTTGGCGCAAATTAATTAGGTGAATGAATAGTGCTAGATTACTAGTCAAGGATGATAAGATATTAAGAGACGTATGTTGATTGAGGAGGCCAGGAGAGTGTAAATAGTGCACATGATAGATAGTAGTAGTAATTTGGAAGTTTGAGAAATTGCTATCGTCCATCAAATGTAAAAAAATCACCGTGCCTTTGGGATATTTTAATGCTTGATGCGATACCAATATGTTTGCTTACTGGCAGGATATTGTCTTATTAATCAAGCCCTTACCGATATCGGAATGAGTTGGTTTTTAACGAAAACTTTTAAAAACCTATTTTAAACGAATTGAACGGCTCCGATAATTTGCGTGCAACTCCAATTAGTATTGTATCAAAATTTGTGTCAATTTTATATCAAGGGAATCGACCCCTATATAAAAAATTGGAGATTGCTATGTTCAGAAGTAGTAAGAAAGAAAGTATAGCTTATGAAAATATCCAACGGTATTAGAATTTTGTCAGTAAGACATCTATAGATTGTTTGCATCGATAATTTTTTCAAGAAGACATTCTTTACGAGTTTCTGTAAAAAAATTAGTTTAATCGGATATTAGCAATAGTTTTTTTAAGAATTCGTAAGGTGAAACCTGAGTGGTGCATCTGGTCCTTTTGTTTTTTCTTTTGGCAAATGTGGGAAGTTGTATTTAACTGTGAGGCAAAAAGCCCATACAACAGAGAGAAACCCCGTGAGGGAAAATGGGCGTATGTAGACCGGATAAATTATCAAAGGGCAATCAGAGCACAGTATGTGTAACCCTATTTTAAACTCCCCTAGCGAGATTAGGTTCGTATAAAATAAAACTAATACCAAACACATGACTAACAAACCACCGAACTAAATTCAGCCGGACTAAAATCCGGACAAAAAATAAAATAAAGCAAAAAAAAAAAAAAAAACACTCTCATTCGTCATTGAGCAGCCCTTCTCTTACCTAGGACCCTACCAATTAAGCTCTCAAGCCGGCGACCCATGAAGCCTCCGGTGACCATGCGGCGGCAAAGTTAGAAGCGGTGCAGCGGCGAGCAGAGCAGTGACGAACGACAAGTGGTTTTGGTGGAGAAGGGAGAAGAGAAACTAGATCTAAAAGCAAGGCAAGGATTGGTTCCTCCGCTCCGGCCGCCCAAATTTGGATATAAATCCAAGGGGGACGAAGGGAAAGGAGAAGAGAAAGTGTGATGGCTGTTTTAGGGTCAGAGTGGTGCTCCCATTTTTTTAAGAGAGAGAGAAAAGATCCATTCACGATTAAGGGTTTTAAAAAAAAGGAAGATTAGAATACGAAAAAGTGCAATAATTACACCTTTTTGTTTTTGTTTTGTTTTTTTTTTGTGTTTTTTGACATGAATTACACCTTTCGTTCAGTACAGTCTTGAAACATAATCCATTTCAATTGAAGAAACAACAAAATTGACACAAGATATTACTAGTACTCCGTATGAGTTTAATCAGGGAATTGACACACAGAATGAAATCTAATCTACTTCTAATACTCCGTATGAGTTTATTACTAGTACTCCATCAACTTCAATTTTGACATTGATTATTATCAACTTGATGAACTGTCAGTTTTTTGGGTGGAAAAAATGGAAGTGCAGATGAATATTCTGTCACATCGTTAAGGAGTACTCCGTTATTCTGTCTCATCGCACCACACAACTATTCATAGAAGACCTTTGCATCTATCTCAAGACTGAAACTAAGGCATCTCCATGTTTGTTGAGCTCCAATTAGAAATTATGAGGACTCGAACTTGAACCATGTCGAACCGAACCCCAATTTCCACCACTCAACCAGCGATCATGGAAGTAAACCTGAGGTAAGCCCAAGAGAACAAAACTCGACTTCTCTTATTGGTGTGTGCTTGTGATCTTAATTTGAAACTTGAAGTTGAATAAAGTTTAGTCATTCTCCTAAACTTTATTTTTGAACTTTAAGCCTAGACTTAATAGTGTTTGTGTAGGATAAGTAACAAGTTTAGACAAATAAGTTTAGAAGAATGCATGATCTAAACTTACTATTATTTGTAAATAAGATTAAAAATAAGTTAAAAGATCCTAAAATAAGATCACAAAAATACACCTTATGTCCCGTTAAGTTGCACGGAAATAATGAAAAAAATTAAATTTTCTCTGCGTATTCAGTTACCAAGAAAGTTGTGAAACTCAAAATTTCAACTTTTCTAGTAACAAAGGCTTTGTTCGTTTGGAAACTTTAGATATTTTAGTTTTGATAGTAGGTAAAAAGAGAAATAAGATAATAATTGGAGAGATGAGTAATGAGGTGGGAGAGATAGAAAGATAAATGAAATTAATAATTGAAGAAATAACGTAATAATTGGAGAAAGACATAGATAAATGATTAAAACATAAAAATAAAACATCAAAACGAACAAGGCCAAACATTTTTCTTCAATATAAATCTTACCAAAATGAAAATAAATTTCTTGCAAGATTTCTTTTTTCTTTAACCCAAACTAACGGAGCTTACAGGAAAATGAATTTCATTTTTTCTTTACACGTAATAAGTATCGTCTCCGAGAGAGAGAGAGAGAGAGAGAGAGACAGTTATCCTGTCCCCTTCATTTTTCTATTCGAGATTTGTCTAAACTGGCCGCTCGTATGGTCCACAACAAAGTCCATCATTGTCATTTTCATTTTCATTTTCATTTTCATATTCATCACCCTCTGGATTACGTACCAATTTAGTACCATTGTGCGAATACACGTCGATAGATGGTGAATATCGGTACCAACTTTTCGATCCCTCTGATTCGTCTCGTTTTCCTTCTTCGTCCACTCGATTGATTACTGGTTAATTAGGAACGAGGATGGGTTCGTTGAAGCAAGAAGAAGAATTAGAGGCGATTGGGGGTGAAGAGGAATCGAAGCAAGAAGCGATCTTGTACGTTAATGGCGTTCGTCGACTATTGCCTGATGGATTGGCCCACTTGACTCTGCTCGAGTATCTCCGAGGTACACCAAAAATATCCTCTTTCTGTAATCGTAAGTTTGTATTTTTTGATAGTGTCGGGTCAGCTGACGCGTACCTCAATTAATTTCCTCAGTGGTTCAACCGTGTCCACCGGATTGGGGAATTCACAAGGAAGTAATTCTTGTGGCATTACCCCAAGAATTGAACCTGGTTAATTGTGTGTTTGAGCAAACCCACCAACCAACTGGACTAATCTTTGGGCTATTATCCAACAAAAACGATTCAATAGCTACTTTACCACTAACTCTTAAATTTCATAATCAATTCCGTGAGGCCTCATATTGAAATTGAAGTTTCCTTTATATATTTTCTTAGCCTAAGTTCTGCTCTTTTCTTTCTCCCTCATTTGGTGGGTTTCAGTCGATTTTGTTATCGTTATTTAGTGTAGCCACTTGACCTCCCTTTTGTATCATGATCTTATTACTACACTTTTTATTTTTCTATTTTTATAACCGGATGTCCGAGCCAACTTGCGCACAAGTCGACTAATTCTGGAGTCCTGAAGTCAACGACAGGGTAAACCTCTAGTGGCCCCAAGTTTGAAATGTTTGTGGACTACGTGGGATTATCATGGTGGATAAACACTTATTTGCTTTGTCATGCCCACTTGGCCGAAACCTTTGGGACCTGTTTGGTCTGGGTTTTGGGGGAGGTTTTTTAGAGTAATAAGTGGAGAGAGAGAAAATTTATTTGAGACCGTACTAAAAAAAGGCGTTTTTTTAAAATTATTATTCCTACTCTTTGATGGCATGTTGTCATTACGCTTTCCTCTTGTGTGATAAAGATATAGGTCTGCCGGGGACAAAGCTAGGCTGTGGTGAAGGTGGTTGTGGGGCTTGTACGGTGATGGTTTCTTATTTTGACCATAACTTGAAGAAATGCATGTAAGTCTCCCTTTTCTGCTTATCTTGGTAGCTGTAAGTTTGATACTCTTCTTCACTGTGGATATCAGTTTTAGGCCACAATAAAGCTTGAATTTTCAATTTTGTATTTGACAAGAAGGATTCTAACTTCAAAAAAGCATTCTTTTTGACAAATCAACTCCTCAGGTAATGGAAATTTTGTTGGACTTCCTATGCGGATGCTTGAATAGTGCTTTTGCATTGGTCACCACACCAGATAATGGGGAATATTGAACAAAAAGAGTTAAGATCATTTAATTTTGTACTTCCTCCTTTTGCATGTCCATAAACAACAAAGCACCAAATTTAAGAAAGCCATCTCAATCAACTAGACATGAGCCTCATGCTCTCTTACACTTACTTGCATAACAGGCCAAATCAAAGTCAGTTTTAGTGTGAGTCTACAAGGAAGGAGAATAAACCTCTTCAGATCTTGCAGACTTAAATTAAATTAACAGAAAGCACCGATGGAATCCATATTAAAAAAAAGAAAAAGAAGAGGAAAATAGAAATACCCGGGGATCCTAAAACAGAGTAAATCCTACAAAGAACAAGTCTCTGCGTCTGAAAACCCAGGATCCATCTCCAAATCAGCTCCAGATAGCACCTCCACTCCGATTACTGAGACGCAGTGGTGCGGCGGTGAAGGACGGGAGTGGGAGGCGGAGGTGTCGCGACGAGGTGGGCACAGTTCTGCAGCAGTAAGGAAAGATGCAATGGCGAGGAGAGCTGAGAGGCGAAGGAAAAGATGCAACGACGGCAGTGAGGTGAAGGAGGTGCCATTGTGGGGAGATCGGTGGAGGGTGGGAGTTCGAGCAGTGGAGAAAAGAGAAAAGAGAAGGAAAAACTCAATCTCACAAAGGAAATAGGTATCCCTCACTAAGGAGGGAGAAGATCCAGTTAGAGCTCTCTGAATGTAGAGAGAGAACGGTAAAAACTGTGCTTTTTCTCAGTCAGCTCAGTGTAACTTAAATCCCATATGGGAATAGTTACAGAATGCTATGTCATGAAGAGGGGAAATAGATTAACTGTACCACGATATGGTATGACACTTCTCTTGAAAATAGGTTGTGGTCGACTGAGCCAGGCCCAGGTGACTTCTGTTTGTGTGGCGTGTGTGTGTATATAACGGGGCTCGTGAAAAGATACTTGCAATAGAATGTTAGCAATTCGATAAAGGAACTGCTTGTAGCGGAAAATTGAGTTGCACGCCCAAGGAGTTTGAGGAGAATGGACTGCACCTTCTTCATTGCATGGAAAAGGAGTTATGGTATTTGGGCTTGGCTATTGGTAAAAATGTAATCTCGTAAAGAGGATGGGTGGGAGGAAAAATATGACCATTAACATAATGGATACGTTGAAGAGATGCTGCTGGGATTTGGCAATTCTAAGGAGCCCCTCATTCATGGAACTTCCTTCCCACATCAAAAATATTTGGACTTGAGATAAAACGGTGTTGAAAAATATCGTGCAATTGAAAAGGGGGACAAGTGAGATGATTATCTTTACTTGCTGACTTGGCCGCTTTGCATAGTCTGCTTTTCTTTTGTCATCCGACTTCAATTTTGAATTTTGATGCAGCCTTGTCATGGAACCTACATACTTATTGAATAGTTTCAAATTTAATTGCACAAAGAACTAATGGCACCAATCCACGAACAAAAAAAATCCTTGGGTACTGAGTATACTGGAATGATACCCAACATTTTTTTTCTGTATGTCTAGAAAAAGCTATTTATCTTTGTTGTGGTACTGGATTTCATTGTGCCATCTTAAAGGATGATTTTGCATTGATGCGTTCCACACCACATAAAACTCTCTTGTATGCTGGAGATGTTGAGGTTGGATGACACGGCAGAAGCACGCCTGGAACTGTATGCTTTGGCTTCCATGAAGCATATCTTAACTTGAAAGCAGATCTGTTTTCTCTTTGTAATTTTTCCAGAAATTATCCGAATTGGTTTAACATATCCATAATGGATATAATTAACAACTTGAAGTTGCACATTAATCCCTTTCTTGCCGCATATCCAAGGGGAAAGGTATTGTAAAATTTATTGAGAAGAAAACTTGTAAGGTGGAATGCCAAAAAGCCAAAAAGCTCTATATTCTACCTTTATAGCTTTGCTTTCATACTCTTGCCTGATATAATGGCAAGACTTAAAAGAAGAAGAAGAAAAGATTGACGTGTATTGCATCTTTAGTGCACGGGAAGGGAGGAAAAAGTAAAGGAAACGTGTATTGCATAATGTTGTACTTATTATGTCTAGCTTTCTTGTTTTTATTTTGTTTCTCTTTATAAGATCAGATGAAACAACTACCTAAATTTGTTTTAATGTTCAATGCTGTTAGGCATTATGCTGTCAATGCTTGCTTGGCTCCTTTGTATTCTGTGGAGGGGATGCATGTAATTACAGTGGAAGGAGTTGGGAACCGTAGAAATGGTCTGCATCCAGTTCAGGTACTGTAGGTATTCCACTATAACACTTTTTTTTTTTTTTTATAGTAGGCATTTCTCTTTTGTGTTTCCAATTTAAGTTGTTTCCATACACGTTCATGATAGTGACCTACTGCCACATGGTTATAGGTATACGAGAGTGTGCATTGCTTTTGCTTGTGGTAGAAGCAGAGCGATCCATATTATACTGTGTCGGGTTGTCAAACATTTAGTATAAGAGCCGCCCTCCTAGCAGTGCCCTTGTGTGGTCTGTGGGAGTTATGCCATTGGATGCTGGACGGAGCCTCAAATCATCTCGCATGACTTGGAGGGAAGAAATTTTGGCATTAGTCATAGTTGTCAAGGGCGAAAGGCGCACCAAGGCGCAAAGTTCCGTTGGGCCTGAGGCGAGAGGCGCAAGGCGAGGCGCACGCCTTTTTGAAGAGAGGCGCACCTATGAGAAAAAATAATTATTTCTCAAAATAATTGTGTTATGTGTGCTTTTTTTTTAAAAAAACTCACTTTTTTGTGCGCTTTTTCTGAAAAAAGTGCGCTTTTTCTGAAAAAAGTGCGCTTTTTCGAAAGAAAGCATGTTTTTTTGACCGATTTGAAAGAAGCGCGCTTTTTTGCGCCTTGTCGCTTTTCTCGCGTTGTCGCTTTTTTGCTCTTTTTGCTCGCCTTTTTCAAGTTGCCTCGCCTGGGGGTCAGCAAGGCGCTGGGGGTGTGCCTCGCCTCGCCTTGGGCCTAGGCGCGCCTTTGACAACTATGGCATTAGTTGCACGAAGTAAGGGCGAAAGCGGGATTGGCGAAGGATCATAGAAGCTCTTTGTTTTGGAACGCCAGGGGAGCGTTGAAGAATTATTTCTAGAAAAAATGCAATTAACTAATTTTATAGTTTGTAATTCGTGTCAACAACAAATATTGGCTTAGCGAATACAGTAAATATTATGTTTACAGTAGGTACTTGAGCAAATTTGAGTTAATATTTTTCTAGTGTCTTTATCATTGCTTCATATTATCTCTTACTTGGTATCTTTTATTTTTGTTTCTTTTGTTTCTTTTATTTTAGTTGTGCTGGAGTGAGGTTCTGAGGTGGATTCGCCATCCTGATGGGAGGTTCCTGCAGGTTGCAACTAAGGTGTGGGTGCATGCAATGCATGTGGTGGGCACAACAGACATTATTGGGGGTGGGCTCGTTATGGCCACCAATAGAATATTTATCCCTAAGAGATCTCTTTAACTGCTGCCATGTGTTACTGCTGGATTTAGCAGTAGTAAAAGTTTTTTTCCCGGTACTCAGTCCTACACCACACTACACGATTACTTCAAATAGTACTGGACAAATCATTTATGTCCTTATATTTTTTCTCGTATGAGTGTGCTAAAACCTGACCCACTAGCAGCCTTGGATTCCCCCAAACCTTTTTCAGTTCTAAGAGCTAATTTTTTTTTCCATTAATGTTGAGCCTCAGAGAAACTATTGTGGACGTGTAGGTGTTGGGCCACTGGAACCAGGTTAAGTGATAGCTTAGTTGCCCTTGGGATGGGGAAGAGCGAAATTATGTAATTGATATAAAAGGTAATTTGGAGGAGGAATGCTTGAGCTGGTATAATTATTGTTTGCGCCTTTGTGTACCTAGCCACAATTAGCTCAAGTAGCACTGTATGTAGCTTCTGTTCGCTATAAAAACGTCATGGGTGTCTTCTGTAGGTGTGGATGTGTATAGAGCACGAGTCCATGAGACATCCTTTGAGGTTTTGTTGAATATGGAAAAGTTGTGGGTGTCTTCTACGGCATGCAGGTGTGTAGAGCATGAGTCCATTAGATGTCCTTTGAGATTGCTTTGGTCTGGAATCTCTGGATGTTTTTCTTTTAATCCTTCTCTGAGGACGACCCGGGTGTAGGTAGGAAAAACACTGTGATAAACTTCTAGCTCTAGCCACTGAGCCATCAGCAGTTGTTACTCCTGTGAGGCCGTGACCACAACATTAGACCTGGTAGAGCCATGTGGCCTGCTGGCCCCTGTACCACATTAGACCTGGTAGAGCCGTCATCAGTGGCTACATGAAGACAGGGATCCAAAAGAAAATCAGTGTCATAATTGTGAGGACTCAGTAAGCAACTTCACTTCTTTGCCTTGCACGCTAGACAATGTTGTTTGGAGAGGAGAGGAAAAGGTGTTTAAGGTGTTAATTAATCTTTACACATAATCATTTATTTATATAAAGAGATAGTTCGTTACACAATATAATTAAGCAATGTGGGACTAAACACAATATACTAGTAGACAAGTATACTAGTATTCCAACACTCCCCCTTAAGCTGGGAAATAGATATCACACAAACCCAGCTTGTCACATAACATCTCCAACCGGGGCTTAAACAATGACTTGGTGAATATGTCAGCCAATTGAACACTTGTAGACACGAAGAGAGTTGCTATAACACCATCAGTCAACTTCTCTCGCACCAGATGACAATCAACTTCGATATGCTTAGTCCACTCATGAAATACAGGGTTGGATGCAATGTGAATTGCTGCTTGGTTGTCACAATACAAATTCATAGGCAATTACACATTGAATCCTATCTCCTCAAGAAAAGATCGCACCCACACAATCTCACATGTGGTGTGAGCCATGGCTCTATATTCTGCCTCTGCACTAGACCGTGCAACTACGGTCTGTTTCTTACTCTTCTAATTAACAAGATTGCCACCAAGAAAAACACAATATCCAGTGGTTGACCTCCTGTCAGATGGGCCTCCTGCCCAATCAGAATCAGTGAAGGTCTCAATACGCAAATGACCATTAGCTCTATAAAATAGACCACGTCCAGGATGAGACTTGAGATACTTGACAATTCTAAGAACGGCCTCCCAATGTGGTAGACGAGGAGCAGACATAAACTGACTCACAATACTCATTGCAAATGAAATATCAGGACGTGTAATAGTGAGATAATTCAGTTTACCAACCAAACGGCGATATTGATCAGGACTAGACAGTGCCTCCCCTTGATCAATGCATAGTTTATTGCAGAGGAAATATGTACTGGATTTCTTAGATGAGACTGGTTTGTTGGGGGCGAAACCTGTCGATACCCCGATGGATCCCAATAACAGAAGTGACATACCAGAGGTGCAAAAAAAAACATTTCACCGCAAACCATCCATGAACACCAATCCGCATCGAGAACAACTTGGCACAACCAAGGACGAAGAAGGAACAGATTGTATCTTAGAAAATCACCTTAAATCATATCGCCAAGAGACAAGCAGATTGAATAGGGGTTTCTGATCGAAAATGGTAAGATCGACGCCAGCAAATGCCGCAATGAACAGTGTCGCATGAACAGTACCCAATGTACAATGCGCGTGAACAGTACCCGATGTACAGTGACGTGAACAGTGACATGATGAACAGTCGCTTGAACAGTGTCGTTTTAGGGTTTTGATGAGTGTGGGTAAGTTGTTTTAGGATTCTAAAAGGTTTGGGTAGGTCGTTTTAGGGTTTTTTTTTTTGTTGGCTGCCGAGAATGGGTGGCTAGGGTGGTGGCCGTCAGAGGTGAGGGTTTAGGGTTTCAAGGGCGGTTTAAGAACCCGCTCTGATACCATGTTGTTTGGAGAGGAAAAGGTGTGTAAGGTGTTAATTAACCTTCACACATAATCATTTATTTATATAAGGAGATAGTTCGTTACACAATATAATTAACCAATGTGGGACTAAACACAATATACTAGTAGACAAGTATACTAGTATTCCAACAGACAACATGGGTAACTTGGATTTTGTTGAGGGAAGGAAAATGAAGCACTTACTGCTTTGCAATGGTTGCCGCATTTCTCTTTTGTATAGTTTATAATGGAAAAGGAACTAGATCGATGGCAAACAGAGCTGTTTGAAAGTTCTTCGTGATTAGCTGATTTTGAACCTACCAGATTAACTTCATCGAATTTTTCTTCTCAGACATGATCCGAAGATGTACATCTATTGGGATTTTTAGTTTAACGTGGCACGTTCTGCTGTCAAAAGTATGTGTTATGATTCTTTCAATTGCATCTGAATTTTCTGAATGATATGCAGGAATCGTTGGCCCAATTACATGGATCACAATGTGGATTTTGCACCCCTGGTTTTATTATGTCAATGTACGCATTATTAAGGTCAAGTCAAACACCTCCTTCTGAAGAAAAAATTGAAGAAAGCCTTGCAGGAAATCTGTGCCGGTGCACTGGTTACAGACCAATAGTTGATGCTTTTCGAGTTTTTGCAAAAACTGACGATCTTCTATACACCGATGCATCTCTAAATAGTGCTCAAAGGGGTGAGTTTGTCTGCCCTTCAACTGGAAAACCATGCTCATGCCGTTCTGAGACTGTTTGCAACGAAAATTCTGTTGAAACAAAATCGGCTTGTGGCAACACAAATGAGCCTTTGCCATATACTGATGTCGATGGAACAAGATACACTAATAAGGAGCTAATTTTTCCTCCAGAGCTGTTATTGAGGAAATGGACGTATCTAAAACTGAATGGATTTGGTGGGATTAAGTGGTACCGCCCCTTACAGCTTCAACATGTTTTGGACTTAAAAGCAAGATACCCGGATGCAAAGTTGGTGGTTGGTAATAGTGAAATAGGAATAGAAATGAGGTTAAAAGGATTTCAGTACCAAGTTTTGGTATGTGTGGCGTCAGTATCTGAACTCAACAAATTGAATGTGAGGGATGATGGTTTGGAAATAGGTGCTGCAGTAAGATTGTCCGAACTTCTGAATGTTTTAAGAAAGGTAACAAAAGAGCGAACGTGTCATGAAATTTCATCATGTAAGGCCTTCATTGAACAGATAAAATGGTTCGCTGGTACACAGATAAAAAACGTTGCATCTGTTGGTGGAAACATTTGTACAGCCAGTCCAATATCAGACTTGAACCCTCTTTGGATGGCCACAGGAGCTAAATTTCAAATTATTAATTGCAAAGGAAAAATCAGAACAACAGCAGCAGATAAATTTTTCCTTGGTTATCGTAAGGTTGATCTGGCAAGTGATGAGATTTTACTGTCCATTTTTTTACCTTGGACTAGGCCATTTGAATTTGTGAAGGAATTTAAGCAGGCTCATCGAAGGGATGATGATATTGCAATCGTAAATGCTGGAATGCGTGTTTTTCTTGTAGAAAAGAATGAGAAGTGGATAGTTTCAGATGCATCGCTTGCGTATGGCGGGGTTGCTCCTCTTTCTATTTCTGCATTAAAAACAAAGGAATTTCTTATTGCAAAGACTTGGAATGCAGAACTTTTGCATAGCGCTTTAAAAGTATTGGAAAACGACGTTGTGCTAAAGGAAAATGCTCCTGGTGGGATGGTGGAGTTTCGGAGATCTTTAACTCTTAGTTTCTTCTTCAAATTTTTCCTATGGGTGTCTCATCAAATGGAGGGAAATTCACTCTTCACGGAGAGAGTACCATCATCTCATCTATCAGCTGTGCAATCATTTCATCGGCCATCTGTTATCGGAAGCCAGGACTATGACATTGTAAAACGAGGAACAGCTGTGGGGTCTCCTGAAGTTCATCTCTCTGCGAGACTTCAGGTATGGATTTTGTGAAGTTTTTCTTTTCTTTCCTTTTTCTGGTTCATTGAGACTTAGACATAAACAAAAACATTATGGCTGAACTGCGTAAATATCTTGTGTCTAGTCTCGTTATTATCATCCATTGTCTCTATTTTAGGTTTTATATGTTTATAAGGAGTGTTTCTTCATGTTTCCCATTATTTTGTGCAACGATTTTGAAAAAAATGAGAGAATCTCTTTCCAGTTGGTCCTGCCCTCTTAATTTATGTTCCTTTCCTGTAATTTTTTTCTTTTTGTAGTTATTAATATTATTGTCACTACAATGGTTATCCAGTTATGAAACTCCAAAATTGGCTGGGAATTGGGTTTTTCAGAAATTACAACTAACCGGCATGCTGGGGGATTTGCCAGCTAACATAGAAAGAAGTGCAGCTATTCATTCTGGAGAGTCAGAAGCCGAAGGCTACCGTGCCAAAAAGCCAATGTGTAATTGCATAAAAGATGAAAGAAACTGACAATCCATAAGCCAGATCAATTGCTTTGGGAATAGCCTTTGCCTTTCGTTGACCTGTCCCTCTTTGAACAGTCTCAGTGAATCAATCCCGTCTTTGATACGAATGAATCAGTATGAGCTTTCTAAGGTTCTTCTTCCGATTGAAATTCAATGTAATCAGCATGTCGATTGGTAGACCTGTTGACATGGGTAAATTCCACATCAATTTCATCACACAGCTTCTGCACAAGGGACTGATAAGATGCTAGGGAAATCTCCTTCAGTGCAAATGTCCCATCTGCCTTGGAACTCTAGCCGGAGCTACTAACAAACCGGTCACTTGAGAAAGCCCTTCCCCAGAGATCAAGACACAGATAACAACTACTTTCTAAGTGTATGCAAATTGAACTAACTTGAAGTAAGTGCAAATGATGAGTACATGAAAAAAGGACCTTGAGAAAATATAAGCAGAAGCGAGAGTAAAGAGTGGCATATGAGGTAAGAACAAGTAAAATATCAGACTAATTTTGATCGCTTTAGTTTGTATTTGTTTTCTCAACTCCAATAGAGAAGTATAAGATAGCTCATAACATCAATTTACCAATCAAATATATAGAAAGCGACATATATAGAAACTGACTATAACATACCTCGCCATGGAGGTAATATCACGATCAATTAATGATCTCTGGAAACTGTAATCAAATGAATACCAAATTCCATAGTGTAGGTTTGGTCGGTTTGGACATTCTCACCTGGGAGGATCCATTACGTACTTGAAGCCACCACAAGATGGCTCTCAAAATGTTTTCCTGTAATAATCCAGTTAATGTCTCACGGATGCACCATGAACTTTTTCTTTCACCGTGGGGCACTATAGTCGCCGCAATCTTCCTGTAGTGCTTTTTCCCGAAATAATTTCCTTGGATTTTCGAACATGCTCACGATTAATAACGAATCTTATTACTAAGATACATAGAATGATCTACTACAACAAGAAGTGACAGTTTCAATTGAATGGAAAATGAGGCAATAAATCAGGAATATGTATGTTTTCAAATTAAATCATGAGTGTGTATGAGCATCTCCTTTAGTCGCTTAGTTGTTCCAAAAGCTATGTTAGGTGATTAGCCTAGTAATGTATATCAAAGCTATCAAATGCCCTCCCTCTCATGGAACCCCGTCGGGTACAAAAAGATGCTACATTCCGAACATATCAAGAACCTTTATGGAAATGGGGAACAAATACCACATAGAATACTTGAACACCTGTAAGAAACTAAAGCTTTTATAGCATGTTGGGCACAAATTATTTGAAAAGCTTGTGTTTTGAGGAAATGAGTTTGACAATGTATTTCAAGTTTTTTAACAAATGTAAGGTCTATTCTGCATACGACTCCAATGATTGTAGTCATTGTCTTTTGTTAATTTTCTGTATGTTTTTGGCAAAGCAAAGGGGTGTCTCAAGTTTTTTTAGTACAATAGGACTCTTGGGCCTATACGGTATGACATGTTTTGACTGTATCGGCGCATGCTAAAATGAATTACCAGAAATGTTACTAATGAGTCAACCTCATGCCTCACGGTGGGTAGGAAATTTAGATCAATATTTAGAAAACTGGTCTGCTAAGCGAACCGGAGAAGGGACCGGGCGGACGGGTCACAGGTTCAACTGCAGCTGAACCGATTTTGAATTGTGATCTCATATATATTTGTGTGTATATGTCGGTATATATTATGTGTGTAACTATTAAATATACTGTGACTACACATCATTCTAATTTATTTTCCACATTGTAGTTTTGAAAGTGTATTTTAGTAGAGGAGCCGGTTAATAAGCCAACTGGTTGGATCGGTCAGTTTGGTTGGGTTTCATACAACATTGATCTAGATCACTTGAAGCTGAGCTGAGTAAAACTGTTGGGGAATACATAAGACTGTTCGTTTTGGGCCTCTAAAACCAACTCCTCTCTGTGCGCGGTCCCCAATAAATTCTCTCCAATTATTACTCTCATTTCTCTCTCTCTCTCTCTCTCTCTCTCTCTCTCTCTCTCTCCACTCATTACACCAAAAACATTCCTCAAAATCCAAACCAAACAGAGCCAAAACTTCTAAGTTTCCAATAAAAAATGATTTAGTATGTCTAGTCTAAAAATTTATTTGTAGGGAGGTTGGGTGTTCTTCCCGAATTATATGCTGGTTTCTGTGAATTTGTTGTTTCCCATCTAAATAATTTTTAGAGCTGTTTCTGATATTATACCTCTTTCCAGGTTACTGGTGAGGCAGAATACACTGATGACACACCCATGCCTCCTGGCTGTTTACATGCTGCCTTAATATTAAGTCGGAAACCTCATGCTCGTATATTATCTATAGATGATTCAGGAGCCAAGTCTTCACCAGGATTTGCAGGAATTTTTTTTGCAAAAGATGTCCCTGGTGATCAGATGATTGGGCCAGTTGTTTCAGACGAGGAACTATTCGCTACAGAATTTGTAACTTGTGTCGGACAGGTAATGAAATTTTGGTTGCAATTCTCATCTCTACTGATGTTGAATGGTGCACGGAAGCTGTCATTCTACCGCATCATACGCCATACTTAAGGCAAAAATCCATATTCTAAAACATACTTTTTACACATCAATGCTTGTGAGAGGTATTTCTCGTAAGTCCTTAAGTTGCAGAAGAAAATAAACAGCTTCATGTGAAATGCTGTTCAAATTGTCTTGGACTTTTTAACTTGATAGAATTTGGGATCACATTTTTTTTTTGTTTCTATTTTTTACCAATTGATTGGGACATAAGGCTCGGTTTGGTTTGGTTTATTTTTTACTTTGGTTTGATTCTAACCTCAAAACATGGTGTGTTACGAAGGCTATTGGCGTCGTCGTTGCTGATACCCACCAAAACGCAAAACTAGCTGCAAGAAAGGTTCATGTTGAGTATGAAGAGCTCCCAGCTATCCTATCAGTACAGGATGCCCTGAAAGCTAACAGCTTCCATCCAAATACAGAGAAATGTTTAAAAAAAGGAGATGTGGACCTTTGTTTTCAATCAGGTCAATGTGACAGAATAATCGAGGGGGAGGTTCAAGTTGGAGGTCAGGAACACTTCTACTTGGAGCCGCATAGTAGTTTAGTTTGGACTATGGATGGTGGCAATGAGGTTCATATGATTTCTTCCACTCAGGTAAGTTTCCTTTCCAAGTGCTTTTAATCGTTCTACTTTCTTCATAAAGTTTTCCAAAACCTTAGCTAGAAGACTTGGGAGAAGAAAATTTCACCCAATGTTCTTTGAAGCAAAAATTATGAATGGTTGTAACTGGGTCCAGTTTTGTAAGTGTTCTGTTGCTCTGTGATGATTGAAATTGTGAAAATCCTTGGATCTGATGGTTGTTGTCCATTGAAAAACTGTTGGGACTAAGCTGCCTTTTTCTGTTCTTTTTCTTCATAGTCGTTGTTAAACAGTTGTGGAGAAATTAGGTTGTGCTCTCCCTTTCTAAGGACAAGGGAAGGTTTGGTTCCTATCATGTTGTGGAAATTTATGTCGCCTTGCTTGGTGACTTGTTTTTGGAGGTTCCCTAGCAAGCTCAACACTTTCTGGCAAATTGTAGTATAGAGTCTGAGTTGGAAGAAAATTCTTGGGATTCTCTCGAGGTTCACTCAGTCCTTGGTATGGGAGAGAGTTTGTTTTTGGAAGATATGCAGAAGGGTTGGGTGCCATTTGGCATTTGTTTCCTTCACTGTATCTTTTATCGCGTGTTTATAACGATTTGGTCTCTTCTTTTCTTGCCCTCTGTTACATTGAGTCAACACGCTTTGGAGAAGCGCACCTGTTTACGCGGCACGCTATGAGGGCCGCAAGATCTGTATTGGACAGTGTTTCACGGGGTTTTCTATTTTCCCAGCAAGACCTATATGCGACAGATGATGAGGTCACCAGGGTAAGGTGTGGCATATGTTTAGTACCAAATCGATATACTTGAATCCTTTATTATTTTCATGGTATTTGAAGAAAAAAAGCTTATGTTAGCTAGAAGATAAACATTTCTAGACTTTCCTATGGACGATAGATAAAGCCTTTGTTCTTTTACCATCTTTGAAATGAACTTTTTACTCTCTGCACGGTTTCCAATAAGTTTCTCTATCTATCTCTTTCCACACATTACCACTTATTACATCAAAAATAATTTTCAAAACTCAAAACCAAACAAAACCAAAACATTCCTATTTTCCCTTAATTCTCATTTGATTTCAAAAGAGGGTGTCAGGCGATATGCAGTTCTCAGCCGGCTGGGCCCTAGCTGACTTTTGGACCCTTCCCAATATTGTTATATTTACGTCCAAGAAGATCTGGGGCTTGGACACGCCCGCACTCGATAGAGTTACCAAGCCCATGTAACATCCGCTTTGGACATGGAAAGTGCTTTGCTGGACATGGATGGTTTGAGAAGAGGAGATAGAAGAGCATACTTGGAATCAAGGTCATTTAGTGAATTGAGTAGTTGAGTGTATGTAGCGATTTCTACCACTAAGCTGAAGCCTTAATGTGCCAATCAACTCTCTATACAGGTTTCGCATTTTGATTGGGCCACTGGGCTTAAGTCTTAATGGTTAAACAAGTAAACTAATAATACACAATTCTTAATTTCTTATAGGATGTTTTTGTGAAATGCTGCTATAATGATTGACAACTAATAATTTATATCACTACAAAGTGAGTGCTATGAATTTCATTGGTTCATTAGTATGTAATGGTCATCTGAAATATGTCGGGTACCCTTGTATTCATACCCCTATTCATGTACCCCATTTTAGCTGAGTTCCAATTCCTATAATCAACAAATATACAATTCTGACTTTGTATGTGTCCGTATGCAACACTCCTATCTGAGTCTGTGGCATAGATGTTGTCCCTCATTCCCTCGCTATATCTGGAATTTTCTATTTTTTGTCCCCAGAATTTGATATGAACAGGAGGCCGCTGATTATGCTTCTTTGTTGTCTCTTCGTGATGGTGTTTATTTGAAAATTGGGTTAGTGATAAACGGTTGTGGTCTCTTCATTAGCCCCGGGTTATCTCATGCAAACACCTATCTTGATTGACTTATTAGTGATGTTAGTGTTCACTTTTGCTCATTGTAGGATAATTTTTGTCCTGAAAGTCTGCCTCTTACAGTTAAGGGTTTTGTTTTGACCATTGCTTGTAGGTAGCTTTGTGCCAATGGTATGATTAAGAAGTGGAAGGATGAGTTGTTGTTGACATCCTTAGTGGTGCGTGGGAGCATGAAGGATAGTTGTGATCATTTAATTGTAAATTGTCATCTTACGTTGTCGCAGTGGTAGAGTTTTGTTCATGTAGCGGAGGTGGATTGGATAATGCCTTCCTACTGTGCACTTCGCTTAATACATTGATTTGTATTGATGTGCTTATCTAACAACTTAAAGTTTTGGCAATTCGTGACCTTGCATGGTATCAGAGCTAAGGTTTTGGGAGGTCTTGGGTGCAAGTCTCTCCATCCATATCTGTATTCTCCATCCATATCTGTATTCCATTTTGCATCACGCATCTCTATATGTGTATGGATATTTGGATGTGCATGTGCAAAATGGGATTGCATGTAAGGGAGGGAGTTTGATAGCTTTATATAGATGAGTGGGATTGGTTCCTCTCTATTTATGATCTTGCAAAATTGGGAGACTCAACATGCCCTATTCCCAGTGGTGTGATGGGTTCTTTGATAATGTATGATTTGTGGGTATATTAGTTTCAGGTAATCAAGACCTTAGGGGAATGTGGAGTGAAATTTGCTGCTTGGCTTCCTTGTGGGCTTTGGTGACCCTTATTTCAATCGCATTCCTCTTTTTTTACGTCATAGAGATTAGAATTATCTTTTTGGTTAGGCTTGTCTTTTCTTTTTTGTTCTATAAGAGGACGTGCTTGTCCCTCTTGCTTTTTATTCTGAAATTTCCTTCTACTAATATTGTTTCTTTGTTGCCCATTAAAAAAGAAGAGGATGTAATTAATACAGTTGAAATGGATTAAATAGTACTTGTAATTTGGTGCAATGCACGCAGTTCTAAAGTTTTAGCATTCTTTGATTTAATCTATACCATCATTGCATGGGTCGAAATTAAACAATTAGAGGCTTTTAAGGTAACAACTCCTGCTCATTTATTTATTGGTTGCTGTTGGTTCAAATCATCTGCAGAACTTCATTCTCAGAAGTGCACTGTTTTTAGCCATTCTCATAGTTTAATTCCATATGCTTGAGCTGTTTGTTCTTTTCAATGTGTGTGCTATTTCGTTGTATTCCAGAAAGTGCCTTCACAGTGCACGCAGCTGGTTTCGCTGGATAATTTGCATGCTTATTTATGTGTTTTCTTTCACCATTGTTGCAAGTTTTATGAATCACTATCTATGATGCTTGTCTTCGACCTCATTTTTTACCTGTTGTTTTCCATTTTCATTTCTGATGGTTTAACTTGCTATTGTTAGTTTACAACATTTCTACTCTCTTCATGTGTAGGCCCCTCAGAAACACCAAAAGTATGTTGCTCATGTCCTCGACCTTCCCATGTCGAAAGTGGTTTGCAAAACCAAACGAATTGGTGGTGGCTTTGGTGGAAAAGAGACAAGGTCAGCCTTTCTGGCTGCTGTGGCTTCTGTCCCGTCATATCTCCTGAGCCGACCTGTCAAACTAACATTAGACAGGGATGTTGATATGATGACAACTGGGCAGCGCCACAGCTTTCTTGGAAAGTACAAGGTACTATTTTTTTTATCTTGATTATTGGAGGGGAAGTGTTCTCTTGAAGTATTTCAGATGAGATCAATGATCATAATTTCTCTCCGGAGGACTGTTTCGTTAAGCATAGAAACATAAACATTTCTCATGCACTTTTCAAACGGTACGAAAGGAAATCAAGGACCAACTTTTGTTTTGCTATGTCCATAGAAGCACCAGAATTTCATTTTTCCACTAGCTTTTTGTTTCGGTCTATCAGGAAATAGAGGTGTTTCGGCTTTTTTGATGGAGACATGAAATTTGTTATACCTTTGTCTTAAATATGATATGCTATCTTTATTTATTGTGATTTGTGTTGTTAAGTTATCAGTTTTCCCAAAAGCTTAAGCTGGTAGGAAATTGGCCCAACAATGTATATCAAGCTATCTAACACCTTCCCTCACGTGGTACCCCGTCTTGCATGCGTAGATGCAAATTTTCATTGATAGAGCAAAGCAGAATACGAAGGGGAGAAGTAGAATGCAAACGGGGAACAAATGCAAACAAAGAATCTTGAACCCAAGATCTCGTGAAACCTGTGCTGTGATACCATATTAATTTACTAGTAGTCCCAAAAGCTTAAGCTGTTAGAAAATGGGCTCAATAATGTATATCAAGCTATCTAACATGTGTCACTTTGTTTGTTTCCTCTAACTGTGACGGAGCATGTTAATAATAAAGCCAAATTATCTGATGCAGGTTGGATTCAATAATGATGGCAAGGTGCTCGCTCTTGATCTTGAAATCTACAATAACGCTGGGAATTCGCTCGACTTGTCTCTTGCTATACTTGAACGTGCCATGTTTCATTCTGATAATGTATATGAGATCCCAAATGTCAAGATAAATGGGAGAGTCTGCTTCACTAATTACCCTAGCAACACTGCTTTCCGAGGATTTGGTGGTCCTCAGGGTATGCTCATTACTGAAAATTGGATCCAAAGAATAGCCATGGAACTGAAGAAAAGTCCAGAAGAGATTAGGGTACGTGACTGCTCTTGATGGTACTTCGTTTAATATGTTTTTCGTAACACATCATTTTTAGCCCTTGTTCAATATGTTAAATCACTATTTCAAAATTGCTTTTCAATCAGGAAATAAACTTTTTGAGTGAAGGATCAATACTGCATTTCGGTCAACAAATTCAGAACTTTACCCTACAGCGACTCTGGAATGAACTGAAGTCCTCGTGTGACTTTTTGAAGATTCGAAATGAAGTCGAACAGTTCAATCATCATAATCGATGGAAAAAGCGAGGGGTTGCTATAGTACCCACCAAATTTGGCATTGCTTTTACATCCAAATTCATGAACCAGGTAATGTTGAAAAGTTGTAATTATGTTAGCATATTTGGTTTCTCTTAAAGTGTGGTGTTTTATGAGTGTTTGTTTTTGTTGAATTGGGTGGCTTTTTGAGGACGATTGATGATTCAACTGTGATCTAGGCAGGAGATATAACCATGAAAAGGTCATGGAATAGAAATAAGCTCTTGTAGACTTTACATGTTGACACTTATTTTTGTTGTTTCCATCTCTGTTAGATTGTTCGATATATATTTTTATTCCACTTTGCTTTTTTTAAAATTTAATAACTTTTTTTGGGGGGTTGAGGAGGCTTGGTTGAGCTGAACATTTTCCTTTGATGCCTCGTGTGTAAGATTTATTTCAAATCTCTCTTGAATTTGCTGCATTCAATTCACCACCATCATGGATTGATGGCTTCCTTCCCTATGTTGGCCAATGAGACTTAGTAATGGAAGATTTTTGGAAATGTGATAAAATGGTGAATTTTTTTTTTTTTTTTTAGAAAATCATTTGCTATCCAGTTTTCGGTTCATACTTTCTGTAAATGAACAACATAGATGAAACCTGTTTCCAGAACTTGATGTACGAGACTTCATTGCGTTAGATTCCCCAAATGGTTGCGTTTTTATCTTCTAAAATTTCCATAGAAAAAAGAACTTCATTTTTTTTTTATGTGAGGATTACTAGTTTTTTATGTGTTGTTATGTTTGTCATATGTCCTGGACTCCTGAGATTCCAACTTCTGACTGTAGGCAGGTGCTCTTGTCCATGTTTACACTGATGGAACTGTGTTAGTCACGCATGGAGGTGTTGAGATGGGGCAAGGTTTGCACACAAAAGTTGCTCAGGTTGCTGCTTCTTCATTCAATATTCCACTCAGTTCTGTTTTTATATCAGAGACAAGTACAGATAAGGTAAACAAACAACATTCAGATTATGAGCCTTTATGTTGTTTTGGTGTAGAAGTTTGGTTTTTTCATGGGCTTTAGTCTTTGTTGGACCTTATGAGTTAGTGGTAATTATCGTCTTTTCTCTTTTATAGATAACGAGATATATTATATTATTGGTCCAGTGGATACTTGTATTAACTATTATGTTTTGATTCTCATCCGACTCCTGATGCCTGTTTTGGTTTGTATTTGGTGTCAAATTAGGTTCCAAATGCATCGCCTACAGCAGCTTCTGCCAGCTCTGATATGTACGGTGCTGCAGTGTTAGATGCTTGCGAGCAAATAAAAGCTCGAATGGAGCCGATTGCCTCTAAGAGTAATTTTAGTTCATTTGCAGAGGTACGCTTGCCACTATACTTCCTGTAAACAGCTCTTGGAATATGTGATCTTTGCCCCATTGGAGACATTTCTTTTCAATCCTTGGAAATCAAACTTGTGAAATGGTTGCAAAAAGTATTTGCATATCCAAAAACTATGTAGCTTAATTCTCCTTTATCAATCTTATGAAATCAACTTATGGAAGGATTGCAGGTTAATAAACAATGTATTTTCATGCCAACGGTAATATCAAGAATATGAAAAATAGTGCCTGGGTCGTGCTTAGAGCCATATCTTTCTTTCCCAGCTAGTCCCAGGCCCGGATAAAGGAGGAGGGTTGTGCGTTAGGTAGCTGACAGCCGCACATAAAAAAACCCCGTCAGATTTTTATGACATGAATCCAAATATGATTACGAGAAATGCTAGGGCGTTCCCTTTAAGCGACACATTGTGCCTGTCTTCGGTGCTTCAAAAAATGGGCAAGGGGCGCCAATGGGTGTGGTGATAAGTGAGCAAGGGTTCTCGCGCGTGCCTGGACGACCACGGGTAAAGAAGTTAGCCCAGGACTATAGGATTCGTTTATCAACTTGGAATATAGGGACATTAACGGGTAAGACTAGGGAGCTAGTTGACACCATGCTTAGGAGGAGGATTAGTATAGTTTGCCTTCAAGAGGCTAAGCGGGTAGGGGAGAAAGCTAGAGAGATAGAGGACACAATATATAAGCTCTACTATACGGGTAAAGATAGACATAGAAATGAGGTAGGTATCGTAAGTAGATAAACATCTGAAAGATTTGGTAGTTACAATCATGAGGAAAGGAGATCGGATTATTTTAGTTAAGCTTGTGATTGGAGAGATCATAGTTAATATTATTAGTGCTTATGCACCCCAAGTAGGCTTAGATGATCTTACTAAAGAACAATTCTAGGAGCAGATGGATGACATGGTTCAAGGGATACCTTTTGGGGAGAAGTCATATATAGGAAGTGATTTCAGTGGTCATGTGGGAGTGCATAAGCAAGGGGGTATGAGGAGGTGCATGGTGGCCTTGGATTTGGTGACCTTAACGAAGGTGGTAGGAAGATTTTGGATTTCGTAGTAGCTTTTGACCTTATAGTTGGGAATACTCTCTATAGGAAACGAGAGGAACATTTCATTACCTTTAAGATCGGAGCCAATAGAAGCCAAATCGACTATTTTCTTGTTAGAGGTGTAGACCGCTTGACATGTAAGGATTGTAAGGTTATTCTCGGAGAGTGTCTAGAGGCACAACATAGACTTTATGTGTTGGATATTTGTCTCAAGAAAAATAATAGAATGAGAAAGGAAACTAGATGCTCACGAACTAAATGGTGGTCCTTAAGAGGGAAGAAACTAAAGGTATTCAAGAAAAGAACATCCCAAGAAGTGAGGTGGGGAGTGGAAGGCGACAGTGACAATATGTGGAATACAATAGTTGACGATATTAGAAGAATATCGAAAGAAGTTCTTGGGAAGTCGAAAGGAAAAGGCCCAATTTCTATGGAGACATGGTGGTGGAATGACGATGTCCAAACTAGGGTAAAAGTCAAGAAGGAGTGCTTTAAAAAGTGGCAAAATGACCGCAATGTGAAAATTTTTCAAGGTTACAAGCAGGCTAGCAAGGAAGCTAAGTTGAGAGCCTATGAGGATTTATATGCTAGACTCGATAGTAAACATGGAGAAAAGAATATTTATAAACTTGCCAAGCTTGGAGAAAGGAATGCTAGAGACGTTTCTCAAGTTAAGTGTATAAAATGTATTGATTTGGTGGTGTTGGTGAAAGACGAGGCGATTAGAGATAGATGAAAGTCATACTTCGAGAAGTTGTTAAACGAGAAACATGAAGGAGGCTTTGGTGGGGAGGAAGCTTATGTACCTGGCGAGAACATAGAATATGAGTTCGATCAGAGAATACGAAAGTCCAAGGTGGTCAAGGCTTTGAAAAAGATGAAACCGAGTAAGGCCTTAGGACCAGATGGTATCCCTAGTGAAGTGTGGAAAAGTCTTGGTGACTTAGGGGTGACTTGGTTGACAAAGTTGTTCAACAAGATTATTATAACTAGGAAGATGTCTAACGAATGGAGACGGAGCACCTTAGTACCTATTTATAAGAATAAAGAGGATATTCAAACCTGCAACAACTATAGAGGTATTAAGTTGATGAGTCATACAATGAAATTGTGGGAAAGAGTTATTGAGCATCGCTTAAGGATGGTGACCACGGTGTCAAAGAAACAGTTTGGGTTCATGCCTGAGAGATCAACCATGGAAGCTATCTCTATATTAAGGACATTGGTGGGAAAACATAGAGCAAAGAAGAAGGATCTCCATATAGTTTTCATAGACTTAGAAAAAGCTTATGATAGGGTGCCTAGAGACATCATATGCGGAGTTATGGAGAGAAAGGGAGTGACCAAAGGTATATCGAGGTGATTAGAGACATGTATGAAGGTACTGTCACTACCATTAGATCACCAGTAAGAGTAAGAGAAACGAGTGAATTTCCAATCACAGTAGGATTGCATCAAGGGTCAGCCTTGAGCCCGTACCTTTTTCCCTTAGTTATGGATGAGTTAACTTGGCAGTTTCAGGAGAATATCCCATGCAGATATTGTCCTCGTGGATGAAACCGCTAGCGGTGTTAATACAAAATTAGAAATTTGAAGGGAAGCATTAGGGTCAAAGGGTTTTCGAATAAGTAGAAGCAAAACTGAGTATATGATGTGCAAATTTAGTGGTACCAGCAGTGCGCATGAAGAAAGAGTGGTGATCCAAGATTAGGAGATACCAAAGAGTGACCATTTTAGGTATTTAGGCTCAATTATCAGTAAAGATGGAGAGATTGCCAATGATGTGACTCATAGGATCCAAGTGGGGTGACTCAAGTGGAGGAGCGTTACTAGTGTACAATGTGACAAGAGTACCCACAAAATAGGAAAAATTCTCAAGTGGAGGAGCGTTACTAGTGTACTATGTGACAAGAGTACCCACAAAATAGGAAAAATTCTATAAAACTACCATAAGACCAGTGATACTTTACGGGACAGAATATTGGCCTTTTAAGAAACAACAGGCGAGCATGATGAGTGTAGCAGAAATGAGAATATTGATGTGGATGTGTGGTAAGACTAGACAAGATAGGATTAGAAATGAAACGGTTCGTGAGATGGTAGGTGTAGCACTTATAGAGGAGAAGTTGAGAGAAAATAGGCTAATGTGGTTTAAGCATGTCTACCGTAGACCTGGAGATGCAGTAGTTAAGAGAGCGGATAGGATAGCTTTGGGTAGTAACGCTAAGGGGAGGGGAAGACCTAGATTGACATTAGATGCCATTGTGCGCAAAGATATGAGTCTAATGGGTTTGAGTGAACGAGTTGCCCTTGACAGAGCTCAATGGAGAAAAAGGATTCATGTAGCCGACCCCAATTGATTGGGACTTAAGGCTCGGTTTGGTTTGGAAAATAGTGCTTTCGCTGATAAGAATAATGGTTACAACTTACAAGTGGAATGCATGGTTAATTAAGAGCATATGTAAATATACACACAAAAAAGAAAACTTATATTGTTGTTTATAAAAGTAAAAAAAACTTCCTCAATTTGGATAGTAATAGAGTACATCAATGCAAATAAGTGCAGGTTTTTTTTTTTGGAAATCAACATATACGTAGCTCAACAAAGTAGCTATGCTTAACTTGGAGTGCAGAAATCCGAAATCCTTAAGCTTTGAGTAGAGCTCAGATTTGCAGATGACTTGGGGTCTATTTCATTCTTGCTAGGCACAAATCAGAACTCAACAAATGTCTGCATTCTTTAATTAAACTATTTACGTATCTCACTGTCCTTAAAGATCACTACTTGTACAAACGGATGTAGGCATGCGTTGCTCCTTCTTTTCATATATTGTTTTCTCTAGAAATTTCATGCATCTGTCATGGCCTATTCGAAAATAGCGAGGGTCAGGAGTTAGTAGAAGTCATAGAATACCCGAGCCACCTTCCAGACAGCAAAAAAGAGAAATGTAATATATTGCCGAAGTAGTCTACAAGACTAATTACAAACATATGAATGGGAGAAAATACTTGGTACAAAAAATGACCAGACTAGCCATGGATGAAAATAACAAAGAACGAAATACAAATCTATCACATTACTACATCACTTTACATGCTTTCTTTTCGCAATGAGCTAGTTGACTTCTCATGTTCATTTTAGCTCTGTCAGTTAAGGATATACTGATTTTGGGTCATTAACTGTACCTGCAAATAAAATAAATGACTTATCTTGCGATTATTATCAGCTGGCGATCGCCTGCTACATGGAGCGAATTGATCTCTCTGCTCATGGTTTTTATGCAACACCTGATATCAACTTTGACTGGACGACTGGTAAAGGAAGCCCATTCAGGTACTTCACCTATGGAGCTGCATTTGCAGAAGTCGAAATTGACACATTGACTGGAGATTTCCACACAAGGACAGCAAACGTTTTCCTGGATCTTGGATATTCTCTCAATCCAGCTATCGATGTTGGACAGGTATCCTCCTTTCTTATCTTCTGTTTTTAGTTATTTCCTTTTGGAAGTATAAGTCATGGATGGATTGTTCAACAACAACAACAGACCCATGTAGTCCCCAATCATTGGGAGTATGGGCAGAGGAGGATTGGAGACAGACCTAACCTTTGGCAATATGCACAAAGTGGCTGCTCTCAGAAACAGTAGTCCCCAATCATGGATGGATTGTTCTTTTTCTTTTTTCTTTTTTCTTTTTTCTTTTTTCTTTTTTCTTTTTTTACCATTTTCTTGAGAAGAATGGCAACGTACAGTAGGGTTCCTTGACTGTTAACTATTCAATGCATGTTTGCCTCTTTCATGTAGTGCAAAGATGGTATATCCATCTCCTGTATTATTTTTTCAGTGAAATTTTGGTATAAAATCCCAAGTATGACATACATGGAGACCTCAATTCCACTTTCCTAGTTATAAACTCGTGGAAATTTTTGGGCACCCCCAACCGCAACCAAATTACAAACGAAACGCATAAGAGAGTCTAAGATATACGTGGTTCGGCTTACTAGGGTGTAAACCTACTCCACAGGAAAACAAACGTTTCCATTAATGTGAAGAGAACAATGCTCTGTAGAGCTACAGTCTTAACAAAAGAAAATTCTCACAAAGAGACAATCTCACCAACCCCCAAATTACAAGTTTTCTCACCAAAACCCCATTGGAATCTGTCAACCGAAAACTCTCTCAAGTCTTTCAAAAGTAGGGTTTCAACTTTGAGAAGATCTACATGAGATTGCCAAAGAACAAAGTTTCACCTAGTGACCCGAGGCCACACCAAAAATGAAGATCTTCTAAAGGCCGTAGGTCTACCTAGCCCACCATAGAGGGGCAACCAGATAACCGTGAAGACCTACCAAAGAACCCAAAGGTTCTACCAAGAAACCCCATGGGGGTCTCCTGAGGAACTGAGAAGTCCAACATTAATTGAGAGAATCAAGCTATATTTATAGCTAAAGAATCCTTCCAAAAGCTAATTGTTGCCCAAACTGATTTCCTTGCACTCCTAGTCCAAGCCCTCAACCAAAACAAATTTCTAGGAAGTCCAAAATGAATTATGGTATGCCGACTGTCTGGACGGCTTTAACCACCGTCCGGACTGCCTTGAGCCCCGTCTGGACATAGACATAGGAACCCAAATCGAGCCGAAATCCCACATAAATTGCATTTGCTTTTTTTTTTTGCTTGAAAAGTTGGATAGTATACTTGGAATTTAACGTCAAGAGAAAAAAGCATCAACAAAGTCGAGGCTCTGGCTCTCCACTCTGAAAGTGGAAATTATGAAATCTTCAGGCCGAGTCCCATTTATTTTGTTGGCATCATTTGTAACTAGTACTCGGACTACTGTTTGCTGCTTTCCTTCCATTGCATATGATAGACTTTCTATCTACTCAGTCCATAGTAAAATGCTTGCTTAGAATTTCTATCTTCGAGTTTATAAATCTATGTTCAGTTAATTGTCTGAAATATATCAGCTAACGTGTACTAATCATTGTTAGGCAATAGTGTTTGTTTTGTTATTCAGTAGTTGTTTCTGAAAGCTTACTTATTACGTTTTTTGTACTTGCACATTGAAGTTGGATGGCTCTCTTTCAATCAGTTGTTCTCTTGGCATGCGCTAATGTCGTATAATGTAGATTGATTTATTAAGAAGAACTAAGCTTTACTTAGCATATGGCCCAATCATTTATGTGGGGGAAGCTCCAAATGCTGATAATATGGTAATATTTGGAGCAGATCGAAGGAGCATTTATACAAGGTTTGGGATGGGTAGCTTTGGAGGAGCTGAAATGGGGTGATGCAGGTCATAAGTGGATCCCACCTGGCTTTTTGTATACATGCGGGCCTGGAAGTTATAAAATTCCTTCCCTGAATGACGTTCCTTTCAAATTCAGCGTTTCACTTTTAAAGGTAAACACAGTGACTGCTAAAAGTGTTTTGTTTGTCGAGTAGCAGTGTATTATTTTCATTGAACTTTTGGTACTTTTACACAAGTACACACATGTGGATGTGGCTGAATGAAGAATTCTCTGCAAACATGTAATTCACGACTCAAAAGTTGTAACTTAGTAGCCAAATTCACAATTGAAAACATGGTTTTCTTTAGGTCCTTAAATGTCTTCAACAGTACCAAAAAGCACAATGCTGGCTGGATATCATATAGTTGCAAAACGCCATAGATTTGCTGATTTTCATGTGATGTTCGAGCACCTATTGTCATAAGTTGTCAAAAGCACGCATGTGTGGAACACACTAATATATGTCTTGGAGGGTAGAGAAATCCGACTGTTGCTTCTGTGACACTAAATATGTTTCCTCTGTATCGATTGTATTTTATTTTTGGAATCTTGTCTTTGTCCTCTTTCATTAATTTTTCCCCTCATTATTTAGTTTTGCATTTGCTTTTGCTTTTCCCATCATTATAATTGAAGGGAAATAAGACATATTTGCCCTTCTCAACACAGCATGAACATGTACTTCTCAGAGGTAGATTTTTCAATCCATTTGCTGAGAAAAGAAAGATTGGTGATCTAACATGTTACCCACAAGCTTAGCAAAACAAAATAAGAACATGTTACCACAACTTTGGTTTTGGAGGAGTCTTTTGGTTCAAATTTCTCTTTGGATTTGTTCCAAATTACAGTGCAGCACTCTCCTGAAGGAATTGGGGTCCCTCATCCGACCAATGGGTTTTTCCTTTTTGTGAAGAATTGAATTTAAAATTTCGTTACTTATTTTTTTCTTTTATTTTGATTGTTTTTCTTTTGGCGAAAGTGTAGGTGTTGAGTGTATCAGTCACTATTCCCAGAACTTCTGTTTTTTTTTTTTTTTTTTTGTGAATGGCAGAACTTGTGTTTTTTTACTGTTTCCAATCTAACTGTTCTTTTGTCAATTATCAGGGTGCTCCTAATAAAAATGCTATCCATTCATCGAAAGCCGTGGGTGAGCCTCCCTTCTTTCTTGCCTCATCCGTCTTTTTTGCCATCAAAGATGCCATTATAGCTGCTAGAGCAGAAGCAGGATACAATGACTGGTTTCCCCTTGATAATCCTGCAACACCCGAAAGGATTCGGTTGGCTTGTACAGATGAATTCACCACACGATTTGTCAACTCAGATTTCCGCCCCAAACTTAGCGTTTGATGAATATTCCGGTGTTTAGTAAATTATCTTCCTGCTGGAAATTGCTACTGATGTGTCCTGATTTCGCCATGTGTGTTTCTGCATGTTTGAGTCCAACCACGGTGGATGTAAGGAATAGGAAAGGAAAAGGAAAAGTGCTTAAATTGAACATTGCAATGTAAATATGGTGCAGTACTTGTCAAGCACACAGATGTGAAATATATACGTGTATATGTTCATAGAAGCTAGAGAAGTGGAACTCTCAGTGTTGTCTATAGTAACAGCAATAATAACAGTACCCATGTAATTCCTCATCAACGGGGCTAACCTCTTGTACTGGTAACTTGTAATAAAATCATGAGGTTGGCTGATTTTTCACCCACCTTTAGTTTCATAACCAGTTTGAAGAGCTCATTGCCATCTCTCTCTCTCTCTCTCTCTCTCTCTCTCTCTCTCTCTCTCTCTCTTGCCGGTTTCATGGACACAACGAATAACACAACATTTGACACAAGTTTTGCATGGGATCCGTTTGGGTGTCTCACTCAAATGATCGGAACCATTCAATTTGTTTACAATATATTTTTAAAAGTTTGCGTAAAAAATCAACTCACTATGACATGCAAGGGCTTGATCGATATTTTTCCTAAATTTAACATGATAAAAACTGAATGAATAGGTCGAAGCCGAACAAGCCCTTGCCGATATCGTATTATAGTTGATTAATTAAAAATCCAGAAACGCATGTGGAGTAGTACTATTCTTTGTACTCCTAGTTTTTTAAGAATAATGTAGTAGCATGCCCTTTGAATCTTCGTTATACCCAACTACAGGACGCCTATACTAGGGATTTATAAAAAGAATTCGGTTCGTTTTCGTCAACGCTATCCTGGAGCCATCCTTTCTTCTTCGTAAAAATTAGCAGACGGAACATAGTTATTCGTCGGTTTTTCTTTTTTGTCCCCGATTCAATGTGATTCATGCATTTATCGAAGAAAATCAAACATCGATAAAATGAAGTCAAATTTAAACTGAATGTGATCCCTAACATGAACTTTCTTTGAATTGGAAGATTAACAAATAAGGAACTGTGAAGCAATGAAGAGCAGCAGAGAAGTTATTCAAGTCTGTCTGGTTTACATTTTGAGACATTATTTCTTTTTCTCCCAAATAATGCAGGAAAAAAATGGGAACCAGGAACACTGCCTGGGTGTCGGCCCCATCCGGACAGTCCATGCTCGGCAATAGACGGCTCAGATTTCACCTCGGTTGGACAGCTGAGATCTGTTTGGCGGAGATAAAATCTGAGCCATCTATTGCCAAGTATAGACGGTCCGGATGGGGCCAACACCCATACTGTCCCCTAAGGGCCGGCTGAGAACTGGCCACGACAAGAAGATTTGAACCTAGCCATCTTTTTTATCTAAAAAACGATCAATGTGTAGATCATCAGCTGATAATACTCGCATATATATATATATGCTAATATAATATATATAGTTATATAATAATTAACAGTGTCAGTGGAAAGTTCGTGGTTAAGTTCGTTGAAAGGAATATGTACAGTCCATGTCAAAGATTTAAGATAGTTAATCAAGCGAATTAATTAGCTTTAAAAATTAGTACGCTAAACACATGGGTTACTATAAACAAGAAGTTGTTTGGGTGTTAGCTGACAAAGAGTAGACTTTAAACCAATTATCAATTTTAAAACAGATAGTCCATCCGCAAGTTGACAAGAAGTTGTTTTCGGCGTAGGTTTGAAAGTTGATGCTGGTGTTGGTTCAATACTAGAGTGCATTCAGTGCCTATTTGTAAGATTGGAATTGTGAGATTCTGGCGTTAAAACTTGGAAAGCTAGGCTTCCTGTTTGGTTACTGACTCCTTTAGGAATGATAATTGTCGTTTTGATGTATTCGGTTATTTTGTATAATTGTGAATGAAACTTCCACCATTTTGAAGAAGGAAAAAAAAAAAAAAACCAGAAAGTCTAGCCGCAGAGATAGTCTATGCACGGATTGGGCACAAATGAGTTGGTGGGGCCAACTTCAAGGGCTCCACAATCGATCCAAGCCATTCATTAATTTCAACACTATTTTTTTGAGTCACCCCTTAAGAAATTAGCTCAATCAGGTACCATTAAGTGTTTGATCTAATCTATAAAATCTTCATTCAGAAATCAAGATCTTGAATTCTAAAGGAACTTAGAAAAAAGTTATACGATTGGATTAAGCACTTACGTCTATACAATTGATCTGATTTTTTACTGAGTGACACAAAAAAAATTGTTTTAAAATTAATGAATGACATGGATCTTTTGTTAGAAACCCGAAGTGAGCCCCACTCACCCATCCTTGCAAATAGGAAAACATTTTTTTCTCATAACTTCAGTAATAGAGCTTGTCCAAATAGGATCTAACTGCTGGTTCAGCTCACTCAATATTTGGAAAATCTTCGTATAAATAATTGAAAGTTCCTTTTATAGTATTGGCTCTAAAGTTGTGGAATGCCACTATCCAAATATTGAAATATCAACGAGAGAATTGTGTTTTTAAAATACTCCTCATTAGTGGATCTGTTGAGACAAAGGAAGCTTCCAACAATTTTTAAAAGAGCCATACACTAGTTGAAAGGATCTCATCTCTCACTATATAAAGGGTATGCATCGCACCTCTGGAAAATCACAAAACACATTATATAGACTTACAGATCATCATATACTAGCATAGTTTCCGGTGGGCTACTGAAGCAGCTGGAAATGGCCAAGTCTTGGCCAACGACGCTACTATGTGCCTTGGCAATATGCATGTTAGCTACCAATGTAGCAGCTGAACCAAGTCTCCTAGACCTTTTAAAAAAGCTGCGGGGGGAGGGCTATGATCGCAAGCCCCCGCCGCCCACTTCCCAATACAACAAGTCGCCACCACCTCCATCCCTGTCACCATCCCCTCCGTATGTTTACAACTCCCCACCACCGCCATCTCCATCACCTCCACCTCCATATGTCTACAAATCTCCACCTCCACTGTCTCCTTCGCCACCACCGCCCTATGTTTATAACTCTCCACCACCTCCATCCCCGTCACCTCCCCCTCCGTATGTTTACAACTCCCCACCACCGCCATCTCCATCACCTCCACCTCCTTATGTCTACAAATCTCCACCTCCACCGTCTCCCTCGCCACCACCGCCCTATGTCTATAACTCTCCACCACCTCCATCCCCGTCACCTCCCCCTCCGTATGTTTACAACTCCCCACCACCGCCATCTCCATCACCTCCACCTCCTTATGTCTACAAATCTCCACCTCCACCGTCTCCCTCGCCGCCACCACCCTATGTCTATAACTCTCCACCACCTCCATCCCCGTCACCTCCCCCTCCGTATGTTTACAACTCCCCACCACCGCCATCTCCGTCACCTCCACCTCCTTATGTCTACAAATCTCCACCTCCACCATCTCCCTCGCCGCCACCACCCTATGTCTATAACTCTCCACCACCTCCATCCCCATCACCTCCCCCTCCGTATGTTTACAACTCCCCACCACCACCATCTCCGTCACCTCCGCCTCCCTATGTCTATAAATCTCCACCTCCACCGTCTCCCTCGCCACCACCGCCCTATGTTCATAACTCTCCACCACCTCCATCCCCGTCACCTCCCCCTCCGTATGTTTACAACTCCCCACCACCACCATCTCCATCACCTCCACCTCCTTATGTCTACAAATCTCCACCTCCCCCATCTCCCTCGCCACCGCCACCCTATGTCTATAACTCTCCACCACCTCCATCCCCGTCGCCTCCACCTCCTTATGTCTACAAATCTCCACCTCCACCATCTCCCTCGCCACCACCACCCTATGTCCATAACTCTCCACCACCTCCATCCCCGTCACCTCCCCCTCCGTATGTTTACAACTCCCCACCACCTCCATCCCCGTCACCTCCCCCTCCGTATGTTTACAACTCCCCACCACCTCCATCCCCGTCACCTCCACCTCCTTATGTCTACATATCTCCACCACCACCATCTCCACCTCCTTATGTCTATTAATCTCCACATCCACACTATCATTCACCTCCATTTCCATCTCCTTCTCATGAACCACCTTGTGATGACAAATCTCCACCTCCACTCTCCCCGTCTCCACCACCTTGTTATGTTTATAAGTCTCCACCTCCTCCTTCTCCATCACCGCCTCGTCCTTATGTATACAAGTCACCGCTGCCACCACCTTATTTCTATTAATCTCTGCCACCACCATCTCCATCACCACCGTCTCCTTATGTGTATTAATCAAGACATCCAATAAAGAAGGAAAACGATGATTGTCCCATGCAATAAAGCTGGTCTTTTGGGAACAAAGAAGGCTTAAGAAGCTATAGCTGTTATGGTTCAATTTTTCTTTTTAAAATTTGGAAACTACGATGACGTATTCAATTACCTTTGATTTATTGTTGTGATTATATGTTCAGTTAACATCCTTCAAGATGCTAACGAATTGAATGAATTGAGTTTTTTGATTTCCGCACAATGTATATGTCCTTTCTTACTTACTTTTGGTTTTTAAATTCTCTAATGCTCCTGTTTGCCCATTGAAGAAACAAGGCCGGTCTTGATTTTTAGTAGGCCTAAAGTCAAAAACAAAGGGCGGCCCCATGTGAATTTATGCGAACAAAATATAAACTTGATGAATCACATTGTAAAAATCAAATACTGTATTCATCAGTAAGAAAAACCTCAAAACATTTCCGTCCATTTCAAGATTTCAATATTAAATAAATAAAACTCATACCGGTATACGCAGCAGAAATAAGATCGAACTATCCTCTAGTCATTGTCGTTCAAGTTTGAACACCGAACACATACGCACTAGATTAATTAAATGTCTTCCAACCTATGCATGACTTGAGAGTGCCTAGATTTGATGGATATATACCATAGGCTTATAAAATGCTAGGTTAGGGATCCTTAATCTTCCTCAAGAAACCTTATATAGTTTCCCTCCATCATGAAAACTTAAACTTACAAATAATGGAGGTAGTGGAAAGCCAAAAGCTTCTTCAATATTAAAGTTCTTGTGGGTTTAATTGGCAGCAAAAGTACAAATTATGTCTGTATTATCAATTTTATTCTCAATATCATGTTTAATGGGATAAGGTGGATAATGCATTCAACCTTTTTTGTGACATAGTTCAGTGAACCTTTTTTGTGACATAGTTCAGCAAACCTTTCTTGTGACATAGTTCAGCGAAGGTAAGGCTCATTCAATTTGAATTTTGAAAAACTTCTTTCTCCAAAAAATATATTTAGCCTTTTACAATGGGTACCAAAACGAAAAGGGCTTCTAGTATTCGTAAAATTTTGGGGGCTAGAAGGGACGGCCGCACCTTGAGCTTTAGCTAAGATCCGGTACTATATAGCTGAAGAGAAAATTATATAAAATAACGGAGAGAGAGAGAGAGAGAGAGAGAGAGTTGGATATGTATCATGTATGAATGAATGTAACGGTAGGTACAGGAAGACCAAAAAATACTATATAATGACAGCTATTTTAGCCCTTCCTCAAAAAATTCAAATATGGGAAGAAACATCTTGATGCATGGGTGGATGAAACTCCTCTTTGGTATTCGAGTTTTTCTTCGATCAATTACCTTTTTTCTTTCTATTTTTTTCTCCCATTTTCCTATCGTATCATTCAATTTATATATTTTTCTTATCGTCAATCATTCAATTTATATATTGATCATCCTTGTAGTTTGTTGGAATTACAGACACCCCTTATGACCTTTTTCCTTTGGACAAAAGATAGAAATTTTACTAATTAAAATACGATATCGTATTAGGTAACAGTCTATGAATGAAGGAAATGAGACAACCGTTACGGGATTGCACTAGATATCCTTCATCCTTATTTGAATGCGTATGATATACACCTCTCGAAACACCTCGAATCCATAACTCGGGATATAAACTCATCACATTAATTAGGAGGTCGTAATGTCTGTAAGTTACGAATTCTTACCTTGATGTTGTGAACTTCTAAACAAATGGTATGAATTTCTATGTAAATATTGTGAATATTTTTATAAATGTTATGAATTTCTCTATAAAATGGTAGGAAATATTATATAGAACATGATGGATTTAAAGGGGTTCAAGGAGTTGTATAATACAAACCCTAGCTAGTATATATATAGGAGTGTTTTTTGTTTTTTTTTATAAGCAAAAGAATTTTATAAATATTTGAAAAAGATTACAAAGATTTAAAGGATCATGGGCGCACCAACGAAAACTCCACCCAAGAATCACACCCAATATATATAGGAGTGTATGTTGTTGCATTTCCTTCTACCACTTCTGCTAACCCAAAAAACAATCTAACAGGGTTACACGTCCTTAACAACTTGTGCTATGTCAAGAGGAGTATAATTTTGGCCGTGAAACATTAATTTCTTATGCAATTGTAAATTAATTCTTGAAAATTACGCTGATTACAGTGGCTAGATTTTGCCCGTAGTGGCAAGGGATATGCTTGTTGGATTTGTGAAATCTGATTCGGTTCAATTTGCGCTTTGGTGACTATCAGGGTTCTACATGCCCGCACAGGTCGCAGATTATGACGATAATTGATGATGAAAGCCCTAGGTCTTTTTTTAAACAGCAAAAAAGGGATTTTATTAATCACATGTAATGGTTACAAGAGATTAAAATATCAAGAGAAATGACATCACAACGGAAGAGAAGCATTCCAACGAGGTTGGCACTCTACGTACCCTCGCAACAATCATATGTTTCTCAAGGCGAAAGGAAGGAAACCAAATGGTTGGCCGGATCGAGATCAACCATAGGAATAGAATGAAAACAAAAGATACTATTCCAGAGAATCACAATCCCAGGCCAGAGAATCAAACTTAGTCTCCAGTGAAACTCTCCTTATCTCAGAAGATGTGCCCAAAATATCAGCTTGGCAAAACCTTGCATGGGTAAGAGAGTAAGCCATAAAAACAACGAGCCACAGCAGCAAATGCTAGCTTGTTATATATATGCGGCCGATGTAACTATATTCTTTCACTCATTACAAAGTGAAATATGATGTGAGCTATGGATGTATTCAACTACACGGTTGGTCATGATCAAGTAAAAAATCTCTATTTCTTTTTTGCTCGGGCAGAAGATCGAGCTTTTATTAATCTTTGAAAATAATACAAAGATTAAAAGGGACAAGGGCCAGCAAAAGGAACCTAAGACCCAAACAGAAACGTTGGCAAGAAGCCAACAATGGAGAAAAGAAAAAACACCACAGACAGCCTCACCAATGAAAAAACCCGACATCTAGCCCCTACAACGAAAACAGGAAACGAAACACCAAGAAAACAGCAACAAACAATAACAACATCAAACAATCTCAGACCTACAAAACCATAGGACGATCACAACCAGAGAAAGAAACAGCCGAACAACAACCCACAGCATATCAGGAACAGCATACGAAAACTCGAAAAGAAATAGAAGAACGAAATCAAAACATCTTCCTCCAGAAAAACAATCTATATATATCTTGCTCAATTGTTTTTTGCGCTTTGTGTGTTTGTTGGTTTAACCGATCTTCCGACTAGACATCCATTATATGGTCCCTATCACTCATCACTTGATACCTAGCACAAAGTGAGACAAAAGGTCCTTCTTATTTCGAATCTATTTCCCTATAGCTAGGCGGGGAGAAACTTTCTCCGTTTAATCCACCAATTAAACTCGATCCTCCAAATTAACCTCAATTATTTTCGCCACCCCTACATTAATGATAACCCGAACCTTTTTACGTTTTGCATAGATTATCTTTGAACAAAATCAATTTGATTGGAGACATTGGACCTTAATATATACAAGAATTGTTAACATAATATTGGGAAAATATTATGTTGCCATATTTTCTAAGCTTTCTTATTATGTTTCTAGTTTCTAGTTTAGGTAGATTATTATTTATGTTTCCTAGTTAGTGTAGGTTTCTTTATTATGCGTATTTCCTTTTTATGCATCTTGTAGCCTATATAACGATCAACGTGCTAGGTTATTGTTTGAATACAATCAATAATACATCTTTCGCTTTTCTTCACATGAAAAAAAAAAAAAAAGCCAATTGGTTTTAGGTTGGAACCCTCCAAGAAATCTAACATGGTATCAGAGCTAGGTCTTGGGTGGCCTCACCTCTCGTGGGAAAGTCTCTGTAATCTCTGTCGCCCGAGTCAGTCAGTCAGCTCCTGGTCAGTCACCTCCACGTGCATTCGGGCTGCACGTGAGGGGGAGTGTTAGACTTGTCCCACATCACTCATCTAAGCCACCCAAGCTTGGTTAATAAATTCTAGAGGCTATTCCACCTATTGCCAATTGGTTTTAGGTTGGAACCCTCCAAGAAATCTGACATGGTATCAGAGCTAGATCTTGGGTGGCCTCATCTCTCGTGGGAAAGTCTCTGTCGCCCGAGTCAGTCAGTCAGCTCTTGGTTAGTCACCTCCATGTGCATCCGGGCTGCACGTGAGGGGGAGTGTTAGACTTGTCCAACATCGCTCATCTAAGCCACCCAAGCTTGGTTAATAAATTCTAGAGGCTACTCCACCTATAGCCAATTGATTTTAGGTTGGAACCCTCTAAGAAATCTGACAAGAATAAACTGTTAAACAATGTCCTATAAGATGAATTTTTTTTTTTCACAAGTAGTATTGTGTTTTGTGCAAGACCTACAAAATGCATCGTTCGGATCGTTATAGTAGGTCCACGGTGCGCTGGTGTGGTAAAAAAGGTTGAGGTTTGCCGTTTGGAGGGGTTCATATACTAGAGCATTATACTAGCTCACTTATACGAAGGGCGATGCCCTCTCTTTCCAGTTTGGTTCGGCAAGTTTTAGGTTGCAGTGCGGTTTTGTCCTTCTGGTTTTGGTTTGGGTTCTGTGTTTTCAGTTTTTGGGTTTTTAGTAGTGTGGGCGTTTAATTTTTCTTTCGATGGTTGGCGTCTTACCTTCTAGGTGTTTCGGGTCTTCGGTGGCATTTCTTCGCCAGAGTGCCTTAGTCCCTTTAATTTTTGTATGTCCTTATTCAAATATTAATAAATTTCTTTTGCTTAGAAATTTAAAAAATAAAAATAAAAATTGACCTCATCATTGGAACAACAAATGAAGGTGGGTAAGTAATACTCATGCACTTTCAAAAGGAAGAATAAATAGTTTTGAAGAACTCGATTTCGAGTCTCGGTTATACAACGTTTGGCGAGCATGAATAGAAGAGACCAAAAAGGATGTGATGATTGGGGCATATGGAGATTATGGAATAGTCTATAAGCACAATAATTTATGCAACATGTTTATGTGGCAGTATCTGATTGGCAATAGAAATAGCTAGTATAGCTGAGCAAAAAAAGAAAATAGAAATAGTAGTATAGTAACACATAGAAATGTTAACTATTGTAAATTGCTATATGTACTTAGAGACTTTTCCAACACCTATTCCTCTTCGATCGGTGATTTTCTTTTTTCTATTTACAATTTGACAAATAAATTGTGATTGACAAAGATGTCAATCAAGAAAATACTCATTGGAATAAACCCACATCGATCGATCTATCTAATGGGCCAAGCCCAGAACCATCAAATGGTGCGAAACCCGCCAAGAACTTAATTAAACCTATGGGCCAAGCCCAGAACCTAAAAACCCAAGAACCCTGGCCTCTGCCGACCCAAGACCTGCACCGTCGCACATTGACCCACGGCATGCAGCCACAATCTCCGAGAAGCCATCGTCACCTCCAGAACCTGCCAGAGCAGCAGCCACCCACCAGCAAGTACTCCACCAAAAACGACAAACCAAAGTAGTGATCGACATGAATTTACTCGTTTTTTTTTTTTCTCAAATCTGGTGGGTACGTACGTGTTTAATATTTGAGAAGTAGTTCATTAAAAGGTGAAAATGTTGACTTGGTCCCTGCAACATGTTATAGTTATACACTACTAAAGATGCAGAAGGGCAGAAAACGTGTTTGGAGAGCTCTTTTTTTTATTAATAATAATGTATTTCTTGTTTGACTATAAGGATATATAACGCGGTAGCATGCCTTGGAAATTGGATTCTTCCTTACCTAACCACAGGACAGCCAGCCATGCAAGGGATTAATAAAATAGAAAATACAAGTAAATTGTTTGTTTTCGTTACCGATTCATGCATTTAATTAATTATTGAAGAAGGTAAAACTTAAAATAAAATGAAGAAGTCAAAACTGAAAACTTGATATTTTTGAAAGTTGGAAGATTAACAACTTATAAGGAGCTGTGAAGCACCGGAGAGAGTAGCTAGAGAGGTTATTGGGCGATCTTGGGTCATTGTCAGGCAGTGATCCAGCTCAAGCGTCATCGTAAGACGGTGATTCAATTGTACTCAAAGCTTGATCGGGTTCACATTTTCAGATGTAATTTATTTACTTTTCTTCCAAATAGAAGCAAAATGGCTCACAATAAGAAGATTTGAACCTAGACATCTTCTTCTTCTTTTTTTTAATCTTAAAAATGGTCATCGATTAGGTAGGTCGTCATGCACTTATAATACTGGCTTAGGCTAATGCTAACAGCGTAGAAGAAATGTTCTTGTTTGAAGGTAGTTACAAGGAATAATTAAGTTCACGTCACAGATTTGAATTAATTAAGCTAGCTTAATTCATTGTACATAGTAGGTAATCGGTGGAGAAAATATTAGTAATTGCTATTGGAGCATCAAACGGCGGTGCTCCACCACCCCATATTTACGACACGAGGGAACCATCAAAAACTGTTTGAAGTCCACATGATTAATGTGTAAAGGTGGCGAGCCCCTGAAGCACCATTTGGCTTTACTTTAAGAGCACTGAGTAATCGTTCGGATGGATGAGATTAGCAAAGAAAGAGTCTTTATTATTGTTTCACGTCAAAATGTCATTATCGAAAAGATCGATTTACGGGGTAGTTCGAGTTACAAAAGTCAATCTAAATAAATGTAAAAGATGTTAACCCAATTATCTATTACAGATCATAAACAATGAGAAGTTTTTGGATGCAAATTGGGTACCACTGTATCCAGCACGTATCCGTCCAGATCCAAACACTCTCTCTCCCCTCTGTCGAACACTCCCACAACCCCCCCCCCCCCCCCCCCCCCACCCCCCCCCCCCCCCCCCCCCCCAACCCCCTCGCTCTCTCTAAAATGTCCAGAACAAGTTTGGACTGTCCAAATCCGTGCTCAAGTTCCACGTGTCCTATACCCTATTTGCACCCAAAAACTTCCCGTGAACAATGGTATAATTAAAATCGAAAGCCATTGAGATCTGTGTCACCATTTACCATATACAGCTTCGACTTACGCTTTTTAGCTAAGATTATTTAAGCTAGTAAGAAATTGATTTGAGCACCTTTAGAATCCACTTTTGTAAAACATAAGTTTTGAAAACAATCCCTATTCTAGCTTTTGAACTATACGTATTTATACTTGCCCTATTTTTTCTGCTTTTTTTCATATGAATGTTTACAATTACTCGAAAATACGAGTTTCTAAAGGCGCGCGCTTCCCATATAAACGTATAAGTAATCGTCACATGCCCTACCATTAAGTGACAACCCCTTATCATTCAAAAGGACTCCATTTTAATAACCACTTCAGTACGTTTTCATGTCGCACCAGGAAAAAATTCATATGGGTCATGCTGTTTCAGTGAACGTGAATTTGAATGGAGAGAGAGAGAGAGAGAAAGAGAGAGAGAGAGAGGAGAAGTGTCTATCATCTATTTCATCCAATTGACTTTCAATTGTAGTTGTTTTAGTAATTGAAAGAGACAGGAAAATGGTCATCTTCGGAGTACGTGAGCGTGACAGTTTTTACACAAGGTTAAGCGACGTCGATAATCATCGGTTTTACTCTTTAATTTTTTGTTTAATTAATTAACCGCTTGCAAACGTAATGTACCACTGTTTGCAATTCGAATTTTTAAAAACGCCTGAATGTTCTAAACTATTTGATTCGTGATACGTAATATCCTTTTAAGATATCATCCTATTTTATTATATAGATAGATGTCAACATTTCGAATTTCAGTAATCTTCTAATCTGGTCTCTAGACTGCTTGATAAAAAGGTTACATATCTTTTTGTAGTGATGATGTTGTATGAACCCCGAAAAAAATTTAAATAAAATAATTTTTATCGTAGAATACCATCATCTCTAACAAGACTCTAAATTACAAGGACCATTTCAGTTTTTTCCCCTAAAAAATACAAGTAAATTGTTTGTTTTCATTACTATTCATGCATAATAAACACTAATGCTACATACACTATCTTATTTCACTACACCATCCACTACATCTTTTGTGGGACCCACTCCGGGTCTCACAAAAATAAAAAAAAATATTCATAAATTTTGAAATAATATTTTATAGCGCCCTGTAAAAAATCAGCTCTAACGGATATAGGTAAGTATTTTTTCTAAATTCGTAAGGGTTTCGCCGCTACAAATTCAAAAATAATACTTACCGATATCCGTAAGAGCTGATTTTTTACAGGGCCCCATAAAATAATATTCTAAAATTTATTGGTATTTTTTTGTATTTTTGTGGGACTCAGAGTGGGTCCCATAAAATGTGTAGTGGATGGTGTAGTGGAATAAGGTAGTGTATGTAGCATCTCTCATAAAAATGTGATCCAAAACTTGATCTTTTTGAAAGTTGGGAGAAGATTAACAAATTAATTATAAGGAGCTGTGAAGCACTGAGGAGAGTAGCTAGAGAGGTTATTGGGCGATCTTGGGTCATCGTCAGGCACTGATCTAGCTAGCTCAAGCGTCATCGTAAGACGGTGATCCAAGTACTCAAAGCTTAATCGGGTTCACATTTTCGGACGTAATTTATTTTTCTTCCAAATAGAAGCAAAATGGCTCACAACAAGAAGATTTGAACCTAGACATCCTTTTTTTTTTTTAATCTTAAATAAAAATGGTCATCGAGTAGGTAGGTCGTCATGCACTTATAATACTGGCTTAGGCTAATGCTAACAGCGTAGAAGAAATGTTCTTGTTTGGAGGTAGTTGAAAGGAATGACTAAGTTCATGTCACAGATTTGAATTAATTAATTAAGCTAGCTTAATTCATTGTACGTATAGAGTAGGTAATGGATGGAGAAAATATTAGTAATTGCTATTGGAGCATCAAGCGGAGGTGCTCCACCACCCCATATATTCACGATACGAGGGGCGGCCCATCACAAATTGTTTGAAGTCCATATGATTAATGTGTAAAGGTGGCGGCAGTGGCAGACTCAGGATTCGCCTCATGTGGGGGCACATTGTACTAATAGTCATAAGTAAAAATCTAATTAAGCGCAAAGCCACAAACAAACTATGGAAAATTGAATTGTAAATTTCAATCATTGAGTAAAAACCAAATAAAGAAATGAAGGCCTAATTTTTCCAAACAGTCAAAATATATCTTATGAACCTTAAAAGGAAGAATAAAAAGTCCTAATTTATATAGCCCCAAATTAATAAATTGCATTTAATAAAAATATTACTACTGTCGATCAAAAAAGTTTTATGTAACCCCAAATTTAATTGATGATTGGTGAGGATAACGGTGACGTGACCGGCCGGTGATGAGCCGGATGACCATAGAGACCAGCGATCGGTAACGACGAAGTAAATCAAGTGTCGAGCGCATTCTCCCCGTCAAATTTTTTGTGTGAATTTCTGATTCTTCCACTCATTTTTGACTAAAAAACATTTTGATTTTTACCTTGAAAAACTGCAAAAAAAAAAAAAAAAAAAAAAAGAAAAAGAAAAAAAGAGAGAGAATGGGGTGGGGGCACGTGACCCCACGTGCCCCTGAATAGGTCCGCCACTGGATGGTGGGCCCCTAAAGCACCATTTGGCCTTACTCTAAGAGCACTGAGTAATCGTTCGGATGGATGAGATTAGCAAAGAAAGAGTCTTTATTATTGTTTCGCGTCAAAATGTCATTATCGAAAAGATCGATTTATGGGTACGTTTGAGTTTCAAAAGTCAATCTAAATAAATGTAAAAAATGTTGACCGAATTATCTATTACAGACCGTAAACAAGAGAAGTTTTTGGATGCAAATTGGGTACCGCGTGATGGTACCCAGCACGTATCCGTCCAGATCCAAACTCTCTCTCTATCTCTCTCTCTCTCTCTCTAAAATTCTGGCAGTCCAAAACACGGTTGGACGGTCCAAATCCGTGCTCAGGTTCCACGTGTCCTATACCCTATTTTCACCCAAAAACTTCCCGTGGACAATGGTATAATAAAAGTCGAAAGCCATTGAGATCTGTGTCACGATTTTACCATATACAGCTTCTACTTACTCTTTTTAGCTAAGATTATTTAAGCTACTAAGAAATTGATTTGAGCACTTTAGAATCCACTTTTGTAAAACATAAGTTTTTACAAACAAGCCCTACTCCAGTTTTTGAACTATACGTATTTATATTTGCACTTTTTTTTCTGCTTTTATTCATATGAATGTTTACAATTTACTCGAAAATACCAGTTTCTAAAAGCGCATGCTTCCTATATAAACGTATAAATAATCGTCACACACCCTACCATTAAGTGACAACCCCTTATCATTCAAAAGGACTCCATTTTAATTAATAATTAACCACTTCTGTTTTCATGTAGCACCAGGAAAAAATTCATATGGGTCATGCTGTTTCAGTGAACGTGAATTTGAATGGAGAGAGAGAGAGGGAGGGAGAGAGAGAGAGTCTATCATCTATTTCATCCAATAATCATCAGTTTTACTCTTTAATTTTTTGTTTAATTAATTTAACCGTTTGCAAACGTAATGTACTACTGTTTGCAATCCGAATTTTTAAAAACGCAATATGAATGTTCTAAACTATTTGATTTGTGATACGTAATATCCTTTTAAGATAACATCCTATTTTATTATATAGATAGATGTCAACATTTCGAAGTTTAGTAATCTTCTAAATTAGTCTCTAGACTGCTTGATAAAAAGGTTACGTATATCTTTATGTAGTGATGATGTTGTATGAACCTTAAAAGAAATTTAAATAAAATAACTTTTGTACGTGCGGTCAAAATCGTTAGCCTACTATTAAGGAAGACTATTTGACCCTTCAATCACGAACAAACACGTGGCAGCAAGACTCGCGGGAAAAGAAGGGCCTCGGTCAAATGCCCGCCCGAAGAAGAATGGTTGACCACCCAATGGGAAAAGAGTCCGCGTGTGGATGAAGCAAATGGATGTCCCCGTGAAAGTTGTCCGCGGGAAGGGGAACTATCGCGGAATTGCCGCGGGCCCCATGGAATGGTAAAATGCACCCCAGAATGGTTCTAGAGGTAGGAGGCCGTACTAGGAGCTCGCGGGTCGCTAGGACCTCGTAATCGCGACAAAGTTGCATTGAAAAGACCCCAGGGTTCCGTCCTAGCCTAGAGGTAGGGTCCGAAGGGAACCCCGTGGAGAAAGAACGATCGCCACGGGTCGTGACTTTGCTCCAGCGGGAATTGGGGAATTTCTTGTGGCTTGGGGTTGGAGGTCTCGCCGCCGGAATTCGAGCCGTCCCGTGTAAACGGTGTCCACGGAAAGGCGGGTTTCCTCAAGGCCAGGAGGTACAGAGGGAACACGCGTCAAAGTCTAATAGGAGCGCCGTCCTAGGCCTGACCTAGGCTCAGGTGCCCAATAAATACCTCTGACATTCCCAATTATTAATGACGACTTTTTTCTGGGAAAGAGTGTGTGAACACTGAATTTGAGGAATGAGAACATTCTTCCTCAAAGAAAAGGAGTGATCTCACTCACTCGAGCTCAGAAAAGGCCAGATATCTCGCAAAGAACAAAAGGGACGCGCTGCCTCTGTTCCTTCCATATCTCCTGCTCCTCCCCGCACCCCACAAAATCTCTCCTCTTTTTCCTTAGCTAGTTATCGACCAATCGCACCTCTCCAGCTCACGGACAATCACACGTAAGCGATTCCTCGCGAAGCCCACGCCCTACAACTTTTATCGTAGAATACCATCATCTCTCCGACAGAACTCTAAATTTGATTTCTTTCTATTAATCTAACCGACCAAGTACCACCATCAGCCACCCCGTGCCACCGTGCCCGCCACCGTAAACTCATCTTCTAAACCAACACGTATTTACCTTAATGGATTCCATTCTATAGATGATAAGGGCATTTTGGTATTGGAGAGAAATTGTTTGGGACTTTGGGTTCAAATAAAATCATTGTTATGTTACGAACTTCTTTTTTTAATATGCTATGGCGGGATCTCTTCTATATACGTTCAATGATCTCTGTTCATGGGAGGAAAGATAAAAAAATAAAAAATAAAAAAGAAGAAGAATTTTAATTAAGGAGACGTATTTCAATTGGACCCAATTTTTTAAAATGAATTTTAATTTTGGTTGGTGTGTTTAATTTGAAAAGGATTCCCGCAAAATTAAATTAGTTACATAATTGGTTCAAGACAGCCTTAACCTTTGAAATATGTCATCTTCTCAACCCTTAAAAAATATGTATTCTAAATTATTTAGATCTATGACAGCTATATATATACCTCTCTATTTCGTTAAATAAATTTATTAATTTTTGTGTTGGTTCCTGAAAAATGGAAGGCGATCGATGTTGCAAAGTTGCATGAATAGTGTAGTAACATGCATTTGAATCTTTCTTACCTAACTACACGACTTTTCTCTTCACAAATAACTCTACAAAACGTTATTATTCGTAGTTTATTCTGATTCATAGGTGTATCGAAGGAAATACAAAATTTAAAAAAAAAAATTGAAGAAGTGAAAACTTTGTGATCCAAATCAAGATCTTCCTCTTTACATTGCAATATTAACAAATAATTTAGGAGCTGTGAAGCACCGGAGAGTGAAGTTATTGGGCAATTTTGGATTGGGCGATCGACCTTTGAGGCCAGCATGTGTGTTATCCCTAAAAGAAAAAAAAATTAAAAAAGAAAAGCCAAAGGTCAGCATGTGTGTTATCCTTAAAAGAAAAAAACAAATTAAAAAAGAAAAGCCAACGTTCTGGTGCAAGAAACTTCACCCTTTTATGGTACCCATTAAATGGGGAACAATTAAAGATTTTTATTTATTTATGTGGAGTTCATTACAGATCTTACAGAGTTGATTCAAGCCTCAAGTTATTCTTAAAATATCTTTCTATGGATTCTTGTAAAAAATTAACTTAATCTGATATCGGTAAAGCCTATTTTAGAACTTGTAGGGTGCCCTACGAATTCTAAAACAGCCCTTACTAATATCAAATTGTGCTAATTTTTTTCAAAAAGCCCATTTAATAGGGTACCAAACATGACATTAAATGGTGGAGTTTCTTGCACCAAAATGTTGGCGTTTTTTTGAGACAACACACATGCCAACTTTTGAGGTCAGTAGGATCCCCATCCCGGTAATCTTGGGTCCACACATGCCAACTTTTGAGGTTGAGGTCAGCAGGATCCCCATCCCGGTAATCTTGGGTCATTTTGAAGGTGATTTTTGAGTACTATAACAATGTTATATATGTAGGATATTTTTTATTTACATGAAAATATATTTAATGTGTTATGCATTTTTTTTTAATGGTTAATTCGATTTATACATATTCGACATGCCTCTTAAGTTTTATCTGAAAGCTTAACAAGTTCTAAATAAATATTCAAGTTTAGCTTGTTCATAAAAGGAATCAGTCTCAAATAAACTTTAATTTAATGCAGTCATCACTGCTTGTCCGTCGGCATCCGTTCCAGATCAAACAGAACCAAATCAACTCTGACATCAAGTGATCAAATAGCAGTCTAAAACTCCCATGTTTAAACAAGTAATTGAATCCCATGATCAGCCTATTACCCTCTTCGGCTCCGGTGGATTCGGTCTCTTTCAGGGATCCGTCCCGGATCTAGAGTCTCTAAGATCACAATCAAGAAAGAATCTTTACGCCTGGCAGCCCGGCCCTGTCCTCTTGTCCACCATTTTTCATTAGCGAAAAAAAAAAATTATGAGTTTAAAAAAAAAAACCCATAAGTTGAATGGGTGTTTGGTGGCAATTTATGATTTTAAATTTAATTTAACCAACTATCAATTTTAAAATTAGTTACTTAATTTGTTGTACCCAACATCGGCTCCTTTTTTTAATTTTACTTTATTCTTATTCTTCATGAATAGCTCCTCAGCAGGCCCTCGATACTATTCTCTCCGTCCATAATTTTATAGTTTACTATCAAAATGTATTAGTAGTTTTTTTAATAAAAATAAAGTCCTTAGGTATCATAATTTTTTAGACTTTCTTTACAACAGATAAAACATCTCAATTATTTCATTAAATTAAAAAAAAAAATCAAAATTTTTGTCTAAAACTATATTTTGTCAAAAAAAGTAACACGACTTTTCGTAATGAACTAATTAAAAATTATGTTTTGTAGATATTACTAATAGCTAAAAATATTTTTGCTCAAAGCTTCAATATAAGAGAGCTTGTCGTTCCGAACAGGATCCAGCTGCCAGGGCTCACCCCCAATGTCAACAAATAGAAAAGTTCAAATCAAGCCCTTGTGAATAATACTTTATAGTACAATTGAAAGTTTCTTAGCTCTTACATTTGACTCTAAAGTTGTGGGATCCAACTATCCAGACATTGAATGACAAACAGAGAATTTTGCTTTTAAAATATATATATAGTAAGGGAGTTGTTGAGACAAAGGAAGCTTCGAACTAAATTAAACTAGTCAATTAACTAATTGGAAGGATCACTATATAAAGGCTATGCATTGGCCTTAGGAAAACCACAAAACAAAAACCAGAGTTTTTACATAGCAGAGTTATCTGGTGGCCTACTGAAGCTGCTGGAAATGGCCAATTCTTGGCAAGCTGGGGCACTGTTATGTGCCTTGGCAATATGCTTGTTAGCTACCAATGTAGCAGCCGAATATGAGTCATACACTTATGCATCACCACCGCCTCCTCCGTATGTTTACAAATCTCCACCTCCACCGTCTCCTTCCCCACCGCCTCCCTATGTCTATCAGTCTCCACCACCTCCATCCCCATCACCTCCTCCTCCATACGTCTACAAATCTCCACCACCCCCTTCCCCATCGCCACCCCCTCCATATGTCTACAAGTCTCCACCACCGCCTTCTCCATCACCTCCACCTCCTTATGTTTACAAATCCCCACCACCGCCGTCTCCTTCACCTCCACCACCTTATGTTTACAAATCTCCACCGCCGCCTTCTCCATCACCGCCCCCTCCATATGTCTACAAATCCCCACCACCACCTTCTCCATCGCCGCCTCCACCATACGTCTACAAATCCCCACCACCACCATCTCCTTCACCTCCACCACCTTACGTCTACAAATCTCCACCACCACCATCTCCACCGCCACCACCTCCTTATGTTTACAAATCTCCACCACCACCCTCTCCATCACCTCCTCCTCCATATGTTTACAACTCACCACCCCCGCCATCTCCATCACCCCCACCACCATATGTTTATAAATCCCCACCACCACCTTCTCCATCACCACCGCCTCCATATGTCTACAAATCTCCACCTCCACCATCTCCTTCACCTCCACCACCATATGTCTACAAATCCCCACCACCACCTTCTCCATCGCCACCTCCTCCATATGTCTACAAATCTCCACCACCACCATCTCCTTCACCTCCACCACCTTACGTCTACAAATCTCCACCACCACCCTCTCCATCACCTCCTCCTCCATATGTTTACAAGTCACCACCCCCACCATCTCCATCACCCCCACCGCCATATGTTTATAAATCTCCACCACCACCTTCTCCATCGCCACCGCCTCCTTATGTATACAAATCCCCACCACCACCATCTCCTTCACCCCCACCACCTTATGTCTACAAATCTCCACCACCCCCTTCTCCATCGCCACCACCTCCTTATGTTTACAAATCTCCACCACCACCCTCTCCATCACCTCCTCCTCCATACATTTACAAGTCACCACCCCCACCATCTCCATCACCCCCACCACCATATGTTTATAAATCTCCACCACCGCCTTCTCCATCACCACCACCTCCATATGTCTACAAATCTCCACCTCCACCGTCTCCTTCACCCCCACCTCCTTATGTCTACAAGTCCCCACCTCCTCCATCGCCATCACCTCCTCCTCCATATGTATACAAGTCACCGCCACCACCATCTCCCTCACCCCCGCCGCCATATGTTTACAAGTCTCCACCACCGCCTTCTCCCTCACCCCCACCTCCTTATGTGTACAAATCACCCCCACCACCTTCACCATCGCCACCACCTCCATACTACTATAGCTCTCCACCTCCTCCCGTCTACTAATGACTAATGAAACCGTTGCGACTCCTTTCTTCATGTAAGTACGATGGGTATTACAACTTTTATGTTGCTCCAGAAATGCGTTTTTTATATTCACCCTTTACCAGCATTATCTTATTTGTTTCCATATTTTTCGTGCAGCTCAGAGATTATTGAAAAGATTTATTGTTGGAAAAATAAGGAAAAGGATGATTAGCTCAAGGAATAAAGCTGGCCTTCGGCGAACAAAGAAGGCTCAAGAAGCCATGCATGGCTGTTATTGTTCAATTTTTTTTTTTTATTCAGTACTTGTGAATCATTTTCTTATATGTTCAGTTAACATCTTTCTACATGTTGACAAATCGAATAAATTGAATTTGTGGCGCACAAAAAGGAGACGTATATATGTCTTTTAATTAATTCCTGCTTTCCTTTGGTTTTTAAATTCCGTAACGTTCATGTTTGGCCGCCCTGCGAATTTTTATTTTTTTAAAAATCCACAGGTGGTCAGTTGAAGACTAGTCCGGCAATTCAAAACATATAAAATATATATGAATCAATTTTAAAATAAAATAGAAGCATTTATCAGTAAGAAAAAAATCTTAAAACAATATAGTACATTAATATAATATTTCAAAAGCGTCTCTTATATATCTATCTAATCTCAGTATTCATTAATAAAGCGACAACACCTTATTACCGTAACTGGCTTTAGCTTAGAGTCGGTACTAATTGAAGAGCTTGTGCTATCAATGACGTCACAAATAACCATTCCTCAATTTGACTTCATGCATGACGATCGCCGAATGCCATGCTGGCAGGCGGCACGTGGCCGTACCGTGCCATTTTGTAGTGACTAGCTCCACCTCTCGTCCATGTCCCCATCTTGTGATTCCAACCTGACACCCTGCCCGGCCCATGTCGCCATGGGCCGAATGATCTACTTGGCCATATGGGGCCCTGGCAGTTGGGCCAGTTCTTTCAGGTTGGGCTTATTCTGACAGACCGGGCGATGAACGCGCCATCGGGCCCACTACGTAGACCAATGCTCTTTTCACACTGGCCGGACAGTTCTTCCTACCATTAAAAAACATGTAAACTTGATTAATTAGATCCTTTCTAGTTTCTACCTACCATTACAGCTCAGTTCCCGCTTCCCGGAGAGAGAGAGAGAGAGAGAGAGAGAGAGAGAGAGAGAGAGAGAGAGACAGTATTCACACTATTCAGCTGCATCGCGCGAGTTGACAAACCCATTTGAGAAAAAAGGCCAAAATCAAACCCATATTGCTAATAGTAATAGGTTAAGGCGTGTACATTGGTCATTTAATTAAAGAATATTGTAAATTAGGGTCCTAGATATAAGACTTAATTGTAAATAAATCCTAGTCTAAGTTTGACTTAGGATTTCGTCCTCTAATTTTACAAACTATCTGGTTTATCCTTAATATGGACATGTGACATGTCTAGTTAAATGTAGATGAATTCTGAAATCAAGTTAAAATTGATCTCTTAAGGTTGGTTGATGATTTTTGCCGTATATTAAGAAAAAATAATCAAATTTACCATGAAATGACAAAATCATATGTACAGTACAAGGGTATTATTAATGCATTTTTAGGAAATAAGAGGAGTTCTTTGTTACATCTGCTACTCTTTTAGATAAGCCGAATTTGCAGACAGACATACATCATGGATCCCCTTTTTTGAACAAAATAAGACGACAAACTTGTCATACCCATGCACTTCCCTCCACCAATAAAGAAGTGAGTTATTTCAAGCCTCCTTTTCACACATGAATTCAATGGCGTATTAGTGGGATTTTCTTGGAGTCATATATCGTGATTACTAATTTTTATATGAACGAGTGCCAATGTACTCAACTTATATATGAATGCCGAGTACCAATGGATCTCAACTCTCCACCTCCCCCATTTGTTTACTAACGAAGCCATTACGATTCCTCGATTCATCTAAGAGCATCCACAATGAGTTTAGTAACTAGTATTTTAATTGTGTGTATTAAGACTTCGATAACAAAAAATTATTTTTTGTGCCACAATACTTATATTAGTTTGTGTGCTCAATGTTACAATTGATATTGTCCTGATTAATTGTGTAGACACGGCATATAATTTTCAAGTGATGAATAGAAATGATTTAGAGGATGTTCCGCTTTTGTCTTTTGTAAAAAATAAGTACTTATTTGTAATTTTCAAGCTTAAAAATAATAGAATTACTAAAATAAAAAAAATGAGCAATATGAATCTTGTTGGAGAAATCTTGAAATCCTTATTTTTTAAGTACTTTATTTGAGAAAATGAAACGGGGTCTTAGCAGTTTAAGAAACATAGTACACGTGTCAAGCATTAAAAGCTTAGAGCATCTCCAACCCATGGCTTCATATTGGAGATGTCAAACATTTTTTGAAGGCTAACGTGGCATTTTGACATCTCCAATTTGACATCAAAGCCTTCCTTTCCAACCCTTGATGTCAAATAAATAGAATTTGACATCAAATTATCCCTCTCCAACCCTTAAGTCGATATACAAATGGTCATTTTTTGAAATTTGGCATGGAGGAGAGAGGTTGTCAACTTTGACAACTTTGTCATTCCCTTCAAATCCACGTAGGATTGGCATCAAAGAAGGCTGCTGGGTTGGATTAAATTTTGGTGTCAAATGTTACCGTTAACATGTCCACATAGAATTTGACATTTCCCATTGGAGATGCGCTTAGTATGCCTTAGAAAAACTCTAACATCAAATTCAAGTTCCAAGCTCCTAAGCCTTTTGAGTTCCAACAACTCTCTTTGTCAACTTTTAGCTTCTAATTGAGTTCCACCAACTCAACATCAAATGATTTACTACTAATTAGAAGTTTCTTTATATGGTTTCTAGTAGTTTTAGTGTGTTGAAACTTACTCTTAATTAGAACCTTGCTTCTCTTTTTATCGAGCTTTATTATAGAGTACCAGATTTGACTGCAATTCCAAATTTGAAAAGGACAAAATAAGATAAGAGTATTTTATTAGTGGACATACGTTTCATGGAGTACATGGTATATAAATAACCTGAAACCAGTAAACCAGACAAGGAGGTCAGGATGGCCGAGTGGTCTAAGGCGCCAGACTCAAGTTCTGGTCCTCGTGAGAGGGCGTGGGTTCAAATCCCACTTCTGACATTTCTTTTTTCATCACTCTTCTCTCTCTCTCTCTCTCTCCACTTCTGAAATTTCTTCACGTATGGCAAAATACTTGCTCATCTTTTTATTATGCACACTTCTTCTTTTTTTGTTTGTTTTAATTCATGTTAATTTACCATATTAACCTTCCACCAGCTCACTTTTTCAAACATCAAGGCGTATTGAGATAAATTCAAATTTAAAAAAAAAAAAGTGTGGGCGGCAAAAAGGAATGTGTGAAAATCAACTTCCTTTATCCTTAATTGACGATGCATCTCTAAAATATTTTTTTTATACACCACAATTCAAAACATGTTTTTCTCATTGCAATAGTTACTCAATTGTACGTAGTCGGTGATTATGATTGCAGGCTTGCAGCATTAGAACGTAATTAGTAGATTTTTTTTTTTGTGTGCTCAAAATCAAATGTTATAAAGGAGACCGCAATGCCATTTCTACTCTCTTTAAGTGCCATGCCATCCAAACTGTTATGTTAACAGGACAAAAATAAGAGATAAATATTATTAGCTTTTAATTTCAAATTCATTAGCATTTTAAACAAATAAATATATTGAAATTCTTCTAAAAAAAGGCCTAATTATAGTCTTGTCATTGAACACAAGTAAAAAAAAAGAAGGTAAAAAGTACTTTTCCTTCCAATCCAAGATCCAAATGCAACAATAATTGTGAAAAAAAAGCCCACAATAATCATTCCTTTAAAAGGATTTTTTTTGGATTATCATTATAAGATAATCCAAAAAGAGAGTTTTTTGGATTAGTTATCATAAAATATTCAAGTTAGCCAAACCAACACTTGCCTCATTCATTTCCATCACTTCATTCTAATTATCATCCTCTATGATTGAAGGTTATTGGAAAAATTCATGGATTCTCACCAAAGCAAAAGTTGCAGTATCCAAACAATCGCAACACTAACTTCAAGTCTTAGTATCTATCAAATGCAACATGGCCTACCTTTAACCAGACCAAGAAGGGAATTAGTCGAGTTGCGCATAAGCTAACCCGAACACCTTTGACCATAGGACCCAAAAAAAGAAGAGAGATTTCCAAGAGTTGTTGAACCACCGTTTTTTTAGTATTTGGGGATGTAGGAAAATGGAACACAAATTCAAATTAGGCAAAGAAACCCACCCCCCCCCCCCCCCCCCCCCCCCCCCCTGCCAACGCAAACCACCACACAAACGTCGATTACATGTAAAAACATGTGTAAATAAATGTCTTGAAACATGCGAAATATGCGTTGAGTGTCTAAATTGCAGTTTTTTTTTGCTTCATTTTCCTTTCTGTTGACAAACTAAAATTCAAAACTCTTCTTTTCTTAATCCATCGAGAGCTGCTATGGGTACAACAAACTGTGCCCAGACAATGCATCCAGCGTGATTTTGGATCTGTCTCAGGTCCCACAAAAATGATCGAAACAGCCCGAATTCTAAACTGCTTAATGGCAATTTGAATTTCAAAATGAACGAGGAAATGCAATGCTACCTGGAAGGCCAAGTAGCCAATACTTTAAATTTTCATCAGAAAGGCCACCTGGAATCTAGGAGAGCACGATAGCCAATATTTTAAGGCATTACCCAGTTTATCCCCATGATATCGTTATTAATGAAATACAACCGAGAAATTTACAGCCAGTATGAGCAGAAAAACCACTGAAAGTAGTAATAGACACTCCAACCTCTACATTCATTATTGTGTTCGTGGCCTTCGTTCATTACAGAAGATAATGATATGAAAACTAAACCTGTTAAAGAAACCGTGGACGAAACGAAACATATTCTGTGTGTGAAAATGAAACCTAAACTCAGAATAACAAAAGCAAATGGAGAGACCTCTCTTTTATGCTGGAAGGCGAAGATGTCTTACTGTTTTGATGCTGCTCCAAACACGTCAGTGTAACAAATGGGGCAAGCCTGAGAAAGCAATGTAGCGTCAAATTCTTATTGTTTGGGTTTATCAACTAACAAAAAAAATTCTCCTTTTAAAACGCTCTCATAGGAACTATTTGGTACTTATTTTCATTTTTCAGAAAATTAAACTCGTTTGGCAGACAATTTCTGGAAAATGTTTTTGGAAAATAAAACTACCTTTTTCAAGAACACAAAACAGATGTCTTCAAATTTTTAAAACTGTATTTGCACCAGAATAAAGACGACATGAAAACAATGGTTGGTTTCACACTTGTTAGTGTCTCTGTTTCCCAAAACGCAAAAATTAAATAGTGAAACACTTCCAGACAGTAGCTCACCTTGTTGATACTAAGCCATCTGGTGCCACAACCAACATGGTAGAGATGTTTGCATGGAAGAACAATCTGCCGCTCACCTCTTTTGTATTCCATCTGGCAAACTACACACCTGTTCTTTTACAGGGAAAAAAAAAATCAAAAATAAACAAATTAAAGTTCCTGATGAAAAACAGAAGATATTGCTTGGAGATATAGAGATCAGATTCAAAGGCTCCGAAACAGCCATAATAAATCAATGTTCCGGTAACAAAAAAACCTGCCTGCATTAAGCAGGCAGTGGTGCATAATGGAAGATAAAAGAAATGAAAACTTAAGCGCAAGGATCCTTCCGGTTAAAAACACAAAATAAGAATATCAATTGATTGCGTTATTTCCCTTATAATGCCTAGTTGTAACTTGGATGCCAACTACTGAGCATCTTATACTCTCTCACCTAAGCTAAACAACCAAATTCGGTGACTGGAAAAATCTTGAGAATTTGAGTATATGAGGATAATTCAAAGTTCAAATCAAAATCTCCAATACTTCTTCTAATCAAGATAGAAATAGGCATTGCAAAATCGATACTCCAGAAAGGCTATGGGTCTTGATCTTGATTACCACTGGATTTGTTGGTCGCTTTTTGCCAAGTTTCAGTTTTTCACATAAATTGGGCAGCTTACCTCTCTCTCTTGCTCATTTGATTTCTACTTACCAGATTGTATTGGGCTTAACTTGAATGAATCTTAGGTGATAGATTCGAAAAACAAACTGATCAAACAACTCTTCTACATTTTCTAACTTCAGAAATAGTTGACACTTTCTTGTAATCCTTTTTGCTCTGCTTCGTCCTTTTCTTGTATTAGTTTTATTTATTTTAAGTTATTGACGAGAGGGTTAGGTAGTAGATTTGTTCAGGAACTCAGGTATCTAGTAAGCCAATTTCTACATTTATGAGAATAGCTTCACTGACAAGAAGGTTCAATTTGAGCTCACATCCAAAATAGGCTTAAAGCGTGCAAAAATGACCAGAAGAAAAATGAAGCCAATTGCTAAAATCTAAATTGACGCAACTTGAACCAACCCAAAAGTCTAAACAGATTTGAGAACCACTTGTATCCGAGAGATAATTGTTGAGAAATGATTAAATAATTGACACTCGTTTCAGTCATGCATTCTCTTGTATGTATTTTCTATAGTCCACATAATAAGGTGAAGGATGGTGAACATGTTTCACATCTCAAAGGAAACTGACAGTAGAATTCATGCTGATAAGTGATACCAAAGTGTTCAACAGGACACTCTGTGAGTAATATAACTAAACATAAAGCATTCCTCCCTCTACTCACTGGCAAGGTAATTAAACCACACCGTCCAAACAAGCAAAGAAGGAGCTCATTCCGTTTTCAGCTTAGATTGGGGAAAGTTAACTTTATCATAATTCTAAATCCCCAGAACAGAGGGAGATAACTATACACTGAGCTAAAATGAATGCCCGATAATTAGTTAACCATAGACATGACAGTACGAACTGTGTACATTGGTCAACTTTTCATTGATAACCTTATCCTATGTCAATCCTTTCCATTTTGTCTCATAATTCCAGATTTATAAGGAACAATGGAGTCCCTCCTTCGTAATGCCTTTTGAGAAAACGTGAAAGAAAAAGAGGTTACAACAATGGACAGAAAGTTGGACATCTCTCAGTACATAAAAACTGACCTCAGAAGTAGCAACTTGACAGAAGAGGACAATAGAATGACAGGGTTCAAAATCTTAAATGGTACCTCTCATTTCTTGATTTCTTCCTAGAGAAGAAGCCACACTTGAATTTCTTGACTGGAAGCATGGAGATAAGGTCTTGGGAAAGACCTCGGCTTTGAGTTCCAACTGCCTCACCCAACTCAAGTAACTCCTGCAATTGAAATACTATCTCATCAGTATCTTCGTAACAAAATGTTTGTTACCATTAATCAACTACGATAACAGCTTCTAGTTTTAAAAGAAATTGTTTTTATTTTAGCAAGCATTAGATTTTACCCTAACAAGGAATTTGCCGCTACTTTCCTGAATGTAACGTACTATATAATATATGATAACCATTGAAACATGATAAGTACAAGGTTTTCATTAACCCAGTAGTAGAACACTTTAGGATAGCAAAAACATGTAAGATTTTATAAAAAAAATACTCAATCAAACATCCAAAATTGAACTGAATATAAAATCAAACTGTAGATAAAAATGAGGGCTCCAAAACCCTAAACATAAGAACATATTGCTTTCTAGCAACAAACCTCATAAGTCATGTTGTCAGGATCAACATTGTCTTGCCAAACGACCTGCTGCACCTGCATCAAGACACAGAAGGGAAACTGCATTGATTATTTACCTTGTTATTTCTACCTTTTATTGAAAATGCATTAACACAAATTTAATACAAAACTGGTATGTCAAACTGTGACTCTCAACTAAACCACCAGAAGATTCAGATATATTTTGCTACTAGTGTTAACAAAACAGTCCTAGATATTAGCCTGAGCTGCATAATTCTTTTGTAGGACATTCCGCTCCCTCTCTGAATCTTCGCTCTATGCTCTCACTCTCAATCCTTGCTCTCGTGAATTTTAGTAGTTTGTCAGAAGATGCTTGCCCGCTTTTGCTCACACTTATGCACGGGCATTATGTGACTAATCTATTAACCATTAAAATCTCAGACTAAAACAGAGTAACAGCTGCGCTATCATTACCAACATGTAAATTGGTCATACATGGATTAACCTACACGCCCTGGGCATGTGTAGGATACTTGCAACACAAAAAATGGCCTTTCACAAGAAAAGCATCCAGGAGTAATTTGTTTCACTCTAGACTGGCAATGAGAGAGCACCACACCTGATTATCCCGAGCGTAGTGATAACCTCGAGGACCTGAAAAAGAATGAGGAAAATATTTAAGTTGAGAAATGGTAAGTCGTCAAATTTCTGCCAGCAACTATTTTTAGATTAGCTACAACTGAACACAATAATGGTAGCAAGAGCGACAAAAGAAAGAGATTTTAAACATTTTATTCATAGCCTCATAGGACAATCCCGTTTAAGATTTCCAAGTCATTTGGTAGGTGGGTTAGCACCATTCTGCAGTTGATAAACTGATGGCTAGTAATTTTGTAACAGGATCTTGGTTAGGTGGGTCTTGATCTAGGTTATATTGGCAATTTTCAAGAGACAAAAGCATTGAGGCTATGTATTTTGAATTGGGATTTGCACTTGGTGGTAAGGAATAAGGACAGCTATGTTGGATACAAGATTCAAGAGATGTTGTCTGAGGATCGGTTTATAGTTTCACAATGCTTTGCTCTCTCATGTTCCAAAGTTTTACCTGCATAGGACTTGGAAAACAATTAGCAATATGCAGACACGTTATGATTTAACTCCTCTAAGTTCACATTTATATTGTCTGTTATGGCATCCAACTCAAAATGTATTAGCAATGAGTGAAAAGTCTGGAAAGAAACCCAGGTGCATACTAGTTTTGGAGGTTATAATTATTCAATGTGGGACAAGCTTTAACACACCCCTGCACGTGCAACCCCAGGTACATGGAGACATAAACAAAGGATCCATCACATTGGGACTAAAACGAAAACAAGGTGCACTTATGGGCTATGGCACAAACAATGGGGCAATCAATCAATAGAGTCTTGTCCAAAAGCCTCCACAAGCCGCTCTGATACTAAGCTCAGGAGCACCAGATATATGATATGAGATCAGTAGCTTCCATGGTTCCAAGTTCCAACATACTAAGCTCAGGTGCTAGCAGTCGCAAGGGAACCATCCGTACAATTTAACAGCCTTTAAGGATTATAACAGCCGGGAAATACCATACCACCAAAAACCGCTCATTCTAGTAGCAGCATATATCATTTGATGAGTTCCAACAAGACAGGCATAATTGCCAACACAAACAGCACTCGTTGGATATTCATCACTGGAATGGAACTCAAAACTTACATTCTACATGGTTAGCATTCATATTTGCACTTGAATTTCCATCCCATTGCCTACGTATATCAACAGTCTGTTCACTAGCCATTGGTGTAGAGGTCTCCATATGCCTATTGTATTCATCAATTGCTGGTGCATGATCATTAAGCACATGAGCATCACCATAGTCATAATAGGAAAGACTCCCTGGTTCTGATAACCCAAATTTGTACGTACTTGTTTGCATGCAAGGGTACATGCTCTCCTGCACAAATAGGAGCAAGTAAATATTCAGCAAGTTGCGTATAATATTCACACAATAGAATTCTATCTTACATCGAAAATCTTGGAATACAAGTATACAACAGAAAAAGAAAATGCCGCAAATAATGGTCAAAGACACACATTAGTTTCTAAAGACATGTAATAGGTATGTAGTTTTACATTGCTCACAAAGCAACCCCAAACCAATAGAACAATTGCTGATCAAAGGCATCACAAATCTCCAAACTCAATTTGATTGTATCAAAGTATAGAAATTCCAGGTGTACGTACCTGAACATGCAATGCATCAGAAAAAATGAAATTCACATGCTCATATGCAAGGCCTTCGAAGAAATTGATAAAGCTTCCGGCTGAATTGTAAGGAAAGCTATTGTTTACATAACTAACATCCACTGGAGGGTTCCAATTCATATTGAACGAGCTTTCTGTTAAGACAAAGAGAATCAAAATCACTACCATTTTAGGTTTAGGAAACAGTGAAACAAACGAAAACGAATCGGTGAATGCAAACCTGATTCTCCTGCAAATTCAAGTCTTCAGATCCACTGAACGACTGGGAAACAGCTCATTACAGATTTCTGTTCACTTTATATCTTTCTGAGCATCACAGAGCAAATACACGAACAGGTTAATCAATTATAAAGAAAGTATGTTTTCAGAACTCAAATTAATCAAGTAACGAAACAACCATGTATTAGAAAATCCACAGTAGTGAAACAAGTAACGATTTAGTCATGCAGGGCTTAGATAAAGTGGTCGATCAAAGAATTAAATTGACTTGGATGATGTGGTCAACAGAATATATCAATCTATTAAATTTAACTGGTCATATAACCCTTGATAAACCAGAATGGCAGAAAAAGATTCACATAACTGACCATTGGAATGCAAAACAAGGCTTAGTTTGGTTGCGTTATGCTTTGATTTGATCAAATGCCTTCAATTTACCACACTTCTTGTATTAACTACGGCCTAAGGATTTAAAGTCCAAACAGTTTCCAAAGTTTGAAAACATCTTTCTCCACGCAGCTATTATAAAATGTAATAAAATTGCATGAGAGATTCAAAGTGAAATTATTTTTGTGGGACCAAACAGGACACAACTAAAATAACCACATTAGAAATTTACGTCATGAGGGTCACCAAATCAGTTGTAATTAATTGACATTCCATCACCATGACATATTACAGCTAATTTCACCGCAACGTCTCAAGATTCTCCAAGAACTTCAGAGACAAATATACCCACTTGGGGGCGTGCATTGCCCTCTTGTATATCTTGAGCTTTCCGTTAACATGCTTAATTACCCAAAAGGGAAAAAACACTAAACTTGCTTCTGAAAATAATGAGCGAAAAAGTACAGGGAAAAATAGCAAAATTAAGGATCATGAAACAATAGGTAACAGTTTCCTTATAATCCATTCCTCAAAATTTTCCAATGAAACCAAAAATCACTAGAGCAACACAATGCACAAAAAAAAGAAACCACATTTCGTTTCGAAACTAATTCCACCAATTGCATTACTCCCATCCCCTTCCTCATCTCTCGAATCATACATAAAGGACATAAATTTGAATTACACGGAAAAGAAACCAAAACTGCCACTGTCAAATTTACACGGAAAAGAAACCAAAACTGCCACTGTAGACAAATTACAGCTAATTTCACCCCAACGCTCCAAAATTCACCAAGAACATCGAACAAAAAAAATCAAGAGATTCGAACCAATAAAGACTAGGAGATTGACTCAAGAACAAATTTCATTAAGAGCTCCATTGTCTGATTCAGGTGCCCATCCAATTGAAGTGCCAAACAGAACCCATCATTGATTTGAGATTAATAAACATCATAAATTTTACTTATTTTTGATGACCAGATGTTCGGGCCAATTTTAAGCGAACCTCTACTAATCTTGGGGACCATAAACCCACCATCCACTAGATGGGGAATAAACATTATAAATTAGAAACAGCACGTACTTCTTCTGTGAAATAACTACAGACAGAAATACAGAAGAGAGAGAGAGAGAGAGAGCGAGAGAGAGAAATTACCAATCACAATCTATTCATCAAAACATTGTTCTTATGTACCCTAATTGCAGAAACAGCACAATTAGGGAACAGAAACCTCACTTTAACATCCAAAACAAATACCTCCAATCACATTACTTCTATCAACCTCCACTCCTCTCAGACCTTTCTAAAGAGGAGAAAGATATGACCTTGACAAGCGAATTGTCTCAATTGAGATCAATTGAACTCGATTCGATCCATCGACGAGCGATGCAGAACAAAATTATACGAAAAAAACAAGTTTAAGATCATATATAGGCATGCAACGTATACTTGATGCGGAAAAAGGATAGATTGCTTGAGGGAGAATAAAGAGAGAGGATTAAAGAGAACCGACATTGATCGCTTTTTTGAACGGGGAGCGTCTTTACCTTATGATGATGATGAAGATGAATGAGCCATCTCTAACAACTCTCTCTCTCTCTAAACTTTCGCTTTCTCTATCTCTGAAAGTCTCTCTCTCTCTCTCTCTCCGGTAAATTGAGAGAGAATCTCTCTCTCTCTCTCTCTCTCTCTCTCTAGTCACAGAGAGTGTGTGTGGGGTGGCGACTTTATGCAGGGGTTACAGACCGGGAATTCGTTCTGTGGGGAACCATCTGCTGCGTCGCGGTGCATATTAGTATTTAATATTATTTTTTTCATTAAATTCGAGAAGATTATATTAGTAATACCCTAGACTTACATAACGGAATTTATTAGTATAAAAATTTCGGACAAACTCAAACTAATTATCTAACTATTGTAAACGAGAAAAACAAAGACAGTCGATGTCTATCACTCCGATTCAGACGTTGAGCATGACCCAAATAGCGGCATTCGTGATCTGCTGCATATTCATACTTATATTCAGCAATCTCAAAAGAGATAAAATGCAAGCCAAGAATAAAAGTCAACAAATACTCAAACGATCAGATGAACTTCAACCAACTATGAACGCCCCATGAATTTTTCAAAAAGCTACAGATGTAACAAGTCTCCCAAAAAATAAGGCATCACATTCACATTCCTCCTCACGATTTTCGCCATCCAAACTGAGCCTCCTATCCTAATATGTGAAGGGATCCATTGCGTGGGAGCATGACGAGTGAAAAAATCCTACGCCCGATCATGAGTTTCAAGTCCGAAAATAAATCAACAAAATGTTTAAGCTAGCTCAAACACTCGGTCATACTCGAGATCTAGAATGATCAAACGCATAGGTAGGTCCCTTCCAAATTTATTTTAGTTGTACTCCCTCCGTCTCATTTTATTTGGACTTTTTCGATATTCGTGTCAATTTTTAAACTCTTACATCTTCCAATATGAATTTTCAAAAATATGCAATATGAATCTTATTCGATAGTTTTCGATTAAATCTATAATACAAAATTTATAAATTATAAAAAATATTATAAATTGAGAGAGATAAGAGTTTGAAGAACGGTACAAATATCGAAAAAACCCAAAGAAAATGGGACAGAGAGGGAGGGAGTATGTAAATAGTGTAGTCCTTAACCTAAGGTCACACTCCAATGAAAGTTGGGGTGGGGGACCCTGTGTTGTCGTCTCTTGGGCATTTTTGTACGGGAAACCGGGTTCATCGGTTACCGGATTTTTAAATTAGGAAGAAAATGGATGGAAAAGGGGATTAGCCAGTTGCTTGTCGTTTACTTCTTCGATATGTTCTAGGCTTTTAAAGCAGATCAACTACTTAAATCCAATCCAATCCATCCAAACAGTCCTTTTTCTTTTTTTTTTTATGAAGACCGGAGAATGGTGGTACAAAATTTGATGTGCAAGACCTGAACCAGAAATATGGAGCAATATTAATTGGAAAATTCTAAAAAAAAAACCCAATAGGCTGACAATAATAAGTATGTGAATATGTATTAAAGGATCTAAAAAGTACACATAAATACGTGTTTTCCTTGTCTTCTAGTGTGATTATCGTCAATCCAGTGGGCTGACGATAGCAAGACCGATATTAATTAGCAATCTCAAATAGATATAGATCGAAATCCAATCATCAAAGTAGAGCTCATGAATCGTGATGGTTTGTGAAATTGAACTCATTAATCGATGTGAATTGTGATGGTATGGGGGAATATATAGGCAGGAAATTGATAATTGACTTCTGTGGACGGCGAGGTGCGGCAGGGTTTGTTTTTCTGTAAAATGAGTTTTTAACCTCTTTTTTGTTCCTGAACATCGGGCCTTTATTTGGTAACGTTGATAAGTTTTTGTTGTTTATTTATTGTAACTATAAAAACTTTGTATTTGCTCGGATAAACAAAAAAAGGTTTGCAAGGGACAAGGGGGGCGGCCGACCCCACTGCCTCCCAAATTTTGTTAGAGATTGGTATAATTTTTACTCATTTGACCCCCCTTTAAAATTCATTTTTGCCCCAACCCATATATAAGGGTTTTGTACTTAGGAAAAAGAGGAGTCAAAATAGAATTTCTACACACAAAAATTCTCAAAACGTCGTTCTTGCACTCTGAATCATACATAGTTCAATTTTCGACCCCACTGGACGAAAATCCTGGCTCCGCCCTTGGCAGCCGGTTCACGTGTTTGAAGAAACAAAAAAAAGGTGGGGGATCGCAAAAAGTGAAGGGCGAATGTGGGATGTGTAATCCTTGGAGAGAGGTCAGGTGGTGGATACTGGCTGAGGGCGGTGGTGGATGGCCGGATGTTGTGGGAGGGCCGGGGAGAGACTGAAAGCTTGAATTGAAAATAAGTGAAATCACTTTCTTTTTCCTTTTTTTGGACAAAGCTTGGATATGTAGGAGCTTTTACCTATTTTAGCACAACAAAATACTAACCTAGCGTTTGCTAATTTCAAACCTTTTGTAGATAAATAAATAAATAAATGATATGAGAATCTTTTTGCCAAAGTTAATTAATATAGGTGATGCCGTTTTGACTTTATACAATAAATAAATACCACATATTGCTATAAAAAAATAATTATAGCAATTTTATTTAGTGTCCCAAAAATTAGTTATCGAGATATAGTCCATGCATCTTTGTGACTATGGCAGTTATAAATTGCAATAAATCTGCAGATCGTTAGATCTGAATATTCTATGCAATAGCTTACAATTGAATCGTAATCGAAATTTATACGTGACATATCATCACTGCAATAAATTTATTCCACAAGTTATGACTTTATGCTATAATTTTTTACATTTTGATTAATAAGTACCACCAAATGGAGTACCACGTATTGCTATATTAAAAATGAAAATAACAATGATTTAGTACCATACAGAAAATCAGTTGTACCCATCTTTGTAAATATGGCAGTTATAAACCGTGATGAATCTGCAGATAGTTACATCTAAATATTTTATGCGTTGATTAACTATTTATTGGATTGTAATCTAAGTTGATTATGTAAAACACATCATCACTACAATAAATTTATTCCACCTTGCTATATACTTTTCCACAGACCTTAATAATAATTCAAATAACACGTCATTATTATACCAATTCCTCTATAAAGAATTACAATCAAATGCAGCGATTAATTAGGAACCAACCATATGAAAAATCTCACCATGTTTCTAAGAATTTACATCGTCAATTACGTCTCTAAGTATAATTTATTTGACCTAACAATTAATAATAAATGAGTCGAATGAGTCCGTCGTGGATTATTAATTGAAGCTTAATTTGAAATCTTGACGAGCTTTTTCAATCTTGGCTTGATTATTAGGAGATCCGAAGCGAGAATTAATTTGAGCTGATCACGAGCCGATCGAGAGTAACCTAATTAAGTTTTGCGCCGCATTATAAGTTGATCAATGACCTGAGTAATAACTTTTTCAAGTTTGGTATAAAGCTTAACGGGATTAAAACATTGTCAAGCTTGATTTCTCTAGTTAACGTACCATCTCAAACAAATTCTTAACAATTCAAATACGAACTCGAATTCGAGTAGCTTGATTCGTTTACCGACGATATTTGGTGTCCTCCCCGACCAAATTGTGCATTGAAAAGGAAAAGCCCAGGTGGACAATAACACTTTTCGGACAATAACACTTTTCGGAATTATTACAGGCACATTAAATCTGGTCGGGCCCCACGTCATAGAACCAAATCCTAGAATTAGAGATTAAGTGGTTGGCTTTGGTATAGAAAATCAAAGGAAATAGACCACCAAACCCATCTGATTCGGCAAAAAAAGGGCAAGTTGGGGGTGTCTGCTGAGGTTGGTTAGGAATAAATTCAACTCTTGTTGAAAGCAAAATTTTGTCTGCTCAAGTATTTATTTTTGCACCGGGGATTCTCTCTTTTCAATACTTTTCTCTTAACGATCCTTCTATGTTTTAACACCTGCTACGCCCATCACTTAACATTCACTGTCCATTTCGGTAATTAATGGTCTAAATTTTAAAAAAAAATTCATCTCTGCCATAGAAGAGTTAAACTCTTTCCTAGATTAATCTTTTAAATTCCGGACCGTTCAAAACACTTTTTGACGTACGGTGAGATGTTGAGCGATGGAGGAAGCAGTGAATGTTGAGCGGTGAGCGTAGACTTTTGGATGTTTTAAAATGGGGTATATCAATGTCTTCGATCGTTTCATTAACTCCGTCACTTATTTTGTAGATCACGTAAAAATGAAAATCATTTAACTAGAGGTAGCTGCATGATCGATGCATCTATGTTTGTCAATAAAAAAAAACAGTTAAAAAATTAGAAAGCGGTTTTTGTCGTGTGCTAAACATTTGAACGTCAGTCATGTGAAATGGCAATAAGGAAGAAAAACATAATAAAACTCATTATTATAGCATTAATGTAGTGATTGAAAAATGACAATCGAGCACTAACAATAAAAACAACAACAAAAATTTGTACCTAACGAAGCAATAAACGACAAAAGTTCAGGAACAAACAACATTAAACATGTGTGATACTAAAATTGAAATAAATGAAACAACGACTCCCAGCACTCGCGCCTCGATCACCACTTCCCACTTTACTCACCACCATTATGCCTTTTTTCAAGAAGTTTGATTCTCCTCTCAATAGCCCTAATGTTTTGGCTCAACAGGTTATTTAGATCGTTCAGATCAGACATGTTCAAATACTCGAACCCTTTGCCCTTCAAGCACTCAAACATGACATTGGTCATCTCCTTGTGCCGAATTTCCCTCTGTTGCTTAGCCATTTGCTCACTTAGCCTTGTCATCTGTTGGCTTATGAAATCCTTTTGATCCATCATTCTCCTGTTCTGTTCCAATGGGGACATGTTCCTGAGCTTCGCGATGACGCGTTGCACTTCCAATGGTGACGGCCAGAAGTCTGGCTCGGGATCGTACGGGCTGAAAATGATTGCGCACGTATCAACCGCGCACAAGATGCTAAGCTCCTCCGCCTTCTTCATTAGGCCTTTCTTTCTTCTTTTGAAGGTGGATTTCCTTTCGGAATCGTTGGCTATGTATGCAAGGTTCACTTTGGTTCTTGTCATTTTTCAGAAGGGTAGTTTAGGGATAGGATAAGATGGTGCTTAATTATCTTAACCCAGTGGCCTTTATATATAGGTATAGTGAGGTGTAACGTCGTAATTCCAGGAATTAGGATTAGCTGGACAACGTAATTGCATTTAATTAGATAAATGCCTGTTTTTTTGACTCTTTTTGAATTTTTTTTCGAATTTTGAATTGATTTAAAATCATTAAACTACTAGATATGATAAATATCATTATCTTTTTGTCCCATTTCCTCTTGTTAAGAAAAGGAATGTTATTTATTGTTGTAATGCTGTCGTAACATAGGGTAATTTGGATTAGACGTGAATATTATTATGCATTAATTCAAGCACTTTCTTGGCCCTATAATTGAAAGTTTTTTTTTTTTAAATGGATGCAAAATCGAACAGCGGGGCACCATCGGACTCATAATAATGATCGATACGTTGATAAGATATTTTTAGAAATGTATTTTTTGCCATCTCATGTTGTATTGCAACAGTAGTTGAAGATAGTATGTCTCTCATGAATCATACTAAGGTTTATGTAATGCGGTGCACGGGACATGGTAAGATATGACCGTATCTAGTGGCAAATCCAAAAAGTTCGTACAGAGGAGGCACTTATTATTCACTGTTTGGAATCATTTCCACCATAAAGTCTACTGTAATTTTTCAGTCTTGTTTTATTTGTTTTGAGATAATATCCTCTTTGTTTTGATTCCCTTGATCATTGTTGTTTGTATTTTTTGAGTAAGTATCATTGTTCATATCTTGTACAGAGTATCTAATTATATGTCTATTTCATGTGGTTCCGTTAAACCAATGTTAAATGCGTATTTTTATCTCGAGTCTTTACCCCTTTTTTTAAGGCAAATGATTTTAACGCTCCTCTTTTATCCATTGACACTCCCTTTTTTTGTTTTTATTCACTTAAAATTACCAAGTTGCCCTTCAAATAAAAAAGGTGACTCAAGAAATAAGGATAACTTAGTAAAAAAGAGAAAGAAGCAAGGACTACCCACATAATAGGCCATTAAAAATAAGGCAACCCTGAAAGAGCTGCTAGTTTGTGAAAAAGTCAACTGATTAGATCATTTACGCCAGTCCTGCATTTGTTTCAACGCAATCTTTTCCGTTTAGTGCATTATCGATTGCACCATGCGCGCAATGCTAATAAGACGGCTCCGGATACAACTGGGTCCAATATAGATTCGTATATATTGAACGGCCAACTTCGAACACAGGACAAAGTTAATTATGTCAAGGTGTGTTCCTAAACTTTTTGAAAAAAATGAAGTTGACGAAGGACTACTCCAGTACTGTTGTACTTCGGACTTCTTCCTTGCATCAATAAATCCTATTATTCAAAAGAAAATTGAGAGGGTTCATTTAAGGCCCCATTGACTTACAATGACAATTTTTCATACATTGAACACTAATAAGTTCGAGATTCACAACGTTCATCTCCACCCTTTGGCATGGGAGTGGCGCCGCCCCGGGATGCATGCTTCATATCATGCTAAGTTTTAGCTTGTCAATCATGAGTCTCGCAGTATTAACCAATCACCGACCGCGTTCTATTTAACGGACCCAACAACCATGGACAATGGCAAAAGCTGTGTCAAGCATGTGGAGAGAGAGAGAGAGAGAATGATTAATCACAAGGAGAGTGAAGAGAGAGACCTGGCGTGCAAGAGTAGGACAATCATATTCTCGATTCCTTTGGTCGGCAAACATGTCAGCAAAGCACACCAGTTAACTACCAAAGTAAAGGAAATTAAAGGTATAAAACATAGTCTGGCTGTTACCCACCAAAGTGCCCAAGCCAAACTTCAATTATAATTAGGAGTGTTGGGACACACTCATCTTTCCCGAGGCCTTGGACATCCATACATACAAATCCAACGTGCAGGCATAATTCTGCGTGTTTTTACTGATAGTTTTTTTTTTATAACTCAGGTGTTCGGGCCATTTACTGGTAGGTACTTGAAGAAATGAGAAAAGAAACATGCACGCTTACCGAATACACCCACAATATATGTTCGACAATGTCTGCGTAGGAGTGTTATGCAACCCATTTCTTGCACTTCCTGACGCAACGATTCGATATTGTTCTGAAATTTTCCAAAGTAGAAGAGCCAAAGCAAAAATAAATAAATAATGATGGCTAAGAATTCGTTTACATAGCAAATAGCTATGAACTTTCAAATCTGATTTATGATCTGAAAATGGATCTTGAATATGGCAGGAAATGAGGAAAAACAACGACCAGAAAAAAGGAAGAGATATAACTGACAAGATTCTTCATATTAAATTCCAAGATTCAGAGCCAAGAGGAAGAATATCAGTTCCACAACCAACAAACTCTAGCTGTCTTGTTAATTGACCTAAGCATTCAAAAATCTGCTCCGATTGGGGGTGTGACTTATCTCTAACAATGAACTCAGAAACACTACCATTCACCTCAATTGAGCTGCAACCAGGAGTTTTCTCCACACCTCTCTCTCGCATCGTCTTCCTCACTTTCCTAGCCTCCTCCCACATTTTGGCCTCCCTATACATATTAGCGAGCAACACATAAACTCCACTGTCATGAGGATCCAACTCAAGTAGTTTTCTAGCTGCCCTTTCTCCCATTTCAATGTTTCCGTGAACACGACAGGAGAAAAACAACGACCCCCACACTGCAACATCTGCCTCCATTGGCATGCTTTTAATAAGCTCCTCTGCCTCTTCCAAGAAACCAGCCCTACCAAGAAGGTCAACCATGCAAGAGTAGTGTTTAAGCTTGGGGGACAGGTTAAACCTGGAATACATTTGGACGAAATATTTACGACCCTCTCTAACCAAACCTCCATGACAACAAGCTGATAGCAGCCCAAGAAATGTGACCTCATCTGGCATCAAACCAATGTCGATCATCTCCGAAAAGTAGGATATGGCCTTGTTTGCATTCCCATGAAGGGCTATACCACCAATTATTGCTGTCCAAGTCAAAGAATTTCTTTCTGGAATCTCATGAAACACTTGAAGTGCCTTCGCAATATTTCCACACTTTGCATACATGTCCACTAAAGCAGTGCCTAACGAAACATTCAGAGAAAGTTTTTGCCTCTCAATGTAACGATGAATCCATATTCCAACATCAAGTGCTCCTAGTTGTGAGCAAGCAGATAAGCAATGAAGCATAGTCACCTCATTTGGCTTCAAGTTCCTAGCTTGCATCTCATGAAACAGAGCCAATGCCTCCTTACAATGCTTGGCATGAACATAACAACCTATCATGGCGTTCCACGGAACAACATCTTTCTCTTCCATTTCATCAAAAAGCCTCCGAGCAACTTCCAAATGCCCAAATTTGGCATATCCTACAATCATCGTAGTCCAAGATACCGCGGTTTTCTTTTCCATCTTTTCAAACAACAAATATGCTTCCCCTAGATTCCCACATTTAACGTACATGTCCATGAGCGCATTAGCAAGTGGAATGGTTACACTCAATCCGTTTTCCATAATAAAGTGATGAAATTCTCTTCCAAGATCCAACTTCTCTAACTGGGCACATGACGAAACTACTCCAATCATTGTAACCTCATCTGCTCGAATTCCCTCTGCCTCCATTTCTTTATAAATCCTCAATGCTTGATGCGCTTTCCCACTACGAACATATCCATTAATCAAAGAATTCCAAGAAACCAAATCCCTCACACAACTTTCACCAAACACCTTATGTGCCAAATCTAATTCTCCACATGAAACCAACATATGAATAACCGCATTATGCACATACACATCCAAATCAAAACCCAATTGTATAACATGCCCTAGAATTCCATGACCAATCCAACGCAACGACAATCGAGCACAGGATTTAATCAACAAAGGGTAAGTGTGATTGTCAGGCCTAGTCCCACCACTTCTCAACATATCTCTGTACAACAGAACAGATTCTTTCCGGTTTTCGCTATCCGAAAACCCTCTAATGGCTACGTTCCAAGAAAACACATTAGGGTTCTGGGTATTTCTCAATATCTTTTGACAATAATCCCGATTACCAGATTCTGAGATGGCACAAAAGGCAACCAATCGGCTCGAAGCGAACCCGTCTGATATCAAGCCGGTTGTTGTCATTTGGGCTTGGATTTGCTTCAAGTGGGTCATGGAAGTGCATTTTGTTTCTAAGAGAGAGAGTAAGGGGTTTGAGAGGACCAAGGAGTGGGTTGTGTTCCAGTTGTTGGGTTTGTCTTTGTGGGGTAAGAGAGAGCGCGTGTGGAGTGAGGAGAGTGAGGATAAGGAGGATGGGTTTTTGAGGGGTTTTGGCGATAATGATCTGAGGTTGATGAGGAAGAGATTGAGCATCAGATGGAATAAAGCTTAAAGCTTGTCGTGTATCAACTGTCGTTGTACCAAGACTACTGTAAAAATGGCTTTGTCGTAACAGAAAACGGCAGAAACAAAACAGAGCTGCTGTAGCCTGTAGGTACATAAAATATGTAGATACGGATTTTGGACCCGTCTCGGGTCAAAAAAATCTGCATTCTAAAGCGAAGTTGGATGGTTGTAAAGGTATTTATCATATCTGATTAAGTTGATTTTTACGGGAATCCTAACCAAACTATTTTGAACAAAATGAGCGGCTTGGATCATTTTTTTTTTTTTTGAAACAAGACAGGTACAAAATCAGTATGTACTGATATATTCTTTTTGCAAACGAAATTTAGCTAACTGGTATATCCGTCCGGACATTGTTATCGACTGTTCGGACAATCGCGTCCGTGACCGCAAGGTTTGAGCACCTGGCCGTAATATTTAAGCAACTGGCCGGAATGTTTTAGCACCTGGACGCAACTTCAAACACGTGGCTGGAAAGTTTAGTACGTGGCCGCGATGTTCGATTGTGGCAGTCCCTGGTTTCAGCCAGACGCCATTTTTTTCCCGTTCGAGGGTCCAAATATGCTTTGTTAACGCGCTGTAACATTATAACTTTACAAGGAGCACGGGAAAGGACTTGGGCATGATAAGTCTAACTAGCTCTCTCCGCGGGAGCGAGGCTCGGTGTGGTTGACTTGGTAGTTCGATGGTACGGCGACAAAGCTCCGTCAGCGGCTGTTTGGAGCTGGAGTAGGTGGTGCTTCAGCTATATAGCAGCTGGTAATGGTGGTGTTCGGTTCCAGGACGGTGGTGGTTGCCTTGTATGAAGCATATTTAGATTACTGTCGTTTCGTTTACTTCATGGATAGCACGGACATGCATGATTTTGTTAACCAAACCACCAAACACATCTCTACCTGTTCTTACTCACACTACGATTCAATATATAAGTAGTAAAAGATTTAAGTAAAATCCGAGATACAGGTCGGAGATCGAGTGGAGTGAGAGTCTCTCTTCCCCATCCTACACTCTCCTCTAGTTTTTCTCCTAGATCTGGACATTTTGAGCGCCGGGAACCAAAGCTTCAGATGAGGGCAACGATAGTGGCATTTCAGCGAGCAGCAATGAAATGTAACGATAGAAAGAACAGGTCAACGGTTTACATTCTAGATTAGATAATACTACTCCATACGATATATTTGGGACATCAACTCTCCTAGCTCTATCATTAAGTGAGCTTAGATTGCATTAATCTCTCGTACTTTCACAGCTGAATGCACTGCTTAATTTGGCAGGAAGCACTTGTAACTTCAAATAACCTGACCAGAATAATCAGTTCGTCCCAAACAAATCTCAAGTATAATCTCGGTCAACAGACAACACGAGCACAACTCCAAAGGGTTCCCAGAATCCTTCAAACCCATAAAACCACTCTGCATCAAATTTATTTAGTCCCAGAAGAGGCAAAGTAATGAGAGAAGGGGAGAATTGTGAGCCGTCAGCTGCATAGACTTCCGAAACAAATTCAAACAACAAAGCACCAAAGATATCCTCCAAATTTGATGGTAAATAGCCAAAATTTAAAATCCTTAACGGGCATTGTAAACTCTCCTACATTGAGTTTTAACAACAAAAATCGCTTGAGCGAGAAATAACAATGTTTGGGAGACATAACCTCCCCCGAATCTGGTTATTCAAACCGAGTAAAAATTGCACTGGAACACAATCCTCAAAATATAACTCCAAAAATCTGATTTTCATCAACATCTAAATAAATAAGAAGAGCCGAGCAATGTTGATGATCTCAAATTAGCCTCCGCCGGATCCGTACTTCTTTCCGAAGACGATCACCTGGAGCTTGTCATAACCGGCAAGCACACCAGCGCCAGCAACAGCACGGAGGATGTTGGCACCGGCACCCTTGAACAGAGATTTGGCACCCTCATTCTTGAGGATCTGAGAGAAGGCGTCGAACGAGCTCTTGTACTTGACGGCTTCACCAGAGGTCATCATCATTCTTCTGCGGACTGTATCGATTGGGTAAGAAGCAAGTCCAGCTCCATTTGTGATCACCCAACCAAGAGCAAAGCTAGCAAAGAAACTATCCTGAAATCATCATCAAAACACACAAAAATGCCTCAGTTGGAGCTTAGTATGTAAGAGTACAATATTAAAACCACCCCTGTAAATAAACAGCTAATGATTTCCACCCTCCCCTTTTCTAATTGTTGATTTTTTTTTCTTGCCTTTTTTTTGTTGTTGATCTCTAACATGTGAAGTCAGAAAGTTGCCCTTTCATCTGTTAATGGGAAGTGATTTTCATATGCGCACTAGTATTATTTTATTTCGGATTTCCGACGTACCCAACAAAAAAACCTAGTATTATTTTTTGAGTAATGCATGAAAGTCAGAATTTTGACTTCCATAAATGAAGAACAAAGTTGAACATTCACAGAGACAAGATAGTGCACAAAAAATGGAAGAGAGAGTCGATTACAAATTCACTTGTTCCCATCATTGAACATAAACAAGCGAGTGCAAATGTACAAATGGGAAGTGTGTATCACTCCACTGAAATAACATAACTTCGTCCGTAATAAGGAATGGGGAAATAGCAAAAAACACATGAAATTCAGTTTAGCTGAAAGCAACAGAAATTATGTAGTAACTTAAAGGGAGCAACGTCATTGCAAGCAAATAAAAATTAAAAAAAAAAGCTATGGGCATTTACAAACAAAACTTTAAACTTATGCTTTGTCTACGTCCACATCAGTAGAACGGTTTGGCAAGCTCGGTTTACTAGTCCCATTCGGCAAGTAAGCAATATGTATCCCAAGCAGACTCTTGTCATGTCTAACATTTTTTCAAGAAAAGCATAATTTAGACTCAAAAGTCGAGAAGAAAGGTGCCATATCAAGAACAAAAGAAGTGGTTTACCACAAAAAAAAAGTGCATGATGGTTTACAATCCAATACGGGAGTAAGAGTTCTACACCAGCTTATATCCAAAGGGTAAGCAATGCACATGGAGACCAGATGACCACAGAAACCATTTCAACTTGTAGGAAGAATGGAAGATATACAACAATGAAGCCATAAAGTGATTTACTAACCTGCAATTTTCCAGTGAGGACCACAGGCTTAATAGAGTCGTACAGTCCAAAGTACAGTCCACGATACACAATGATACCGACACATGAAATGTTGAACCCACGGTAAAGACCAGCAACACCATCTGATGCAATTGTCTTCCTGTAGACATCAACCAAGCCATTGAACTGCCTCTCTCCTCCTTTCTTGGCAGACTTGGCATCATTAGCAAGACGGGTTCGGGCGTAATCAAGGGAATACACAAAGAGTAGGGATGAAGCACCAGCAGCACCACCGGATGCCAGGTTACCAGCAAACCATTTCCAGTAGCCATCACGGTCTTTCTTGAAGTTGAAAAGCCTCTTAAAGTAATCCTTGAATGCAAAGTTCAGGGCCTGTGGAAAATTTCAGAGAGTAATAAGCAGGCAGTCCTTTGCACATCTCACTTGTCTACCTCTACACAGACATCTATACTATAATAGTAAAGAAAAACCAATTTTGGTAAAGCCAGACAGAAATTTCAGTTTCCTAAAATAACCTGACAGACAAACAAGATTAGACAGGTTTAGTGTTACTAACTTACTAGATTCATACAAAGGTATAAGACGCAAATTAAAAACATAGAGTGACTGCTCAAGTTTTTTCCCTTTTAACACCTAGATCTGCGGCAGCTCCCAGTCGCAGAAAAGTAATTGCAGTTTACTAATCACACAACCAAGTCAGATGAGTACATCCATTTATTTCAAAAGAGGTTTGGTTATACACCACCAGAATGACAACACCATACCAGGAAATGTCTCACCGGCAAATTATTATACTACCGTTCAATGCAGATATATTTGTAGACATACGTATAAATACACATCTATGTTTGCCACCATTATCTGGGCACCAACCGCTAGAAGCTATAATTGAGACAGACCAAAAAAGGAGAAAAACCAACCTGAGTGGGGAAATAACGGATGACATTAGCCGTGTTCCCTCTCCACAATGATCCAAACCCTTCCTCTTTAATTGTTCGACTGAAGCACTCTCCAATACCCTTGTAGGGTTCAGAAAGTCGACCAGATTTAATCATCTCTTCCTGGTTTTGGATCAAAAGCTTTACACGCTCAATAGGAGCAGCAGCAGTTTTGGACACAGCAGCTGAAACACCGCCCATAAGAAAATCAATGGCAAAGGCACCAGCACCTTTCTCAGACGGAGCTTGGACAAACACAGGGGAAGCATTTGCAGCAACCAACGACAGGTCATTGGTAGATCCACACATTTGAGTCACGGGATACTGAAGCGCAACATTTGAGTAATTCCCATATGAGAAGCGTCTCTGGTAAAGAGCAGGCTTCTGATAGCCTCCATAGCGCATTTGAGCATTGGAACTCAGATGTAGCTGGCCAGCTACCTTCTGCATGACAGTTGGGTGCTGATGCTGATCAGCCATTATGCCTTGCAAAGCAGAACTCCTACAGGTTTCATGCAACATTTAGGATTGTTAAAGTATCTACGTCAGCAAAATAGAGCCTCGAGAGAACATGTCCAACAGGGAAAGGTAAACAAAACCAATGCCCAAAAGACATCAAAACGCGATTCTATCATATGACTACATTACACAGTCAAGTCATCACCCATCAAATTACCTGACCCGTTAATCAGTCCACACAACCCATTTGATACGAAAAAAGTATGCATGCAGAGAACATGAGCAACAGGGGAAGGTGAACCAACACAATACTAAATTACATACTACAGCCATCATCCACCACCCACCCCACACGCCAGTTTCAGCTTTTCAATCAGTAGGTGATTCCAATTTCAAAAGAAGTAAAATGTAAATACTTGGAACCACATCAGCATCCACACTCAAGTTCACAACTGCTTTGGAAGCCAAAATGATAGATACGTTACATGTAAAAGGATTTGAACATAACAACCAAATAAAGAACCTGGGAATGGTAGAGGACTACAATTGCACAGGAACTATGTAAATCAGAAATTTTAACAAAACAGAAAATCTTCAGCCCACTCTCAAATCTACAATTCAAAGTTAAAACTCAACCTGAGTGCTTGAAAAAAATACCCTCAAAACTCCATCCATACCTCTACTATAACCTACATGAAGTTGACTATTCCTCAAACTTATCAAGGCAATTTTGTGACTTCCAAAATTGCAACAATGCCACTCACCAAGATTTCACTCAAATTCTTACCTAGATTTCAGTTTTCCCACTGAATTGTTTGATATCAAACGAAACTATTCATTCAGATTTTAGTAGAAGATAGTGGAAAGGTTGACATGGTCTCAACGCGACTATATCTACTTACACATCCACTTAGACAGAGGTTGACCCCAAACAATTAACAATCAACCAAGGTTTCACCAAATGTACAGAAAATGAAACATACCAAACAAAAATCACAACCAATACCAATAAATTACAAACTTCCAGATCAACCGGAGACCGAGTTTGATTCAACCTAAAATGATTTCTGTTTTATGACAAGTAACCAAAAAATGATTTTACCACTTCTCTATCCGAAATGAGCAACGCTACGCACACTGACAGGAGTGCACAAATCCGGACCCAGATGTATCTGAAACCGTTCAGAGCACGTGGGTCTCACTTTGCATAAGTGGGTCCCATACAAAATCGGACGGGTCAGGACACACATCTATGTCTGGATTTGTGCACTTTAGTACGAGTACCCAGCATTTTTTATCCAGAATTGATCTACAACCAGGTCTCACCAGATCCAAAACACACCCACTCCAACTAAGAACACCTACACATAAACATCAAAGAACCATAACCAGATACGAGCAAAAAAACTAACCTTTTTTCAAACGAAGCAAAGAAATGAACGGATCTATAACGCAATAGAATAAAACAAATAGATCTGAAACTCTAACGGCGGTTTTAATACAACACATTCGGATCACGGTAAACGAGCGAAGAAAGATCGACCACACAAAACCAAATCACAGAACAACAGCAGATCGGGCCAAATGGCTGAATTTAGAGAGAGAGAGTAAAGGAGAGAGAAAGCATACCTGCGTTCAGCTCGCCTAGGGAGGCGCCGCGGAGGAGAGAAGAACGAGGAAATGTGAGGAGAGAGAAAAAGAGAGAGGGTTTGAACGAACGAACGGTGGTGAGAGATTTAAAGGGCATGAGCTATAAAGATGCTTTATAGGTAGGGAAGGATACTGTGTGATGGGGTGTACGGGATTTGCTAAGATGCGTTAGACATGGAATTACGTATTTGTTTATTGTTGTTCGTGGAAAATCGTGGTGGTGCGATTGGGCAAAATTATTGCTAAAATATGTCTTTAGGCTCTCTTTGGAACTTAAAAGAAATGAAAGGAAAAGTATCTCTCATTTCAAAATTAATGAATAGTAAATTGTCCCTCACATTTTTCTCTCATTTCCATTCTTTTTTCTTTTTTCTTTCCTTGAGTTCCAAACGGAGCCTTATTTTTTTACTGTATTAGGAAGAGAACGAAATTCATTGATAATATGAAAGAACACTAGGCACATCAAGGGAGAGATAACTAGAACCAATAAACAAAAGCGACACAGAATATAAATGATATGAACATCACTCATTTCAACGCTGCAAAAGATCCATTAGAGAATGAAATTAGATAAAGAATACTAATTTAGCACATCAACGCTGCAGGGTTCGAAAGATGTGATGATCGTTGAAGTTTTTTTATCATAATTTGTGACTTTTTAGATAAATCAGTGAACCTAAAAAAATTTAACTCTAACTAACAAAATTCATAAAAAGAGAAAGAAATATTTTCCAAAATAGTTAAACAATTAAGTTAAGCCAAATAATAGGGTCTTTTGGCATTTTAATTAAGCCAAAAAGATTTTTTGTCCTTATTAAGAAAATCGCATTTGTTAGTTTTTCGTCATTTTTTGAGGATTATTGCTTTTTCATTATGAGAAGAATTTAAAAAGTAAAAAATTAGAATAAAAATTCATTTTTTTAATAAAGACGTAAAAATTGGCTTATTTTTGTCTTTATTCAAAAAAAAAGGTTTTAATCGTAATTTTTAATTTTTTATATTCGTCTCGTCATGAATAAGCAATAATACTCAAAAAAATCAACAAAAAATTAACAAATATGATTTTTTTTTTTTAAATAAGGAGCTTAATTAAAATGCCAAACAACCCAAGTGGGGAAAAGTAAATAAGCAAATTTAGTAAAGTTAATAATATCTGATGGTGCCAAACTTGCCATGGTGGGGAAAGGTGGAGATATTGGACACATGGGGGTGTTTGGACGCAGAGGTTTTCCTGTTTCTGAAAGGGATGGGAAATAGGAGTAGTAAAAAGCTGTGTATGATTCTGCGTGGAAATTTCATCGTCCATTCCAATTGGAAGGTGGGAAATGGAATCCCATTTTATGGGGTCTGCCAATCCAAGTTTGACTACGCATGGTTATTCTAGTAAATAGGAGTACTTAAATTAGAGGTTCCCTTTGTTTGATAAGTCAAATTAAAGGTAGGGCAAACCACCAAACCTTTTTTCTTAAATTAATTATTGTTATTGTTATTTTTTTTTTATTTTTGAAGAACTTATTGATTTGTATAGGAAATATTTTGACTGGAAGCCAAAAAAAAAAAGAAAGTTAATTCATCTAAAAAATAACTCAATGTATTATAAATTAATTATCGGTCAAAAATGAATTATACTCGAATAACAAATGTCACAAACGACATGCTAAAAACTGCAAAATAGAGAGCCAACAATACCATACATTTTAATCAACAAAAAACATAATCTTAAGAGTGATGTTGGTGGCCATCTTTTCGATTCGAGGAGAATTGTCACATCTTTATTGGCAAAAACACATGTCAGTGAGAAAATATTTCACCAATGTATTAACGTGACTCACATGGTACTAACATACAACCACAATATATAGGACGTTTTTGTGATAGCTGTGGGTATTAATTTTAGATTATAACTTCAGATTATTGATTTTAGATTTTTGTACAAGTAGATAAACATGTTTGCTATGGCTGTGAAATTATCATTAAGCTATAGTAAAAGCTAATACTGTTCATTGCAAAAAGCTGAAAAATCAGCTTTCATAAACCTTAACCGAAAAGCTCCAAAAGCTACCATAACCCAGTTTTTGGAATTTTTAGAATATCCATCCTTTTTTAGCTTTTCAAAATCTGTAGAATCTGAGAATCTATTATTTAAAATTTTTGACAAACACTCCAACTAATTTTGCAAAGCTAGAATCTCAAAATCAGCAAAAATAATTTTTCATAAGCACCCACATATAGTTATCATACCATTATTGCAATGCTAAGTGCACGATAAACAGAACAATTACAAAAAAAAAAAAAAAAAAAAACACAGCTTACAACTTCAATTATATGCATATTCGTTTTGTAGTAGGGAGTAGTACTAGTTTTTAAGGGAGTGTTTGGAAATCGTGAAAATGAATGTAAAAGTTAAAAAAAAATACAATTATTCTTTTCATTTTTTTATTGAAAAAAAAAAAAAATGCCTTCAGTTTTACTCCATATATAGGGAGCTTGAGCACATGTCCGCACGTGCTCTGTATTTCTGCCAAGTAGATCGCGCTGTAATGGAGATCAAGGGATTGGCTTTATTATTTTTCTATCTGAATGAAATTAAAAAGGAAAAAAAAAGAAATAGGATCGCCCTCATCTATCTCTGCCCCTGGAAAATAAGATAGCGTAAAATATAGCTGTGTCACAAATAACGATTTCAAATAGGGGCAACTACATCCTGCCCTACCACCGGGGGTGGTAGCATAATGGCGATCCGGTCACTTCTACAAGGTTTTGAGTTCAGGAGGTTGAAGGTTTGAGGTCTGAGACGTGGAGATTACGGCCTCCTTGTGCCTTGCAACCCTCTTGTGACCCGCTAGCCCTCAGTGGAGGGTCGAAAAACTTATGAGTGATTGGTCCCTCACGGGATTGGGTGCAGGTTTGGAGTCCCTTCATCATGCCTAGGGAAGAGCTATTTAGTATCTCATACTCCACACTATATAGCAGAGACATGGAACTTCAAAGGAACACAAGTGAGAAAGATCTTTCACCCCACCCCGCCGGAAAAAAAAAAATGATTTTAGGATCCTATCAGGTATTTTAAATGAATGAAAGGTATCCAAAACTACTAGAACAACCAATGTTCCATGATGCAAAGAGTCAACTTAAGCAGGCTTCAAAAATTTCACAGAAACCACACATAAACTGAGCATATTAGACATCAGTAGAAGCCCAAGAACCCCGCCAATAAGGCAAAGTGGATATTGGAGAAGTTCTCAGTGAACAGATCTCAAGTCCTTTCATTGACTATGGTAAGTAGTGTGTACTAAGAAGCACAAAACAGATTCGGACACACAAACTGAGATGGTTATTGTAAGTTAATAGGGATGCGAACACAACGAGGGACACAATTAAAATGACATGCATATTTTTTAAGATAACTATCTGCAGACACCAAAGTATTGAAAACGAAGACCAACTTAGCACAACAGAAAAAAGTAATACGAGTCCTACATAATATAGATATGTATTAGAAAGACAAACTACAAGGCATAGGTGACAAGTTTGTGATAAATTTTGACTCTAGAAATATGTTATTTTACCTCAAGAAGTAACACCACACTGTGACCCCATATGTATCTCCCTTGAGACACGCATGTCCCCGACCTGTAAAACTTATTTCCATACGTATTCCTGTGTGTCCCGACATGTCCGCCATCGATACAGCAATCACATAAGTGTGTCAGAGCTTCATAGGGATGTGTACAAAAAGTAAACTGATGCACAAATCAGGATTTTCAGGAACTTATTCCCGTGTGTGAACTAGACTGAAGAACCCAAATAACCAATCATCAACTGCAGGATTAAAGAAACAAAAATAAACACTAGTGTGAAGATTTTTAGCAGGAAATGAGGATGCAATTGGATGAACTGACTCAAATTGGCGCTCCTCAGCATTGGTAGCAAAGAAATAACCTCGCACATTCTAACTCCTGCATTGAAGATAGCACTCAATCTCTTATAAATAACGAAGATCATATTTTCGCCATAGAACTTGCCCAAAGAAAAAATGTCCCTATGTATTTAGATCAGATGTGATGTATCCTATAATAAAACCCACCAAAAGCATAAGATCCGAAACTAGTTCACAGGGTTATGAACTTCCGTGGCATCGATCTTCAGCAAGAACGCAGATTAATCTACATGACATGGTTCATGCTCATTAAAGGAAAACAATGCAATAAAAAAACTTAGGCCTTTGTGAACCATAAACACAGAAACGGATGGATGCAATTATTATTATTATTTTTTGCTCAGCACGGATGGATGCAATTATAAGGTGTTTGCATGAAAATTTTCCCCCACTCTGGTCAAAAATACTCAACCACAACAAGAAATCTTACACGGTCAGGACAAGTTATAAATGTTAGGAGTTCATAAAAGGAAAAAAAAAACTAGAAAGAAGAACCTGATGCTACTATCTCAACTTCAAGAACCAGCACGGCAACAACCCATCATCCATTGTTTCATTTACTCCTACAAATAATTCTTAAAAATATAAAAACAAGTCACCTGCATGCATGGTTTGCACAGCAAAAAATTGGCCGACTATCCTCAAGACACCAGCAGTAAATTATCGACCACTTTTGGAGGAGCTACGGATGCCTACCCAAATCAATCTGATCTCTTCTTTGCAGTCTATCAATAGAACTAGGATCCAAAGATGCCTCTGACCTCTTCAAATTTATCTCCCATTCCTTCTGCTTCAGTTCCAATCCCAGTCGTTCGTTCACTAGCATCCTCCTCTCATTCTCCAGCCTTGATCTCTCTAGCTCCCTCTCTTTCTTGCTGCAGAATCTCCGCCACTTAAAGCACTGCTTCTCCAACTCAAAAGCTTCTACTTCGATGCATACCCTTTGCTCCTGAAGTTGCACCATCTTTTTTCCAATCCACTGTCTCCTCTCCCACAGGGACTTTGTGGAATCTTGGAAAATCTCAGCCATTTCAGCTTCAAAACCACTTAGCGCACTAGGATGGGGCCCAAAACTACTATCCTTTTCATTTGGCTTCTTTTGCTCCCCCACCCTGGCCCTATCTTCATTCACATCGTCATTCTCCTCATTTTCTGATTCATCATCTTCATCGTCACTTTCATCATTTTCTTCAGCTTCTTCCTCTTCACCGTTAGTGTCCTTAGAGCATCTCCCAAGAGGTAGAGAATGAACTTGCAAATCAACATCACCACAATTGGGTATCCTTTTTCCGTTATGATAAGCGCACATTTCCTGGTAAAACAGGTGCTTTGAGTTCAATATCTTTCTTACATCCTCCTTCATCTTGGTTGAGAGATTCCGCATGGAGTCCATGAGAGTGGGGTCTTCCACTACCCTACACGAAATTCCCCTCCCAAGAATGTCATTCAACTTCTTGTACCTCTTGTTCAAGTCATTAAACTTGTCTTCACACTGCTGGGGCGAAACATAACAACCCTTAGCAATCATTATTTTTGAGACCATTTTCCATTTCCCTTTCTTTTGCAAAACCCCAGATTTCCTCTTTGGCCCTTCTACACCATCAAGAGTACCATCGTCACCAACACGAGCAACCACCGCAATTAAAAGCCTAACAATATCATCGGTCCATTTCATTCGTTGCCACGGAGACCCCTTTTTACCCTTTGCCCCACTGCAATACTCACCATTCCCATCCTCGGCATAACCAGGCTCATCTTCTTCCCCTTCTTCACTACTGCTGTTACCATCATTATTTCCAACATCAACAGAGGCAACCGCCTTCCTTTTGCCAAAATCTAGGAAACCTTTTTGGGTCGAACCCTTCGTCTCCATAAGTCTAATGGGGAGGTCATTTTCAATACCTGTCATTGAGGATTTCATTTGGCGACGATGGTGATAGGTATTCGATACGTGACCCAGTGGCGTTTGATCATGCCTTGCAATCGGCGATTCAAGGTCTAACAACCCACAACTCGGACTCGACAAAAAACCTGCTCCCAAACCCGAATTATTCATTTTCCAATCCTATCTAAGTGCCCTAATATTGCAATTGAAAACCCATTACGCATGCTTTATACCTCGTTATGTCGATTCTTTCGTCCCAAATTTACACATCATCAACCCTCTTGATACTCTTTGAAAACCCATATACCCTAGCACTGCATCCACCGAATAGCAAAACTCTAGACAATACTTTCCAACCCTATTTTCAAAACCCTAATGCAAAAATTAGTAACTCGTTTAACATACCAAAATATTATTGCTCTTTGTCAGATGAATGTTGAAAGGAGTAGAAATAGAATCTGAAGATAAGTAGATTCGTCAGTTTACCTTGTCACGATCTGTAATCGACAAGTCTTATTGGTCGATCGAGACAGACAGAAACAAAGAGGAATTGTCTGATCTTGGAAACGAGGAGAGAGAGTAAGGTCTGTTTTGCTCTAGTTGGCTGCTCTTAAAATCTCCGGTACAAGCTTATTGGAGTACCTTCGAGTACTCTCTCTCTCTCTCTCTCTCTCTCCCCTCTGTAGGAATTGATTCGCGCACTCTTTTGCTAGCTAGAATGTTAGCCAAAATTCAACTCCAGTACGATCGTGCAATATATATGTAGTAAATTAACCTTTGTACTTTAATATAATCGTATTATTTAAATTTCGTAATATACTAACGAAGTAACTTAAACTATTTTTTATTAAATTTTTCTTAAAGAGTTCAAGCTTCAGCCTGTTTATATGTGTTCAACTTATGCAAGAGTCGCGGATCAAAAAAAAACTTATGCAAGAGTCGAGCCAAATTTTTCCTCCTTTAATGAGATCATGTTTAGCCAAGTCGGATCGTTATATACTTCGTAAGAATCTAAGAACCGAACTGTTAATTACGGTTGGACCGAGCCAAACAAATTCACAAACCACAAATTGGTTCGGTATAACGTCTAACTTGGACCACGGTTATTTGGGAGTTGAATGTAATTTACCCATTCAATTATCTCCTCATGCAAGCGAACGCGTTGTCATTTAGACCCACCTTAACTTTGCCAAAACTATGGTTATAAATCACTTTTCCAACAAAATATTTGGATCCTTTTCAAGAAACACTGAGAAGGCCTCTTAACTCACTTTCAATGGTTTTTTTTTCTGAAAACAAGAACGAACACAGAGAGGAAAACAAAAAGCAAAACTGAGAACAATAGCAAACAAAGTTGAGATTCAAGATCTTTTCTCGATGGAGCAATTGCTAAATCCCACTAAGTGCACGGGATTCGCGATTCAAGCAGGCTGACTAATTATATCGAATTGCAAATTAGTCTTGTAATTACAGAAAATTTCCTGGTTCATGATATTCCCCCACTAATTGCTAATGCAAGCAAATCCCTCGACTATGAAGCTACTTGTTGATTCTCAGGTTCAAAGGCTTCTTGTAATACTGCAAAAGGAGCGAAGAACAAACCACGCTAATCGATGAAGCAGCCATGCAAGCACCAGCCAGCCAAGGGGGTAAGCGGACCCCGGTGAAGGGGAACAAAATCCCCGCAGCAACAGGCACGCCAAGTACATTGTATCCGAGTGCCCAAACATAGTTGAGTCGAATACGGGACATTGTCTTTTTGGACAGGTGTATGGCTGTGATTACATCTTCCAAGGTGTTCTTGATGAGAACTATGTCAGCAGCTTCAATGGCTATGTCTGTACCAGCGCCAATTGCCATTCCAACGTCTGCAGCAACTAAGGCTGGGGAATCATTTATTCCGTCTCCCACCATGGCCACCGTCATACCCTCCATCTGCATTTGTAGGGTAGCTCAAATTGTCAAAAAAGACGAACAAATTATGTGAACATGCTTATTCGATGTATTCTGAATAAGACTGTTGAATCCCTTCATTGTGGTTTTCCATGTGCTAGTACGTCAATAATGGTTTTCACCGAAGTCCAAACATAAACACAATTAGTAAGTGCATATTTCAGGCAAACCAATAAAACTGACCATGTCTATTCGGTTCTACATATTTCAAACTGAATGACAATCGAACATCACGCAACCAACAAGAAAAAAAGAATTGAAGCATCTGATGAAAGCCAACTAAAACTAAAGGATTACGTTGTAAAGCATAGCCGGCTGCCTTTTACCACCACAGAACTATTTCCACAGGGAAAGGATAACCAAACTACCAGAATCTGTGATAAAAATACAACCAGAGTCCCACTTATGAATCCATGCACTAACAAACCCCATTGGCTGACTTCTTCATCTCACCTTGATTAAGATAGTAAGTCCACTATTAATCGAAATCAGTTTTAGATGATAAACAGTACCTAGCAGAGGATGTCATGCGGGTCCACTGACTTCATATGTACACCTAAGACCCTTTATTCCTCTAGACACATATAGGAACCAACTTAGCAATCCAAGTTCGAAGTTCAGAAATCACTAGTTTAACGGTTGGACTGATTTTACACACTGCATGAAAGTCAATGTAGTAAGGGAAGGGCAAGCATTTTAAGCTTTGTTAACCAATTGCCTTAGGCAGTCATTACTATTCCCTCTGGTCTAGGAATTCATAATTTTACCCCAATTATGCAGTCAAACACTCGTTTACTGATTGGCTAACGAAAATTCGACTATCGAATTCACAATTAAAGTTGATCTGAGCATAACTTGAAGATACGATGTACCTGCAAATCTTTTATCTTATCGGCCTTTCCCAATGGATCAGTCTCAGCAAACACCTTCTGAATTCCAACCTGCTTCGCTACTGCAGTTGCTGTAGCCCAGTTATCCCCAGTGACCATGATGCTCGAGATTCCCATTGATCGGAGATAAGCTATGACACGTTCAGCCTCAGGTTTCACCGGATCAGTCACGGAAAAAGCTCCAGCAACCTTTTGGTCAATGGCAACTAGAACACACGTATGAGCCAGTTGCTCAGCATCTGAAATGTATTTGTCAACCTCAGGACCAATTGAGACTTTAAAAGACCGCATAAGCCTCTTGTTCCCAACAAATACCCTTCTCTCTCCAACTTTTCCACCTACCCCGGATCCTGGGTGCACTTCAAAGTCCTTCACCTCCTTGATGTGTACCGTTCGAGACCCGTACTTCTGCCGTATCTTCTGCGCATGCTCCAACACAGCTTTCGCTATAGGGTGCTCGCTATTTGCCTGAAGTTGAGAAAAAATTATGAACATTTACACAATGGTTTTCCTTTACTTGACAATAAATTCACGATTCATGTTACGCCTAGCATTTTTATTTAATTATATTTCTATTTATTAATTGAGAGTTTTATGGTGGGGGTCCTAATTAACAATTTTCTTTTCAGCATAATGTAGTTACTAACTTACTATGTGCATTATTATAGTTTGAGGGTGCAAGAATAATTATTAATTACAATAGTTAGTCTATATCAGTTGGATACGTTAATTATCAAGTCAGCTACAAATTAGGGATTTTACGTTAGTGGGTAGTTTTAAAGTGTTACATGTAAAGAGATATTTTAACGGAATAGGGTTTTTATTTGGAGAGAACGAATTTGAGGGAAGAAGTTGAGGGGACTGTTAGAGCGAAGCACTTTTCGGTTCGGGTGATTCGTGATCGATTGGGTAAGCGTTTCTTTTTCCCCTTTATTCTTGTTCTTTTTCCATCCTTTGTAGTTCATGGGCTGGGGTAAAGTTGGACTTTTGAAAGGCATCGAACAATGGGATTACTGAGAGATTAACTAAGTTCCATTCTTTCGGCACCAATTGTTTATGTTAATCAGATTGACTTATGGAGCGGTGGATTTTGGGTATGGATCAGGAGGTGTGGTGATTGCACGTGAAATTGGAGGCATGAGTTGGGTTTTGTCGTTTTGGTGTTTACTATAGGGTAGTAATTAGGACTAGCCGACTAGGCTAGTTTTATTTGATTATTTTACTCGTACGTATCCTGTATCTACTCATTGTATATTAGCATTAGTCATTCGTGCTTTGCTCTTTTGTTCAGGTTAGAGTTCTTTTTGCGCGATCGATTTTATTACTTTTGGATTTAGGTGAGTGGTTAAGCATGTTACGTATTTTCGAACTTCCCCATATCCCTTAAATTGTTGTTTTGAAAAATTTATAATTGAAATTGAAACCAAATACTCCCTCCGTCCCTTTTTAAGTGTCATGCTTCGTAATTTCAACTTATTAAAAAGACATTACACCTTTCACATCAACTTTTACCTCCATTTTCTCTCATTACCCTCTATAAAAATATCATCATTACATTTTTACTCAATAACTTTTTAAAATGGAATCTACTTTAAGGGGCAAAATAGAAAATTCACCAACTTTTACCCACTAATTTTACAAAATGAACACTTATTAAGGGACAACCCAAAATGGAATACTGGACTCTAAAAAAGGGACGGAGGGAGTACTGTTTATACTTGTTTATATTAAATTGGCATGCGATATTAGTGAAACCATTTGTTGAACGAATAATCTTTTTGGTGAGAACTTTGTGGATATTGTTGGGAACGTATTTTGGAAAGTCCAGGGAAATTAATCCTCTTTGTGCGGGTGACTCTGGTCATTGGAGAAAAGACCGGATTAGGCTGGTGACTCTAATGCTCAACGACTTTCTTTTGCTGGGTCGTTCTTCGGAAAAAGTTCCATGGGCTGCCTACTCGTGGTGACCCTAAGATTCGATATTGGATCCAATTATGAGACATTTATTCACTGGCATTAGGTTATATCGATATTGATCCCCATTGTTGTTGGAGATTGGTTTGTGATCACCTCGGAGACTTATTGGTAAACGAGTTATGGCTTTATTTGTTGGTTTGATACACACCTTCGTATGCCAAAATATGTTAACGTGACAATCTATTTAGCCATGTTTTAGAACTGTATTATTATACATGCTTTACTACTCACTGAGCTCGTCAGCTGACGGATTAAATCCAACTTTTTTTTTAAGCAAGTTGGGAAGTTAGGCAAGGACTCTGGCGGCATCTCAGAGATTTCGTTTGTTGACCTCCTTAGAGTGTCTCATCATATTTATATTTTATCAATCGTTTCTGCATTGAAACATTTTATTAGACATCAGGATTATTTTATTACTGTTGGATTACAGGATTTTATTTGGTTCATGGGATATTTGTGCCCCATTTTTTTGTGAAATTTATTGGTTGGAAATGTTCTGAATAAAAAAAATGGTTGTTCGGTGGATCTTTGCTTAGGAGTTTTTGTAAAATTTCTTTTTAGGTTGCATGTTCTATGAGCTTTAGTCTTGTGGTTCATGACCGGTCACTTCTCATTTTGGGGTGTGACAATTCACATCTCCTTCAAGTATATTTTCTTGACGCATGTGATTGCGATCTTCTAATTTTTTCCAGATTATCCATTGCATTAACCACATCAAAACGGACACCAAGATAACTAAGTAAATAAACATCCGCTTTACAAACTGACATAAAGTATCGATTTGGGTTTGGGTAATTGCAAACAGTCTTGCCACATGTTTTAGTAAACACTCCCATCCCGTGCACCCTTTTGAACATATCTTTAGGTGGCACCTAAATTTGATACAGTGCTTATATCTTGAATTTTACATTGAGGGGTTGTTCGGATAAATAAGCCAAAGTGGCTTATTTTTTGTCCTTATTCAAATTTTTTTTTTCGTATTACTTGGCTTATTGTCAATTTTTTGAGGATTATTGCATCTTCATGACAAGAGGAATCTAAAAAGTAAAATTTTTTGACCGAAATCCAATTTTTTATTTTTTTTGAATAAAGACGAAACAAGTAGCTTATTTTCGTTTTTTTGTGGCTTTATTTGGCTTATTTTTGGAGGGAAAGCCAGTGGCTTTTTAAGCCGAACAAGCCCTGAGACTACGAACAAGAAACCAACCTCTGCAGCAATAGTCACATCGCAGAATTCCTCCACGGAGAATTTCGAAAAGAGCATGGCACCCACCACTGCTGGCTTTCCAATAGTCAATGTCCCTGTTTTATCAAAAACAACTGTTTTTACCTGCATCGTCAAAATATGGGTCCATTAAGATCTGAACAAAAAAAATTCAAGGTAAATAGTGACGGGAGATGAACTGCTAAACGAGCTCTGTTCCTGTCCAGAGTGAAAAAAAGGGGGCACGGGGGGATAAGGAAATCACCATCACTATTACAGCTTAGGTATGATATGTCACAAATTTATAATCTGAAAGGAGTATACTACCCAAAAGGCAAAAACCATATAACAAAAATCAGAGACCAGTATTTTCTATCGTTGTGAAGGAATAACCAACAAAAGATTGATTGTCTAAATAATAAAAGTCTGGAATAAAATGGAATGGATATTCACGAATGCAGAATTTTTATTATTTTAAGTGATGTCAAATTCCTTCAGGTTAGTGTTTGCATAGAGAATATAGATGAGCAGTGGACAGTCACCAAATTTCCCAGAAAGCATCCGCCTACGAAATCAGAATAGAACCACTCGATTGATCCCCAAGAATTCCAAAATCACCCACCAACATGAATGAACTTTTTTCGAGCCACATCTAGGAAATTTAGTCGAATGTAGACAAATATTTCAGAGAGAATATGGTCGAAGATGTGTAGGTTTTCGAGTGCAAACACCTTGTGAGCCTTTTCAAGCGCATTTCCACCCTTTATAAGAACCCCTTGTGAAGCTCCCTTGCCTGTGGCAACCATGACTGCTGTAGGGGTTGCTAACCCCAGAGCACAGGGACAGGCAACGACCAGTACCGAAATGCCAAATTGCAGTGCAAGCTCAAAAGCATCCATGGCTTTTGGTATCCAATGCTTAGGGTAGATACCAGCTTCGCCGGTGATAAACCATCCCAACCATGTTATAAATGCAGCCAGAACAATCTGAAATTTAAGCAATAATATAAGTAAAATTTTCTTATAATGTGAACTACTAAAAACGCAAAATCTGCATAAATTTTGGCACGATGGACACAAACTGCAAGCCATCCCTGTCATCCAAGCGATATCCTAAAAGCGCAAATGTAAATGATTTTTAAGATAACAGTTGTCTTCGTGAAGTCTTTTATCTAGGTGAATAGATGCGGTAAGATATCCATATGTTCATCCGAATCTCTGGATTTTTCTTCTGTAGGTTTGTATAGGTGTTCTCCGCAAGGATTTAGTGGCCTTTTATGGCCTATGATTCTGAAAGCATGTAGAAAGAATACCCCCTTGTGTCCTGCCAAAAAGGCACTTCACCACAAAGCCAATATTGTGGCAAGAATGAAAGGCTGGATTTGTTCCACGCTGAGAAATGAAGGTCATTATATCTACAGCAGAAGGAGGTGTCAAGATTATTCACATTTTCCCTCCACTAGTGAAATGATGATCTCATCTTGTAGCACAAAACTGGATGCATCCTGAAAACTTCATGCTAAACGGTGGCATAAAGTGGCCTTGGGGTTTCCCACTGGCGACGGCTTGGCTATCTAATATCATGGCTTGTGGGTGGTTGTAGGTAGCCAGGGTTTTACCCAATAGGCGTTTGGTACAAAGTGGCCTTGTCACACACACCAAAAAAGGGCACTTATATGTTAAATAAGTCCACAATGAATGTAGTTTTTTTCACTGGTAAACAAGATGATATTCTATGGGGAAATTTTGTCAATAAGAATGGGTCACGATAGCTGCAATATGCAAGGAACAAAGAGCATGTCACCGGATTTTGGGTTGCAGTATGTTCTGCTGATATCTTTATTGCCTCACCAACATGATTTGAATTTCACAATCCACGGCCGGTTTCTGAATCCTGATTTTACCTTTGTAGAGTTATGGCAGATGAAAATTTAGCATAAAAGGTGAGGAAACTATGCAAAAGCTTCTAATAAAATTATAAAAGATCCTTTTACAGAAATCAAATTTGATTTGGCATAAAGGGCGAATGAACTCACTGTAGGTACAAAATACTTCGAAATCTGATCAGCTAGCTTCTGAACAGGTGCTCTGGAAAGCTGAGCAGCTTCAACTATCTGGACTATCTGGGAAAGTGCAGTCTCTGCACCAACATGAGTTGCCTTAACAAGTAAACATCCATTCTCATTCACGGTTCCACCAATAACCTGTTCATGATATTATTTAAAGATCCAATTTCCTGTCAGCATTTCTATAACTGCACAAGTATTACAAGGCTAGAGACTTATGTAGCACACTGTTTGCTATTTTTTGATGTGTCAGTGAATGGAGGAAACTGTTAACTGCTTTCCAAGAGTTCAGCTCATAGGTCTCTTTTCAGGAGGGCAAGGAATGATTGGAGAGTGCTCCTTTGTGCCTCATGTGGTGCCTCTATGGGGGGAAAGAAGCAAGAAGACCTACAGGCGCACAAAAGGTGATACCTATATTCAAGTTAACCTAACTTCATTTGTCTTTTTGAAGACAATTTTGATTCATTAGTTCATGTTTTTTCTCAAGGAGAGGTGTCGTGAGTCTTCCTTTATGTTAGTGGATTTTGTAATGAAGTCACTTGTTGGGAAGGCCCTATGGTCTTTTTAAAATATTTAAATTTAGATCTGTTCTTTTCTGAGGTCAACAGATGATGCAAGTTGGCATCATGTTAATACAAATAATTTGAAAGAGAAGAAGATACTAGTAAAACTGAGCAAGTTTGAGTTTTGGCTAGATCAAGTGGTATTTTTTGGCCACGTGGTTTCAGGTGAAGGTATTTTGGTTGGTCCTAAGAAGTTAACGACAAAAAGGTAATCAAAAGTATCAATTTTACTACGACAGGCAAACAAAACATCTGTACCTTGTCACCAGGGCTTTTAGTTACTGGCATTGCTTCTCCCGTGACCATACTCTCATTCACATGACTCCGACCATTAATAACAATGCCATCAGCAGGAACCTTCCCCCCGGGGATAATCTTAATTATGTCGTTCTTCTGTAGTAGTTGAGTGCTGATTTCCATCTCTGAGACGACATTACCATCACCATCCAATGTTAACAGGTGAGCTATATCAGGAGCAAGGTCAGCCAACTTCGCTAAAGCATCAGATGTCTTTCCTTTAGCCACAACTTCCAAATATTTTCCTAGGAGAATAAATGATATCAGCATAGCACTAGTCTCAAAGAAATCCTGCCCTTCAAAAGTATCTGAAGTCAAAGCTTTTATCACTACATATATTGAGTAAAAGTAAGCAGCATTAGTGCCCAATGCAACCAGAACATCCATGTTAGCAGATCTTCGTCTCAGAGCATGATATGATCCCACATAAAACCTGAAAAGGAGATCCAAAATCATGAGACACTGAGATTTTTGAATCTAAAAAAGAATACATTAACATGATTGGATCAAGGATCAAAGTTTCATTTCGGTATGTTGTTTCCATTGGATAGGATAAGGAAGTGTTTTTCACCATTTGTGAAACGTTTCAGAAGCATTCTAAAACCTAGCCGTAACATAACGGGATTGTTGAAAGATGGGGAAATTCATGAACATGTCAGTGTGGCCTTTTTTCAGAAGTTCCGAAACAACTCAATTTAAATTAGGTATGTTTACATGTTTGCCATTTCTTGGTGCATCAGTAGTTACAAACTTCGAAATATTGGTTATTCTACCAATAATTTCGTTGTAGTCTCCTAGGAAACAGAAGCATTTCAGCCATTTCGAAGGAAACCAAATTTGGTTACAGAAAAAGTGATAAGCAATTAGTACAATACCTTCGGCCAACGATAAATTGCACTGGCGTGCAAAGAACCCATCTTATAAGCATCCCAGCAGTGAGCATGTGGTGAACCTTATAGTCTAACCAGTTCCCATAAGGCCGAAGCATGGGAAGTACCATGGAGAAAATAAAAACCGGAACTGAACATAAACAACTCCACAAGAACTGGATTCTATGTGTCTGGATTTCATGCTGCCTCTCTGTTTCTCTAGGTTGTGGTGGGATGTACACACTTGCATTGTAAAAGTTGGAGCTGCCGCCTGCTTCATGAATGCGATTTATAAGAGACCTTGGTCCTGTGATATCTGAGTCATAGCTAACACTAACCTTATGGTGTTCCATGTCCATTTCAACATGATTAACTCCTTCCAATGACTCAAGGGAGGACAAAATACTAATCAAATCTTTAGCCGACTTGATTCCTTCAAGCTGTAGGTGCACTTTATTCACATCATTCCCAGAACTTATGAGATCAGCTCCAAAGCCAGCATCCTTTACTGCTTCAATTATACGATCAGTATTGGTGACATTTGGATCAAAGTGAACTTTTGCTTCTTCCAAGGCCAGACCCACGACTGCTTTTTTCACTCCATCGACCATGGAAAGGGCACGCTCAGAAGACTCAGAACAGTTTGTGCATGCCATCCCTTTAATTCTAAGTCGGCATACTTCTATATCTTGGTTGCGGAATTCACCAACTTGGAAACCTGTGGCTTCCACAGTTTCTTTAATTGTTTTTGCCTAATAGTCATTGTGAATGAATACGTCCACCAGATTACAACATGTCAAGTTGCATATAAAGATTAGGATAAAAAAAGTTGCTTGTAAAGATTGGACTAGTGTCTAATTTAGGCTTCACATTAGGCATCCAAGCTTAAAAGAAAAAAACTGAATGCATTTCCAAAATGCGAAGAGCTGTTCTAATAGAAAAAAGGGAAAAGGATATGCCTCTAAAGATGCAGTATTTTTAGCTTTAAGGCATTGAGGCCAGGCTCTTCCACCAAAAACTGCCAGGAGCAATGTCTCTATAGTTAAGCTGCAAGTCTTCCAAAGTACGTAAAAGTTGCAGTACAGAAAGTGCTTGTGGATTGAAAATATAGCAAAGGTGATACACCTTTCAATCTCAATTTTCTCTTGTTCCTTTTTGTTGCTGTAGAGGACATTAGACATGATTACCAAAACAAGAGGATAGATATGGCACTTACGTACTCTTTCATCCATACATGCATGTGTATGGAAAAAAGACAGTCCATATTGAGCAGCCATGATGACTTATGCTTGGGTAGATACTTTCATTTGTAACTGGCGTTACTTGATCACTCATTCTATTCTAAAATCTTCAAAGTCGTTTTTGTGACTTCGGTTCTCTTCTTTACCTCCAAACGAACAAAAAAAAAGGTGAAACGAATTTGTCTTGGCCCATACGTACCACCCAACATATAGACTTAGGCATAATCAAGCCAAAACTAGGTAGACAGTCATACCCCAATCAACTGTCGATTGGGGTATGGTTGCTGAGTTATGCAAAGCAAGAGTTGATTTGTGGTGATCTCGGCGATGAATATCAAGGATTACAGCATCCAAGATTTTGTTAGATGTCTCCATAGGGCTTAGTCTTTGAAGGTTTGAAGGATTTCCTGGAAACTGTTATGTTCAGTTTTGTATCGGCTGCCGCTGTTTTCAATTTTTTAATTGTCTGTTTTTGTGATTGGTTTCTTCCCAATCTCGGTGTTTCGAGGCTTGCACTGCAATGCCATCTCCACTTACTCATTGTAACTCATCGTATTGATAATATTTCTTCGCGGAAAAAAGTACAGAGTTATAATCAAATTCAAGTTAACTTCATTCTTTGTTCTTTATGCACAGGTAAAGGTAGAAAATGATAAACCGAAAGGTTGCACATAAGCAAGCGAGAGAGAGGGAGAAGGAAATGGTACAAGAGCTATCCCATATACTCATACAACCTGGTTGATACACAATCTTTAAGTCTGTGATTCCAATTCAACTTACAGTGATGAGGTCTGGCATGAATCTGACAACCGCTTGGCCTTCAAGTGGTGAAACCATAGCATTTTTTACACCATTAAGCTTCCGGAGTGCAGATTCTATGGATGTTGAACTTGATGCACATTTGATGCCTCTTATCTGGAATTTTATAGTCTTAACTTTATCATCCCCTTTATGGATTGGAGGAGAAAGGCCAACTGCAACACTCTCTGGTGATCGCAAAAACGGTACTTTCAGATCATCCTTTCCATTAACTTCCAATTCTCCGCCCATAACTGCAAATCATCAACTGTAAACAAGAATCAATCGTTAAAAGAATTTAAACTCTCCATGCATAATGTGCCAGCCATCCAAGGGTAAATGCAAATATTCAGAGCCAAAGAGAAGTCAATTTGATAAACATTGTCACTAACAAACAACTCAAATCACTATAAAGCAGCGAAGGCAAAAATTAAAAAAGTACCTACTGTTAAATACCTTAGTTCGAGAGAGAAAAAAATATGGCTAACAATTCAAATTAAGTATGTTCCATTTCAAATTGACGCAGCGAAATTCACGAGAGACTAGTTAGCGTACTAGTCCAAACGAGATAAACAACTCGTCGGAACGAGCAAATCTTGCGCACAAGAAAGAAAGAGAGAATCTCTTAATATTATTGATAAAAAGCTTTAAAAGTTTAATAATTAAATAGGTTATAACCCTTTTTATAAGACCCTAACCCTAGAAATCCTACAATAAAAGAAATAATAAATGATGTCAAAATAAGCTGCATTAAATAAAAGATATTTCGTAATCAATTAAAATAAAATCATAATTCTTGTAGGCCAATAATCCTAATAAAGGTAGAAATTAAAATCAAACCGAATATGAAAAGTTAATAATTCTAACCTAAACGAAAATATTACTAATCAAAATCTTATTCTAAAACAATAAAAATAAAATACAAAAATTCTCCATTTTTGTCCTGCATCACAAATCCTAATAAACTCGATGTTTGGCCCAATAGACCCACTAATTTGGGAACCAAATCCCAACCAGCCACTAACGGGGGTGGTTAAAGCTAGGGCAAAGCCCCATGTGGATTGGCATAATACATAAACATAGCACATTGGAGGGAGTCAAACTCTAGACTAAAATTTCAGACAACAAATGATTGTCAGGTGACTACGACTGTGCCGCCTAGTTCCTTCAAATTTACATAATTAATGCAAAATGTGATACATATAGAAATTCATGTATTGATTCGACCACAGCTCACTAAAATTCCACTAGCTTGAATGAAAAATCCAAGTCAAACGATCTACAATCGACTTCAAACATCCCACATTAAACAGCGACAAGAAGCAATTTTTACACAAAATAACTTCCAAATTCCCAAAGATACGTTGCACTTGTACCTCAAATCCCAACCACTCCCTAGAAGGGCCTAATTAAAGCTGGGGAAAAACCCATATAGATTGGCCTAGTACACGCTGATGGGAGTCTAACCTGGTCTAAAGTTTTAGATTGCCAGGTAGTGCCACTGCATATTAACACACACTGTGCATATATACATTAGTTAATGTATGAGCTGAGCCCAGCTCTCTAAAATTACACCAAATTTAAATTAAAGACAAGGTAGAAACGATCTAAACTCCCACATTATACAGCAACAAGAGCCAATTTTACGCACAATAACTTTCAAATTTCCAAAGATACAATTGTATTTGTACCTCAAATCTCAACTGACCACTAGCGGGACCTAATTAAAGTAAGGGAAAAACACCATTTAGATTGGCCTAATATAATATAGGAACTGATAGAACGTTGATGGGAGTTTTGCCATGACTAAAGTTTTAGATTGGTAGGTGGCTACCACTGCGCTAACCATGAGTTCTTCAAATGTACGATGTTAACACACACTCTACATATATGCAACAGTTCATGTATTGATCCGAACACGGCTCTCTAAAATTACACCAACTCTTAAGAAAAAAACAAATATTGAAACGATCTAGACTCCCACACTGAACAGCAACAAGAAGCCATTAAACACAAAATAAACTTCCAAATTCCCAAAAGTTTGTACCTAAATCCCGCAGCGAAAAGAAGCCTGGTACAATCACACAGTAACATCTCTCCAATCTCAAAACACTAATCCGTATACAGTATATACTCCTACATGTGAACATATATATAGTGGGGTGTGTGTGTGCGCGCCCACAACACAAACATTTTAAGGAATACCTTAATTACGTGATAGTGCTATCTGATTACGACCCAATCACGTGGCGCGGGAATCAAAGAGGGCCTTTTTTTTTGTTCTTCTTGAGGAACTTTTTCGGGAAAAAAAACCTGTGGATAACGTCAGAGCAGAGAATCACAGAGTGGTCACCATATTATGATAATTAGGGTTTATACACGAGAGAGGAGGGAGGGAGAGAGAGAGAGAGAGAGAGAGAGAGAGAGAGGGGCGGGGGGGGGGGGGGGGTGGGGCGTACGTCGGTTAGCGAAGCAAACTTTTGCAACAGAGTTCGTGTTCACTATATATATAGGGTTTTCTCTGTGGGTTTTAGGAAACTTTTGAATCCTCCACTTCCCACCAAAGATTAACGTCGGATCAAGAACCACGTAGCTTTTGGGAAATTCTATTCACACCCCCTAATTTCTAGGAAACGATCTCTTTTGTCTCGCAAATCCTTAAGCTTCTGTGTCATTGGTTTTTCGGCTGTTGGATAATGCAATTTTTTATTGTTTTAAATTCAATGGCCGGAGAACCTCTCGGCACAGAGGCACAAGGGTTTTCGGCACGGATGATCTTGCCTCCTAATTTCTCGTACTCGCATGAAACTCGAAAAATTCTCATAAATTGACAAACTACCCCTTAGTTTCTTAATTGATTTTCACACCCCTTTTTATAACCATGAGATCTCTTTGTTCTCTTATGACATAAATTTACAAAATTAACCTTTCATTTGTATTTGTATGATCTGTAACCCTTCGAAAGACAATATTGTCCAAACCTTTATAACTTGTTTGGAAACTAAAATCTGAACATTCATATCATAATATGTTTGGAAACCAAAACCGAACACTCTAGATTCGTTCTTTTCTTTTCTTTTTTTTTTTTGTCAAAAGTTGAGAGGTAATATTCATCAAAAGATCTCCATGGAGGAAAGTTGGGAGTACATAGATCGGACACTCCAACAGAAAGAGCGTATAAATACATGGATGCGCCGCCCTACAGAATGAGAAGAAACCCCCTAAAGGAGAACAAAACCACCCAAAGGAGGACAAACCCCCCGGAGGTGGACAATATTAAAACAAATAACAAAATAAAAGAAGTATTGTCGAGACATCCGCCACCATTTGAGATTCGTTCGAAAACCAAAATCCAGACAATTGAGATTTGTTCGGTCTTGTATTTTTAAACGGCCATGGGTCTTACCCATCATGTTTTACAATTAATTACACCACAGTTTTGTAATTATACCATAATACCACAATCGGTAACCATGTAAGTAAATAGGTGTCAATATTTATACCAACACATGCTGCCAAGCATCTCCCTATATATAGAGCGCGTGTAAAGCGACCGATTCTGCCGTTCATCTCAGCAATCGACGACTCAAATCTTAACCAAGCAATGAACGATCGAGTCGGCTACTCAGCAAAGTGTATAGCGGAGGTGCTTGCCAGCACCTCATTCCTATTGGGATCCTATTCGCTTGTGTTTGTATGTTTTCATATTTTTATGCATAAGTTTTGTGTGTACAGCCTTCTATCAAGTTTCTTCATTTTTAGAAATGATGCAGAAAGCACTAAAGGATGCAGTGCACACTTCCTTTATCTTTATGCGACTCATATGCAACTTCATTTTCAGTTTCGCTCATGTGATGTGATTGGCACAAACACTGCCCCTCCCCCACCCGCCCACCCCCACTATTTAGGGATCAACTCTCTGCTTTGTGCCCTTATGCATAACAGTACGCGTGCTGTGAGCCCATTATCGGATTCAGATCCATCCTGAGTTAGTTCAAACCATTCATTTTGTTCATTTCGTCAAATTGGTAACTCAAGCAAAAATTTTGGCTCCGTCTCTGGGTGGTCCGCCACAAAATATACGGATTACATACTAATGTATAGTGAGGAAGGCCCCTAAAGCAATGCGCTAGGTGAACTGAGTAATTTGTCCTAGGTAGATCTCTTGCATGCTTTTGTGTTTGTTGTTAATTTGTTTTCTCTTACTCTTTTTTGGTAAAATTGCAGTAATAGGCTACATTACAAGTTGGGATGGCCTTCCCATGTGACTTTTTTTTGGTTTTCATTCATCAATTCTGAAAAGAGTCCATTTTCAAGCCAACACGCACTATAAACATTAGACTACACAATGAAATTGATTTTGTTAATGTCACTCTCATTATCTCATAAAACAAATCATCTAATAAAGACGCAAAGGGGGTGACAATAATAACAAAAAGAGGAGTGGTAAAATCACTCCCCCTACACAATTACCACGATCTATATATACAATTCTTTAGCAGTTCCTTTGACCCACCTATCTGCTTTGCAATTAATAGTGCATGTGCATGTATCTCTAGTTGCATAATTCTTCAATATGACATTCACTCACGCTCTCATGAGTCCTCTCTATATATGCTCACTATTTCAATCTCGCTCTCGCAAGATCCAACCGTTTTAGGACATTTTGAAAGACAACTTTTTCGCTCCCGCTCACCCATTGTGTGGCTTAATTATTGTGTACCTATATGTTATCCGTGAATATAGTCAGTTGTTTATTGAGAGCTACGTACTCCCACAGTCCCACTAGTCAATTGTTGTCCCTAGTGAGTAATGGGAAATAATGTCAATACAGACAATAATTTTGTTATGTTATCAATAAAGTCTTATTTGTCGTACTTTCACTGACACCGAAAATACCCTTATACAGCGGAACAAGCATCATTGTGAATGAGTTTCCTGTATAAATTTTCTTTCGTAAATTGTTTTCCAAATGGTAATAGTTGAAAAAGTCTCGATTATCATAGTAAAAATTAGAAGAGAATCTTTATAAACCAACAACCATGACTAGCTAGTTTAGCTGGTCATCCTTATACAACCGAGAGGTTGATGGACGATGGATTAAATTTTGTCAAATTACAAAAATGAATGATTAACCTGTATGAGTTAGTTATTGTGTATAGCTAGAGATTGATTTGTTTATTGCAAATCCTGCATAACTAATATATTGTTCACTTATCATAACTCTTGATTTGTTTATGGACATCGATCTTCTCTCATTGCCAATTGATTTTGAGATGTATATAAAGTTTCTACATATGAGTCTTTCGTTTGTCAACCTATTTTCTTCCTCCAAATTAGAGGTGATTGAGCAACCGAATGCGCTACGGATGCCATTAGATTCTCCAATGATGAGTATGAGTTATTGTGTATTGAGCTTGATTTAAGGGGGCTTTCGCTATCTTTTAAACCTTCTTTTTTAAAAAGAACGTAATTTCAAGTTCAAATATAATGAAAATAAAAAATAATTTTTAAATTTTTTTGGCACTGTTTAAAAGATTTCAATGAGATCTATATTAGTAGAAAAATTGTTTGCGTAAACACATGATTTTTGAGCTTGAAATTACCTTTCTTTTCTAAAACTTCTTTTTTTACAAAACTGGAACAGCATCTAATTGTTACGTATCTTACATAGTAATTTGTATAGTACTGTTCCATGCATTAGAGTCTTTGAATATATTTCTTCACTCTAGACATTTAAAAAAGAAAAAATGAAGAATAGAGCCGTCGTAGCTTTGAAGACGATCGACAAGGTTTGATTTGGCCTCTAAAAGTCAATCTCCTTGAATAGAAAATTTTCACACACGTGTTAGATGGTTAATAACGAACTAAGTAATTAACACTCAATCAAACTAAGCCAGCTTTCAAGTTCTAATTTTTGCTTCTTGATAGAAGTCGACATCAGTCCATGGAAAAAAGAAAGAGATTCATAGGTTAGGTGGGTATGAGAAAACAACAAGTACGTATTCCCCCCTCTTTGATACCATATAGAAACTTTATATCTATCTCAAAATCAATTGACAATGAGTGGAGAGGTCCCAAATGTTATTAAGTGATCACTCATTCTACTCCCAAGCAATATGGGACTATTTCTTTAACATTCCTCCATGAAATCGCATATTTGAATTTCACAGAAACCAAACATTCCAATGTCCAAACCTTGTGGCAATGAGAGCTAGGATTTGTCTTCAATCATTAAATTCAAGACCTTATTATTCGTTGAGGTAAGCGCAAGTTGACCGAGACATTCATTACATATATAACTCGATTACGTAAAAAGAAGATTCGTGAATTCCCATGGTCACGTGATAGCATTACCCGATTCCAATTGATGCCGAGCTGACATTAGGACGGGAGAAAGAATCTATGCCTTCCCCTAACTACCCAATATGCGATGCATATGCAATCCAATAAAGGTAGATATGCTTTATAGTACTTAGGTTTGATATATTCCGTCTCAGATTCGAAACCTCTTAAGTATTACACATCAACTTCTTTGAAGTCAGTTCATATGGAATTTTGTTGTAATTTTAATTGGGACCCCTTCAAGTAGGGTTGCAGATGGACCGAACAGCTTGCAAGTTTGGCTTGACTCGTTTAGTAAACGAGCTAATCTTGAGCTCGAGTTTTTAGCTCATTTAGTAACGAGCCGAGTGGAGCGTGACTCATTTGACAAAAAACTTGGCTCATTAAGGGATGCGTGTCTTATTTAGTAAATGGCTAAGCTTGATTCTTTAAGGCTCGAGCCGAGCTCGACAAAACTCGGCTCGGCTCGTTTGCAACCCTACCCGCAAGTAAGCGATGAGATTGGTTTTTCAGAATAAATCAAGGTGCGTGTAAACTGATTCAAAGACGTGGGTTATAAAAAAACAGAAATGCTTCACAAAGGTGAAAATATTCTCCGTGCATTATACGTTGTGCATTTTTGGGTATTGACACCAAAAGATGTTTGGTTGGGACCTGGCGAGTTCGTGGAGGTCCTGTATTTGCAGCTTTCCTCCGCATGCGGGTGTGGCACATGTCCATTAGGCCCTCCACTATCCAAATAAGGAGAAATGTTTAATGCTATGTTTGGTTTGGATTTTAAAATTTTTTTTTAAAAATAATAGGGGTAATAAGTGGAGAGAAATAGAGAGAAAAATGTTGAAAGTATGAGGAATCTAGGGGGTATTTTTTAAAAAATTCTTTTTGAATTGTAAAGAGAACAAAAGTAGCTCTGCTGATAATTTGGTGAAAATATGATTAGTTTCACAAAAATGATTTACACGGTTTACAAGATCTCAATTATATACTATGATTCTATGGGTTTGGCATACACGTAATGTTGTCAAGTTGATTGGCCTTGGGGGTGTTGGAGAAGAGTGTTTGGTGATGTAATTGTTCTATGATGTCGGATTAATTCGATAGAGTTCAAGTCAATTTGGAGATTTGTTAGAGATTAGCCTCAAATTTTGATGACCTCTGTCCAGATGAACAAGACCCTCAAGATTTTACGTGCGTATATCTTTTTTTTTTTCAGTCTGAACCAAAGGTATCAATCTTGTACCGGCTAGCGTAAATCCTTGTGTTCGTGTATGATCGTTTGTTGGTTGGTTTGTTTGTTTTTTTCTCTTCTTTGTTCTTGATTGTCATAACTCAAAACCATAGAATCACAATAAAAACGTGATAAATGAAGGTGATTATTGATAATTTGGAATCCATATCTTCCCCTCTTTTCCTACAATCTTTCCTAGTTAATTTATTTTTCAAAAATGTAAGAGGCACATCGGTGTTGCACACCTCAGTCACACCTGATGTGCCCCTAGCACCTTTAGTGAAATAGGCTAGGTTAATTTTTGCAAATATACATAGCTATTCTGACGACTTTCATGGTATCAAAAAATACTAGCCGTTTGGTAACTTTGGATATTTTAGTTTTGGTAGTGAGTGGAGAGAGCAAGGTAATTATTGGAGGGAGGGATAATGAATAGAGAGAGATAGAGAGAGAAATGAAATTAATAATTGAAAAAAATAGGGTAATGATTGAAGAAAAATATAGAGTAATGATTGAAAAACAAAGTTAAAACAAAGTATAGTATCAAAACGAACAAGGCCACTATTTCTGAGATTTCCCACAAATTTTTTTTTTGGTGACAAGTTTCACAAATTTAGAAGGGAAAATGACGGCCCATGACGTGTTTTGATAATTAATACCCGCCAATAACAAGTTGAAAACATTTGTTAGTACTGAAAATATCATTTAAATGTATTAATTATCAAAATACGTGATTTACCGTCATTTTCCCAATTTATTATTTAGAAAGACTGGATTCAATGAACAAAGCCTGCGGTCACCACTGGGCTCAAACCCAAAACAAAGGTCCTTGCATGGGCCTACCCCTTACAAAGGGCACCACAGCCCAAACCTCCTTTCTGAAACTAATTTCCCTTTTTTTTTTCTTTTCTTTTCTCCTTGCACTTTCAGAAGTTACTTTCTCCACCATAGCCAGGGTTTCCATCTTCCATCAAACCCCCCAAAACCCTTGAATTTTTCAAAACCCAGATGAACTGAAAGCTAGGTTTTTCCACCAAAAAAAAAAAAAAACCCTCAAAATCAAAACCCAGATGAATTGAGAACTAGGGTTTTCCAATTCCCACTGCAAAACCCATCATCAACCTTTTCCCACCGATCAAACAATGCCGAAAAACGACACCGTCCGCTTCACTTCCTCTTCCCTTAGAATCCCTCTCTCTCCTCTCTCTCACCACCACCACTGGAAACAATCCCCACCTCTCTTCCCCACCTTCCAATTCAACCCACAAACCCTAATATCTTCAGCTCTAGCCAGAACCAAGTCCACCATAGACCAATTTGTCAAAAACTTCAATTCCCAAAAAAGAACTCATCCCTTCCTATTCAAATCCTCTCTCTTGTGCTCTGCCTCGCTGGCTCTAACAAAGCCTGACGAGCCGGCTTCGTCCGATGCCGTGGTGGCTCAGCCCAAGGGCGGCCACTCGGCGGCGGCAGGGCGGCACGAGGAGGAGAGGGTTTTGATAAGTGAGGTGTTTGTGAGGAATAAGGATGGGGAGGAGTTGGAGAGGAAGGATTTGGAAAACGAAGCCGTTGCGGCGCTCAAGGCCTGCCGGCCTAATTCGGCCCTGACGGTTAGGGAAGTGCAAGAGGATGTACATAGGATTATTAGTAGTGGGTACTTCTGTTCTTGCATGCCCGTCGCCATAGATACGCGGGATGGTATTCGGTTGGTGTTTCAGGTACGGTACGAATACGGTGTTTGATGACTTGCCATTTGGTAATGTTTCATTGAATTGCTGTAATAGATAAATGTTAGGATGAGAACTGTATGGACTAAGTAGCATACTTGCATAGCCATACATAAGGTGAAAAGTGTATCGTGAGTCATTCGTGACTAGGATTTTGCCTAGTGGGTATTTATGTTCTTGCATGCCCATTGCAGTTGATATGGGGTAACGGGGACAACATGTAGTTGGTTTTTTTGGGGTATGAGACTATGAGTGTTTACCAATGTTCTAAAAGTCACTAGGTGCTAGTCAGGGGTCGGCCCCCTACGAGCGATTAATTGGATTGATCAGTGCATATTAATTAGTAATTGGCGATTAATCGTCAGTTAGACCTATCGGATAGGCCCCGCCAGCGAGATTAATTCCTTGTTTTAGAACACTGGTATTTACATGTTTCAAAACTTCCATTTGCCTTTTGATTGCATCGCTAAACTAGATTAATGTGAAACTTATAACTTGTAGACTTGGGGGATTATGTAGATCAAGCGGTGTATTATGATTTATGAGTTGGTTTAGGTTGAATGTAATCACATTTGGGGTCAAATATTTTGCGCAAGAGGATGCTGATATGATTGTGGGTATTAGGTGAGTGCAATTTTGTTCACCCTCCTTAAAAGAGGGTTAACATTATCCTTCCTTTTATTGGTTGAAATGATGTGGATCCCACCCTAAAGTGATGTTATGTTTACCATGCTATACACTTTTTGGTAAGTATGACATCACTTTATGGTGGGATCCACACCATTTCAACCAATAGGAAACCAATAGGAAAGAGGGTAATGTTCACCCTCTTAAGCACAGGGTGAACAAAACTCAACTCGTATTAGGTGTTTGTGCATACCCGTAGACATTGATATGCAGGGTGGTGTTGATTTGGTGTTTCAGTTTGTAATATTTGGTGTTTGATGAGTTTCCATTTGTCTTTTTGATGTAGGACAATAAAAGGGAGCTAAGTGTTTTTGTATTGAATGGAAGGATTAGGGTCAGGGCTGAACAAAGTAGGAGAAACACAACCAAAATGGGGCTGTGAACAGTGACAACACTGTTATATGCAGAAAACAAACGAATTAAGGAAAAAGAAAGCTCTAGGAATCACTTCGAGAGGGTTTTACACAGTCGCTCACCTTTTGCAACTCATCTGCGCTCCTTTCAACACGCTTCGCCTTACCTCAGGCGAGTCGCAGCACCTGCACCTCTGCGCGCCTTTGACAACTACTCTGAACCCATAGGCTGTGTATACTTCTGGGCCCTCGGCATGGGTTCTTGGTGATTGGCTCGAGCTTGAAGTTGGCGGTATCATAGAGAGCCATTCTAAATGTACTAATGTAGCCGCAGTAACCCTCGCAGATCCGAATCTCCACATCCTGTTAAGTTTAATACCCTATATAGAAGCAAGCTAAAGAGGGTAATTCACATAGAAGTATTTAGGAGTAGAGAAACTACAAAATAATGAGAAAGCAACAAGTGTTTGACATTCACCCACTCATGAGTCATGACAAGTAACATGGGGCTTCTACAAACAGCTGCATGGAAAGATGTTACCTAACAGCTAAGGGAACTCGCATAAATATTTAGCAAGAAAACTTCTCAAAGACACCGTGGCCTAATCAAAATCCTAAGTTGTACAACATAAATCAGCCCAGCTTCTTGAACTCTGTTCTTCTCTTCTTGCTGAGGTGCCGTTCCACTTTTTTAAAAAGTGGGTTTTTGAAAAAGAAGGTAAATTTTAAGGTAAAAAATTATGTGTTTACGCAAATAATTTTCCTACCAATATGGATCTTGTTTGATAGATCTCATTGAGATCTTTTAAACGGTGCAAAAAAATTAAAAAATTATTTTTCATTTTCGTTATATTTGAGTTTGAAATTACCTTCTTTTTGAAAAAGAAGATTTTTGGAAAAAGCGGAACGGAGCCTGAATGCAGTCCACCTTGCCACTTGAAATATCCTTCGCTATTAATCACATAATTAAATATCATTTTTTGTCTCCGGCATATGGTTGTTAAATGTATTGAGTTACTTTGGTTTTAGACTTCTAGTTATTGTATTTTTGTGAGACACGTACTTTAGTGAGGTGCATAACAATACTTGATAAACATAGTTCCTTTATGGTGTGGCATGGCATTTATTGAGCAAAAGAAAAAGGCATGGCATAATAATTCTCTTTGGTATATTTTGGGATAAGGTAGAACCAAATCAAGAGTTTCAAGGGTTGGTATGCGAAGGTGCTAATGTTCTTCCAGCAAAGTTTATAGAGGATTCTTTTCGTGATGGATATGGTACGCTTTTCTTTTCATTTCTTACCTATACTTGCAGATGCATTAAAACATGTTTGCATGCACATGTGTATTGTTGCAATTCTATTTTATTAGGCTCACCATATGTCTTACGACTGCTGATAGGAGACCTATTCTGTTGATTTTGGTGTCAAGTTATGCAGGAAAAGTGGTTAATATAAGGCGTTTAGATGAAGTAATAGATTCCATCAATGGCTGGTACATGGAGCGAGGCCTTTTTGGCTTGGTTAGCATTTCATACATGCTAAAATAAATTTTCAGCGTGCAGACTTGGTAATTGGCTTGCTTTTAATTATAACTTTTGTATGTAATGGTCGAGTTTATTTTGTCATCTATCACAGGTTTCTGGTGTGGAGATTCTTTCTGGGGGTGTTATTCGGTTACAAGTTTCTGAAGCTGAGGTCAACAATATCTCCATTCGTTTCCTTGATCGGAAGACGTAAGGACATGCTTTGAAATGCTATATATAGTCTTGAATACTTGGGGACCTTGTTTGTTAAGTTTCATCACTAATTCAACATGCTTTGTTGTTGCATTTAGCGGTGAGCCTACTGTAGGGAAGACAAAGCCAGAAACAATACTTCGACAACTTACTACCAAGAAAGGACAGGTACATCTGTGTGCTGGGCCTGCTTGCTTAATCATATGATGTCTACTTGATCATTTCTGGAAGAGTATTTCTTACCTTCAAAAGCATCCATAGGATATAGTGATGTTTCTTGTTTAACTGCAGACGGAGGTTCTGCAATACTTGCATGTATGTGCCCCCTCTTATTTTTATTTCCCATAGTAATTCTTCTACTGGAGGACAATTTTGAGTGTTTTTTTTTTTATGTTGCCTTTAAGCCAAGTTGTGGTTAGAGCGGCATTTCACCCCTAACCACAACTCATCCGCTGAGATGATCAGTCGGTTCGGACATTTCAGGTCGGAAAACTCTATAAGCGTGTCATCAAGTTAGGTTGCCTTAAAGGCAACATATCATCAAGCCTTTCAACCAATCGATACAAAATTCGTTTGAACCTCGCCTTTCACTTTAAGGCTATGCCATCCTAAGGTGCTGCTAAATGGAAAGATCATGAGTCCACATCTCTGCATAATATATACACATTTATGGGTATACCCATAAGTCTTTTATAATATCTTTCATTGTTGTGTTTAATAGAAAGCGACGCTGTTTATGCATCTGTGAAATTGATATGTGTCAGGCTATCTTCATAAGAATGGTACTCATCATGTTCTTTGGATATTTTCTATAAGGTTGCTGGAAGTTTACATTTCCCCTCAGGTGTTGAAACCTCTATTATCAGAACCATACAATCCACACTATGCATCGCAACATTAGATTTGATACACCAAGTTATTGATTTGAATCTGTAGGTGAATCACGATTATAGTGTAATCAACTAATCATAAGATCCACGTTACGTATACTACAATTTGGCTCGATACAGGTTAAAATTGATCTACTTTATCTATGTGTTTCTCTTGCAAGAAAAATCATTTGAAGTCATCAAGTGAGTCTATGTTTTAGCAAGAGTGGCAATTTGGTATTGAAAGTTTTTCGACATTGAGTATTGGTATTATATGAATTCTAAGAGTTCTTTTTGCCCATTTGATTAAGATTGAAAATTTAAAAGCAAAATGTTTTGGGTTTTGTTGTTATTTCTCCCTATTTTTATTTTTGAATGGTCCTTTTGACACAGATGAAGTACAGATGTTATTAAGGTGGGGTTTGGCATAACTTTATTATTGGATTATTTTTCCTAAAGTTTTATATTTTATGAGCTTTTGATAGTTTTGTGTCAAATTCTCGTGGATTATTGATTCGTCTCAATATGAGGAATCCAAAAAGTTAAAAATGATGACAAAAAACTTTAAAAATTCATTAAATACAAATAATTAAAAAAAATCTATTTTTGATCATTTTTGTCTTTGCTCTTTAATGATTTTTTTAAAGTTTTTTGTCATGACTTTTTATATTTTAGTCTTCTCGTCGGGATGAATCAATAATCCATGAAAAATTGACGCAAGCCTTTCAATAGAATTCTTAATTTTTGTTTCCACTTGAGCAAGGCGACATAAGACAGAACCAGTAGTTATGAAATTTGGATCAAGACATCCCTCTCCGGGTATACAAATTTAGTACTTCCTCTGTCTCATTTTGTTTTCCTTCTTTCCCTGTCTCATTTTGTTTTCCATCTTTCCAATTTGGGATGTCCAAAAATTGTATGTCCACTTTGAAAGATCAAAGCAGAGAACTTTTTAATTTTTCAGAAATAATCTGTTACAGATGGATATGGCACTTTTAAAATTGGCAATAAAGGTTCAATGTTTAGAAACAACACCTTTTGCTCTGTTACAGATGGATATGACACTAATTGCATTGCCTATATACAAGTGACACTAATTGCAGTGCCTATATACAAGTGGAGATAAATTTGCAATGTTGGAAATCACCAATCTTATGGGTTGAATTTCAGTGAATTAAATGTACGTCTCCTTAAAAAGTTTGTACTCCCAAAATGGGCTAACATTGTAAGGACAGAATGGAGTCAATGTTTGTCATGATTTACGAATTCCTTTTTATAGTTTCTTTTTCTTGTATCTTGTGTTTAGTGTGAAACCAACATATTCGTCTTATGGAGTGGTTTACCGACAAGATAGTGGACTGGCTTTTTGAGTTGGTCCACCTCCTTGTCAATCTGTGCGTACATGACATACCATATAACCACTCTTTCAACATTACATGACATTCTATATAACCTTTTGGTGTCTTTAGTTAATTTCGAACTCCATGTGGGAGTCAAAAGGGACAACGATGTTATAATTGGATTGGAAAAACTATATTTCTGTGAAATGAGGTCTTTCTGGAACACTTTTTTTCCCCTCTTAAGTTCACAAATTTCTCCTTTAATTGTCAGCATGTTTCTGAGCTTGTTGAACTGGGTTCATATTTGTCGGCTAGATTTTGTAAATCTTAGGCAAAATTTATATTTTGGTAATTGAATTCCTTGTTAGGTGTACAGTATGCTTCAAGGGAAGAGGGATGTTGATACTGTTTTAACAATGGGTATCATGGAAGATGTTAGTATTATTCCCCAGCCTGCTGGAGGTAAAATGATACAACTCTTCATTTATTATTCTTTAATGCTTGTGAATGTGCATTACCGATACACTTCTGTGTGCATGCCTATATGAATTTTGCTTTTGGAAATCCATTTTCTACAGATACTGGTAAGGTTGATCTTACAATGAATGTTGTGGAACGTGTAAGTGGAGGCTTTTCTGCTGGTGGTGGGATTTCAAGCGGGTATGTGATGTTATGGAGCGCACAAGTACCCTTTAGCATTAAGGACCTGTTTGTTTGACTGGACTAATAGGGGAATCCCATAGCCACAATCTCATCGGATTAACAGTGAAGGGATATCCTGACCTACCAATGTATTATATGTCCTTTGTTTTTGTGGGATTATGATGAACATTTAATTCTCACCACAAAAGTTTCAACCAAACGTAGGATATGTGGTTGCCTTGGATTTTTATTTCAAAATCCAATGCTCTAATCCAGGCAAACAAGAGCCATGATTATACTTCGTAATTTGTACTAATTTGCGCCTATGAAAGAGAATGTACTTTTGGTGGTTCAGCAATAATATTTGCTTCTGTTTTTTTTTTAGGATAACAAGTGGCCCTTTATCAGGACTGATTGGGAGGTATGATTTTACGACTTGGCAGGTTTCTCTAGTTTTCTGTTCTTCACCTTTCGTAGTCATTACTCTTTGCATGTGTATTAGCTGTCTCAAGAGTGCCTTTTTCATTTACATATGGACAAAACGATATATCTTTGTTGTGCTTCTTTTCAATCTCAAGTACGAACTCACATGGCTGGCAGATTACAAAAGTTCATCTTTTCTTAAACCCCAAGTCATTGATGGACAGGACTAATTTAAGTTATTCCTTTATGGTTTGGCCGGCTGCACGGTTGCACAACCTTGTCTGAGATGTTGAGAGCATATTCTACGTATTCAGGTCATTGTTTTGCTGAATATCGTTGGCCCATTAAAGCAACAATTAGGAGACGAGTTGGCACAAAATCAAGAAGTTCGTCTAGAGCATAATAGAACCTTAAGAGGCCATCACTGTGTGTTGCATCTATTAGAAGAGAGGTCGTCAAACGTTGCACTCTCTTTCCAATTTGTGGTTGCTGGATGTATGTTTACAAAGTTGTACTTGGCAATCCATATCTGTTAGAGACCAAAAAAAAAAAAAAACCTCCTCTATGGTTCTGGTTTTTGAGGAGGTGTTTTTTGTTGTTCTGGAGTGGTGTGATGATTGTAAGTCCTACTCATTTACAAGAGTCACAACCACCAGTCAATTACTGGTAGGGGCTTAGTTGTTGACAAGAATAAACCCAGAGTAGAAGGTTCGCCTTGCTGATCAGGCTGCATTTTATGAATTTCAGGAAAAATCAGGTACATGAAAAAACACTTAACAAATTGGATATGACTTGGTTCTTGCTTGTTGAATTAAGTTGTCTGTGGCAGTATGAGTTCATCTTGTAGCGTGATTTTTGAATTGTTTCTCCAAACTTCATCCGCTGAATTAGCTTTCAGGATTCTAAAACAGTGCCTCATCATTTTTTTTTTTTTGTGTGGATTTGGAGCAAGTAGCCAGCTTACTTCTGATCCATTTAACAATCTGCAAGTACTCAGTCTGAAGTTGGAATTCTAATACTACCTTGCACCAGATTATGGTAGATTTTGTTGAACCGTCTTCTTTAAGTTAGATACTAAAATGTGCTGGTAAATAGTTTTAAATGGTTTAGCAGGTGATTTAGGTGAGAAAACATTCAAAGAACTACACTCTACTCATTCATGAGGAGGAAAATAGCCAACAAGAGATGAAATTTCCAGTAATGCCATGCTATTACCAAACCTAGTTGTTCTTGAGTTAAAATACTTTTCATTGAAGCACTGCCCTTCTAGGTCTGCTCAGCCTGCAAAGTACTGACACTAGAACTCTGAGGATAATTACGGTGCTGGATTGGCATCTGTGAAACCTTGCAAGTGGATTTTTTGTTTTTGTTTTCTAGTTGTCATCCTATTTACCTGGTGACACCCTGCTACGGTTGCCCTTGTAAGGCACAATGCAAAGATAAGTGTTCAGATACAATCCTATAACCCGTACAATAATGTCATGAGCCCATGTTTCACGTGTCTATCATGGGAATATTTCATTATGATTTATGCCGGTTCTTTTTGTGGTAGAAAGAGCTTTGTGGAGCTTTACACCTATATACAGATATACATGTATATGTTTATGTATGTTTATCATAATTTTTTCATTGTCAGCATATATTTTTGGTGATTAATTGTTGGTTTATTGGTCTAGCTTTATTTAATATATGTATTACAGTTTAAATTTCTCAATTACTAAACAAAGATATGCTTATTTGCTTGGTGCAACTTTGTGAGCTGGATCTTATGCACATTTGCTAATCCTAATTACACATTCTTTGACCTACCATCAAACCATATTAGAAGCTCTGCATGTAAGAGCATTAAAGTGATTAGAAGTAATGATATGTTGGCATTATCTTTTTTTTGTTATGTATCATTAAAGAAATTAGATCAACTTACTTTTGGATACTGTGTGCTTTTGTTATATCCACATTGGGTAAAATAATCGCACCTCCATCATGATGATGTTTATAGCCAAAATGCAAACATAAAAAGGTTTGCTGCACATCCAGACTATCAAAGAGAACCCAGTTAGTGCCTCAGCCGGCCAGCGGCGTTGGGGCACTCTAACCCTCAAGTCAGCCCTATCATCAAGAAGATAAATATGAACAGTCTACTGAGTAATCGTAGGTTGCGTAACTTAACCCATGGGGGTGTAGGTGCATCTATAGTATAGACTCCCTTAGTGGCCAAGTTATTCTAGAAGCTTCCAAAGATGTGCTTTGCAATATTCCCACATATTAGAAAGTGAGTTTCACTGTCCTCCATGTATGTTTGGCTCCTGCAGAATATGTTGGCCACCTGGTAGACTTGGGCTACCGTGCTCAGTCCACGTGTTGGCCTTGGCCCAAATCTATATAGGCTCACGATGATGCTTTTGATGCACTCATGTAATCCCCTTTTTCGTGCCACGTGGCACTTGGCCACACCATGATTAATGTTGGATTGCCTAGGCTGCTGATCATATTCCTCCACACGCATATTTGGTTCTCTTTCCGGTCATAATATTAAATCCTGCTTTATGTTGATTTCCCATGAATCCATGATTAAGATTCTTATGTGCCTATGTCCTTTGTTTGCAGCTTTGCATATTCACATCGAAATGTTTTCGGGAGAAACCAAAAACTTAATGTTTCATTAGAGAGAGGGCAAATTGACTCGATATTTCGAATAAATTACACAGATCCATGGATTGAAGGAGATGATAAGAGGACATCGAGATCAATCATGATTCAGGTAATTTGAGCTATCTTGTATATATCGACCAGTTGTTTTCAATGGTGAGAAGCAGATCAATATTGAGACTACTTTTGGATTAGAATTCAAGGACCCCTGGCACGCTTGTTCATGGAAACCAACCTGGCGACAGTAATCTGACCATAGGCCGGGTTTCAGCTGGCATTGAATTCAGTCGACCATTCAGGCCAAAGTGGAGTGGAACTGCTGGACTTATTTTCCAGGTACTTTATTAAATTAACGCTTTCTTAAGCTTTGCTGTTTATGCTACTGCTTTCTCTACTTGCTTCACGGTTGAAGCAGTGTGGAATTATTGCATCATGGTGGAGTTCTAACCTTGTTGATATGTACGGCCTTGAGAAGAGTGAATTGTTTACTCTTTTCTAATTTCTCACAGTTACCTTGTGGTCCATTGTTTGGGTTGTGTGTTTTACGGAGATTTTTGGGACACTTCTCATTCTACGTGTGAAGTAAAAGTTCAACAGCTCTAGTATTGGATGTATTGTAATTTTATGTTTTCTTGTGTTTGTGGAGTCATTCACTTTAGTTCCAATCTCCAAATCCACTTGCCTGTTGGGCTGGGGATGGGTAAAATGATTTCTAATTTTTCGCTAGTGTCATAATTACCTGATTGAGTTTTGTCTAGTTAAAAGATGGCTTTTGATGGGGCGATGACCTTGGAATTGATGTTGTACTTTGCCGTTGACATTGTTGTTTTCCTCCTCCTTTGGTTCGACATTGTTAGAACTGATAAATGAAGGAGCAAAGTGAAATGGTATAAACAGGATGGTAACAAATATAATTTATGCCTCTGGATTTATGATTATTATAGCCTATATTATCATCAATTCATTGTTTCCAGCGTGCTGGTGCTCGTGATGATAAAGGGAATCCCATTATTAAGGACTTCTATAGCAGCCCGCTCACTGCAAGGTATGCATCTTTGATACATCAAACCTGTAGCAAGGTTGACTACCAAGAGTACTCTGATGGATACATTTCCTGCAGTGGTAATACCCACGATGATACCTTATTCGCTAAATTTGAGAGTGTCTACACCGGTTCTGGTGACCCTGGATCTTCAATGGTTAGTTGCCAATAATTTACTGATAAGTACTTTGCCAACTGCATCAGTCCATCATCATTTACTCATTGTCATTTTTGCAGTTTGTATTCAATATGGAGCAGGGAGTTCCTATATTGCCGGATTGGCTGTTTTTCAACAGACTTAATGCTCGTGCAAGGAAGGGTTTAGATATAGGCCCTCTTCGCTTTCTTTTGAGGTATGATTATTTGCTTGTTCGGCTTTTAAAGTTCTAACTTTGTCTTCCTTGTTGGAGCATCTTAACCGAAACCTGAGAGGGATAGCAAGTATGCCATGGGAGTAGGTTGTAACATTTTACCTATCAACTCCCTTATCTTAGTTGTTCTCAAAGGGAATATGGTGCGTTATTTGACTGTCATCTTTCTTCTACTGACTTCGGTTTCCACTGCTACTTTAGTTTCTCTGGCGGTCATGTGGTTGGCAATTTCTCCCCTCACGAGGCATTTGCAATTGGCGGGACAAACAGTGTGAGAGGTTACGAAGAAGGTGCAGTAGGGTCAGGGCGGTCTTATGCAGTTGGCTCTGGAGAAATTGCTTTCCCACTGGTATGTGATAAAATTTAGTTTCGTCTCATTTTTACATGCATTTTAAACTGAAATTCTTCTTTCAGTGTTTCTACATGCACTGCTGATGCTACTGGTCTGGCTGAAACTGTTTTCGGATGAAATATATGGAGGGATTTTATTTCTATTTGTTCCCTTTTATTATGGCTAATATGTCTAAGTTCTACTGTAATTATGTTCTCAGGCTCCATGAGAAGCGCTGCCTAAATGAGATTGAAGTTGATTGGTGAAATTGAAGGAAATACTTTTTGGTTAAAATAGTTCTGAAGTTGGTATTTATAGCAGAATTACAAAAAGCTACTAGTTCACGCATAAGAAATTCTCAATGTGGGCATGTCCCAGGCATCTCGCGTGCCTTGGAGTGTCCGACTCGGATATGACAACAAGTTAGGTATGTCGGTGATTCGGTGGACTAGGTGCTTTCATCGATTACATGTTTTGGACTAATTGTCCAACAGGAGGAGAATGAAGAGGTCATAGCAAATATAATTACAGCTTGAGTTACAGTACTTTTGAAATGTTGTAGAATGTATACATTTTGAATAATGGTAAAGTTCTGCCTAGATCCTTGTGATTACCAGATTGCTCTACGGAAAACAATGTGAACAAAAAATTCAAAATTATTGATATTGATTATAAATTGAATGCACTTGGGAAAGATTTTAGTGCTACTAACTATTGAGAATAGGATACTAATCTGCTTTATGATAAGCTATGAACTTGATAATGCATCAAGCAACTATTGAGGCACTTAGGTGGTTGATGCATGATCTTAGACTCAACACAATTTAGGTTTTTACCACTTATGGATAGCTTTTGCTGTTGAACTTATTTAACTACTCAAGGAGAATGTAGAAATGATTCTGGAATTTCGGTCATGGTTTATAAGGAGTGGTCAGTTGATGAATTTAGCAGTGTAGCTAAAATAAGGAAAGTTACCCTAGTTGTAATGGGAATATGTGGGAAGCATATTTCCAAAGACAAGGATTTCTTTAGCTTTAATGCAATCATGACTAGAAATATTAAAAAGCAGCCACTTACGGTAGAAAGTGCTTGAAGGGCAGATATAAAAAGGAGCAATAATTCTATACAAAATAGAGAACAATATAGGCCCTGGCACTTGGAGAGAGTCATACCTTCACCTAAGAAACACAAGACGTTGGTGAGGCTAAACCAAACCACGCCTTGCGTTCCGGTTAACTGGGGACCGAGGAGATGTTTAATATGAAGTTAGGACCAGAAGATAAATAAGATTAGTAATATTTAGATATCAAAATAGTAAAATAAAGAACCAAGTATACTTGGTTGGGGTTCGGTAGTACTATACCAAGTTCCATAGTACTTGAAGATGCATTTTTTTACAGGAGTATATTCTTCTATTTCTTTTAACGATTATATTTCACCTACAACATAGAATTGGAATGATTAGATATTTTTTATTTTTCTTGAATTGGTTCTGTACAAGTAGTTAAATTTGCGGGATAGACAAGTTTTGCACGTGATATTTCTGAAGCCACAAGATACTATAACCACCAAGGGGATGACATGTATTTTTTGTTAGGGTTGTATTCCCTCTCTCCTCTTGCTCTCTTCATTTCTTGATTATCTCACTAAGCTGTTGTCATAAATTTGCAGTTGGGACCTGTGGAAGGGGCTGTATTTGCTGATTATGGAACTGATCTTGGATCTGGTCCAACTGTGCCTGGTATGTCATTTGGCTTTTTACAGTTCTTCGCAATTTGCTTACCTTCTTTTATTCGTTGTTGCTATCTTGTGAAAATGGCGGACATGTAATGTTCAGAGTGGAAATCTTCATGTATTTAATGAGTTGTGTCTGCGTGTTTAAACGCATCTTTTGTTCTTAGTTCCACTTGGTTAGCACTAGACTATAAATCTGCCCAATAGGACGTCCATTGAGGGACTGACCATCCATACCATTGTATCTAGTTTATCTGGTCATTTCCGTACTGGAAATATTTATTTCACCTTTTTTAATTATCCAATGAGAATAGTGGGTGAGACCGAGTTTCGTTTTACAGGGAATGAATGGCTGAGTTTTGATAGCTTCAATTACTTCCTGAACTTGTTCAGAGGAAAAGATTTTTGATTGATTTGTTTTTGACAGCTATGACTAATTGATTTGGGTAATGTTGTAGAAGATAAGTTTCTAGGTTTTCTAATCCGCGGGTAATACAATTAGACATAAATAAAATTCAGTTTTCAAATCGAATGTGATTATTGATAGGGCTAACAAGACTCGTCAATTGGCATAGACTATCTTTGCCTAACACAAATCCTCTTACTACCATGATCTGTGTCGATACATGAAGTCAAATGGCACGACTGGTCTTATTTTAGTATGGTCAATCTCGATCACCCAGATTGGTAGAAAATAACTATCATTGCCTGACAATGTCCTAAAAGTCAGCCTAGGTGGTGCCTAGCCGCTGGGCAGGCCTCTAACAAGTAGAATTTAGGGTTTAGGCCATAATTAGAAGTTTTTACATTAATTGGCAATCGATTATTCAGCTAGGCGGCAATTAGTTGTCGACTAATCGGCTAGGCGGCGATCAATAAGGGGTATAGTTTGTAATTTCTGAAAGTATTTTTATGAATAAAGTGAATAAATTACTGCTGGATATTGGCTAGGAAAGGTGTTGGCTCATCTCAGGTCAAATACTTAGGCTTTGTTTGGATCATGGGTTCATAAAGGTATATATGGCGGGAAGGGGATGTAAAAAATCATTAATTGAAGATTATGCAGCGAAGAAGCTAAATTGACTTCTTTAATTCCTGATCATTTTCCTTTTCTTTTTTTACAAGTCCCTCGAGAGATTCATGATCCAAAAACAGCCTTTAGCTGTTGAAATGGTAATTCCCAACGCTTTCTGTAGTTTGAGAAACATAATTCAAAATTTACTTCTCAGGTGATCCTGCTGGTGCAAGGCTAAAGCCAGGAAGTGGATACGGGTATGGATTCGGTATGCGGGTAGACTCTCCTTTGGGGCCTCTGCGACTTGAATATGCCTTCAATGACAAGAAAGCTGGGAGGTTTCACTTCGGAGTTGGTCACCGCAATTAGGGAGAACTTTACATCCACCTATCTGTGATAACCATGTATGTAATTCTGTTACATTAGAAATTTTTGTTGTTTTAGGCGTTTCGAGCTGCTTTTTGTTCTGTATATTCATACGTGCATGTGCCAGGCAATTTGTTTCGATCCTTTGTCGGTGGTTTTTTGTGAGGTTTTTCCCGCCAGTTCTCCGAGAACAAATGGTGCCAGTCTCTGTTTGATTAATTTATTAGTTCATGAATTTCATTCAGAGTCTTGTTTTTTTCTTTATTTGTGTGATTTTCATTCATTTTCCTTTGCAAATGGAGTATATGTTATGGTTCAGTGGATTAATTTAGAGGCTGGTTTCAGTGATTTGTGAACCTGTTGAAGCAAGGGGATTTTTATGATTGGCGGCTTGAACAGTTGCAATGCAAGCATGCTTGTATTCAGGGACGATAGCTTGAGTCCCGTTGGGATCTTGGCAAAATTGATGGGGATGTAATTATTATCATTATTATTAAATATTTTTTTAAGTTTTCTCTTTTTCAGATGGGAAAGAGGCGAATTCAGTTCAATTTTATGACTCATATTTGAATGAATAGGAGAAAACAGTTCAGTTAAGGAAATTCACTTGGGTGTACCATTAAATGTTACTTCCTCCGTACCCGTCTAAAGCCTTTCTGTTGGAGCCCTAAGTTAAGTTACCTGTAGAATCAAATATAGTAATAAGATTATGATAAAATAAGTCTTATAATTAAAAATTAATTATGACCCTTTCATATAAAATAATTAGGAAAATAAGATCTTCGCACAGGTTCAAACAGATTGAAAATTAGAACACTTAATCTTTTAATTATTTTTTAATATATAAAACTCTTTGGGATCCTGGCGTTAATTGTACACTATTTTCAAAACATGCCATAAAAAATTTGGCCAAACAATGTAAGTTATTTAGGAAGATACCATTGGTTTGTATGTGAAGGGTAGAGAAATCTGGATCGTTGGATATGTTTGTATGGATGGATAAAATTTGTGTCAGGGAGAAATCTGAATCGTTGAGAAAGAATATTCCTAAACATTCTTGTGTTTTTTCAGATAGATAGATGGCAATATTTGTATTATTAAATGTCAGTGGGTAAGAGGATTAGAGTTGGTTGAATACTGCAAGGAGAAAGGCCCCTAAGGTGGTTTCAGTTTAAATATACTGTATTGTTTAGAGTTTGATATTGATAGGGGAAAAAAAACTCGTATTCAATCTTTTCCTATAAGAAAGATTGGGCTGAGTTTAATAATTGCAATTCAATTGTGGATAAAAATAAGAAAAGAAGATAAAAGAAGAGTGGAAAATCATTTACTAGTAGTATATGGCCACTTTGGCCTAACTTTTCCTCAACTTTTTGAACAGTTTTTTTTTTATAGTTTTTTTTAATCAAATTTTACTAGATTTGAGTTTAATTTTTACACCACATTGTTCGTCTTGATGAAAGAAATAAAAAATTATAAAAATATAGATCAAAGTTTTAAAAAATCTATACAAGATGACGAAAAAAGAATGTAAAAGTCTTTTAGGATTTTATTTTTGTTTTGTTAGAGTATCCTCAATACACTCTTAAATGACTATTAAGCGAGCCTCTTAATACTTAGCAAACTATTTGCTCAATCGTGGCTTTCAATGGGCTCCCCAAACAAGCTCTCATGGATGAGCACATTGTAGCTAGCTCTAAGTGGAACTCAAAGTCTTTAAATTTTTTTATTTTGATATTTCCATAAGATGAAGGTGTTTTGCACAAAATAGAGAATGTTATTCCTAATCAAGGGCGCGGCTATTCGCAGCCACGTATTTTCTCCCACAGCCCGTTAAAAATTTTCAATTAGACTCGACAACTAGTTACCGAAATTAAGATACATTTTCAACATCAAATTACCGAAATAAGATATTTTTTTCAACAGTTATTTACCGAAAATGCATGTTTGGCAGTTGTCTACCGAAAGTTAATATATTTTCGACATGTAGTTACCGAAATATAATCTTATTTTCAACAACTATTTACTGAAATGTTATTTATGATTTTCAACAACTACTTACCGAAATAGAGTGGGCTATGGGAGAAAATACGTGGCTGCGAATAGCCCAGCCCCTAATCAATTGAGCGCGGGGCTGCAAACCCACTACAGGGGCAGTAAGGAATTACAGTTGTCGAAAAAATATTTTCTAACGGTCCGGATTTAAAGACGGCTGTGATTACTCATTCCTAAATTAACAAGCTCTTATGAATGAAATTTGGACCCTACTTATTCTTACGTGTACACTTCAGGATTAAATTTCGGAGCCATTTGTAGAGAGTTCATTGAGGATGCTCTTACATGATTTTTTTTTTTAACTTTACTTTATATTTTTATACTTATTCGATTTCTCTCCTCAAGCCGAACGATATGATGCAAATACTTTACCCAAATCTAGGAAAAAAATGTGTAAAAAAAATAAAAATGTCTACAGGGCCCTTAATCCGAATTGAGAAAAGGCCAAAATTCGTGCGTGGGCAAATTTTCGTAGTCGTCTCTTTAATTTTACGGTTGTCTCAATTTCGTCCCTCTAGTTTTAATTGTCTCAATTTCATCCCTATAGTTTGTTTTACGTTTCAAATTGGTAAAATCGTTAACACCGTTAATAAAACGAACGGAAAAATATGATTAAAAAATTAAGTGCTTCAATTTTCAATTCGGTTAAACAGGTGCGAAAATCTTATTTTTTTTAATCATTTTATCCTCGATGGTCGTAATGAATTTTTGGCTCTAAGGTCTTTCAACGAGCACCCGAAAAAACTCCTTATTTGGTTTCAGGACTCTCTTAGGGTGCTCATTGAAAAGTCTTAGAGCCAAAAATCTATTATGACCATTTAAGATAAAATGATCAGAAAAATAAGAAATTCGCACTGGTTCAAACGGATTGAAAATTGGAACACTTAATTTTAATTTAATTTTTTAATATATAAACTGTGTAAAAAAATAAGTGTTCCAATTTTCAATCCGTTTGAACCGGTGCAAATATCTTATTTTTATGATCATTTTATCTTAAATGGTTATAATAGATTTTTGGCTATACGGCCTTTCAATGAGCACCCTAAGACAGACCTGAAACTAAATAAGGAGTCTTCAGGTGCTCGTTGAAAGGTTTTAGAGCCAAAAATTCATTACGACCATCTAAGATAAAATGATTAAAAAATAACATCTTCGCACCCGTTCAATCGGATTGAAAATTGAAGCAATTAATTTTGTAATCATATTTTTCCGTTAGTTTCATTAACGGTGTTAACGATTTTATCAATTTTAAAACGTAAAATAAAATACAGGGATAAAATTGAAATAATTAAAACTAGAGGGACGAAATTGAGACAACCGTAAAACTAAAGGGACCACTACGAAAATTTTGCCCCGCCAATCTTCTTGAAACACAAGTTTAGTGCGCATTTTAGAAATTCCGTTTAATCAAGGTTTTGCCCTCTAATCCCTCCGCCCTGGACCATCCTCACACCGCCTCCCTCCCGACTGACACAACCATATCATCTTCTCTCTCTCTCTCTCTCTCTCTCTCTCTCTCTCTCTCTCTCTCCCCTCAGCAACCGCAGCGCCTCCCACCTACTGAATCAAAACATCTCTTTCTATTATGAAGCTCCCAAACCTAAACAAAATACCAATCAAGTACAGACCCAAAGCAATCGAAATAGCCCAAAAGGCCCTCACCGACTACCTCCACTCCACTAGATCCCTTCCCTTCACCTACGCCGAGCACATTAGCAAGAACTCACTCCTCTCTCTCTCCGACATCGCTTCCAAGGTTCGTTACTCGCCCTCCACCTTCTTCAAGTCCCTCCAGAGGTTCCTCAGGTACCACCCCATCAACGAATTTGAGTTTTTCTATGAGAGTATTGGCATTAATTATCTTGAGATTAATGGATTTTTGCCCCACAACAAGTTCTTTCTGTGTGAGGATTTAAGGGTATTGAATGTTGCTTGTGCATTGTGTTCTTTTGGTTTCCCATGGAATCATTTGGGGAAGTTGTATAGGGAGGAGGTTTCCATTTTCAGTAGAGACCCAAGTGAGTTGAGTAAAATGCTACACGGGTTTAAAGAACACGGGTTCGATAGCGTGTCCGTGATTGGGATTTGTTTGGTTTTCCCTCAAGTTTTGGGTGGGGGCCCCGAAACGCGTGGTGAAGTCGATTCGGTTTGGCGAGATTTGAGAAAGTTGTTTATTGATTTTGATTTGGTGAATTTCGTGGAGGGAAATGTGGATGCTTGGGTTGAGGTTTGTAGGAAAATAAGGGTGTTTTACGACTTGGGTTGCGAGAAGGGCAAGATGGGAGAAGTTATGGGTAGGAGCAAAATAACTTTTGTCAAATACCCAGAAGAGGTTTTGGTCAAGAAAGCGGAGTTCTTTGCTAGATTGGGTGTTAATAAGAGTGATGTTGGTCTATTGCTTCTTGAAAGACGCGAAATTTTGGATTTTGATTTGGAGGACCCGGTGATTTCAGTGTTGGGGATTTTGAAACACTTGGGAATGAATGATACACAATTAAAGGCTGTTGCTCAAGAGTATCCTTATGTTTTGGGAAGAAACAAAATGGCTAACTTGCCTCATGTGATGAGAGCCTTGGATCTGCACAAATGGTTCTTTAATCAGATGAGATTTGGGAATCATCATTTGTTAGGTACTTACTTTATTGGCAATCCAAATAAAGACTTGGATAAGGATTACAAAAGTAGCCTGGACAAAATACACTCTACAAGGACCCCCGTTCACACACTTAGTAAGCTGAAATTCTTGCATAGTATTGGTTTCGGAGAAAATAAGTTGACTGTAAAAGTCCTAGCAGACTCGCACGGAACTAGTACTGAGATAAATAAGCGGTTTGATTGCCTTCTTCGCAGTGGGATTGAATACGCGAAACTATGTAAAATGGTAAGGTTGTCACCGAAGATCTTAAACCAAAATCCAGAGATTATTGAGAGGAAAATTGAGTTTCTTTGCAAGGACATGGGATCTTCTTTGCAGTACCTTGATCTATTTCCTGCCTATTTGTGTTATGACCTAGAGAAAAGGATTAAGCCTAGATACTTTTTCCACACATGGCTATTAGAGAAGGGGTTGAGTGTAAAAAGATACTCTGTTTCAAGCATGATAGCAACTAGCGAGAAAAGTTTTATAGCTCGTGTTTATGGAATGCACCCAGCTGCTCCAAAACAATGGTTGGAGTGTTTTTCAAATCCAAACCAGAGTTGCAATTGCAATAGATGTAGATAAGATGTCAACTCTGAACAACCCTGGCAAGATGGGTAGACAACACCGACCACATGACAAGTTCACTATCACAGTGGAAAGCATCACTGGATTACAACTTGTAATTATAATCCACTAGTTATAAAACATATCCGTGCCAGGATTATCTCAAAATTACATTTGTTGTTTGATTCATCAACAGAGACAGGGAATCCATTTACAAAAGTCTTCTATGACAATGCTTGTAGTTTGTACTCATTCTTTCTGGATCCTGGTTGACAGTGATAGCGAGGGTACTGGATTTGGTAGCATCTTAATTCTGACCCATTCTGATACAACTTAAGCAAGTTGTTGACAAATCTTATTGCAGCTTTAGGGCATGCCAAGGAACGGTATCAAAACACCATGTAAGCTTCACTTATTCCCTCTAAGCATTAATATTTACATTTTTTGATAGGTGATAATTTATTCAGAAAAGACATCATGGGGATGTCGCCCATGAACAAATCAAGGCCAAGGCCTAGAATTAGTACTTAAAAAACAATTCCGCAAGTATTGTTGGTTTCTTTTAAAGTCCTCAAAGGTATCGATTGTGAAATCAGACAATGCCAAGCTGGCAATGGCGAAATATAAGCCACCCCCCCCCCCCCCCCCCCCCCCCCCCCCCCCCCCCCCCGCCTTCTCTCAATCAAACACTTCTTTGGCTCTTTTGCTTCAATTCTTTAGGAAGTCATCATTTTCACTTTGCGGTCCTGAATGTTTTTTCTATCTGACATGTTCAGTTTTTTGTGTGGGTTGCTAGTTAGGCTTGACAGTAACTTTCATGGTATTGGATTCTGGAGAATTTTTTGTTAGACTCTGCCTTTGGCAATTTGATTTCCAAGTCTCATCCTCTATATCAAGCTGGTTTATGGTTGGTTGCTTCCTTTTAGTTTTTGCAGTGTTGCAACGGCATAGTTGTCAAAAATCCCTGGAGACTTCTCAAGCTGTGTTTTTTTTTTTTTTTTGGTTATTCAACTTGTGAAAAAAAGGTGAATATCTGTCACCTATTATTAACCTCAGCCGCTGTTGTGTTCTTTTTTTTCGGGGGTTAATCAAGCGTATTAGAACCTTCTAGCTGTTTGAAAGACTATCCAATTTATCAGTAGTAGTGGTTTTCTCTAACTTAATATTAAAATTCTAAATGATTATGTCTCAAGGCCTCAGCCTCACCTCATTACGGATGAAATGCCTTGCATTACGCGGCCACCTTTTAAAAACATTGTTTCACATAGCAATTTTTTGTTTGGAAATAGGTCGAGTAAAGGGAAAAGGGGAACGGTACCGGTTATCCATCTGAATGATGAATTGTACAACTAGTAGGACAGTAAATGTAAGTTTTTTTTTTTTGGGAATAACAGTAAATGTAAGTTTGTTTGTTCAATTGCATGATCCAATCACTTTGAGAATTTTATGGAAAGAGAAACCTTGGTAACTTTCACTCTTTGACTAAATGGTTGGTATTTATGGGAACGCAGTATAACTCAGTTACATTAAAACCCAGTCTGATCCATTAATGCATCAGAGAGGTTGAAACATGTACTATTCAGTTATGTTGAGACATTTGCTCTTCTTGATGCTCTTCCAATAGTGGGTATGCTAGCATGTAAAGTTACACATTTTCAATTATTTCAGGGAGTTATTCTTTGCCATGCCCCAGTGGTGAGAGATATCGTACATCCTTCCTCGTGTGAGGAGCCAATACTTTTCGACGGAGGTGAGAGAAATTGTACATCCTTCCCATTTTCTTTCACCTAAAAAAGAATTTGAGCGAAAACTGAAAAGGGTGAACCGTTACAAATCGCAGCTTTTTAACATTTGCTTGGACGACTCCGTTAAACCATCTCTTTCTTCCACAGTGATATTCTCTATCCCTACTTTCCCTCTCTCTAAATCCTACCTATAAATTCACAGCCGTTTTATACATACCCATCATCATTGTGTTGTGACCCACCATACAATAGCCCCAATTTGAACGTTATGGATTTGAATCAATAAAACCCAAGTTTGTTCCTTTTCCAAATCTCTCCTTTGGAACAAATTAGTCTTAATAGCTTTTACGATATTTGGAACAGAGAGGATTCATGGATTCTCGGGTCTTGGTTGCACTTGCTCTCTCTCTCTCTCTCTCTCTCTCGTTGGTGGCTTGAGTACATCCATAGGTGAGTGAACTTCAACCCCATTAGTTATGAATCAGAATTATCGCAGTCAAATTCGACGAGGGTTTAGTTTCAAATGTCAACCCTTGTATTGTTTGTGTCAGTCTTCAATTATTTGGTGGTTTATTTGTTGTTTCTTGATTGTTTTGTGGTGGGTTATTTTAAGTTGGTCAGTTTCTTTTCTGGGTTGCTGTTAATTTTGAATTCTAAGTCATTTTTTTTGTTTGTTGCTTTTGTTGTTGGACTCATTATCAGCGACACAATTGTTTTGCTTAGTTGTTTTCTGAATGTTTCATTTAATTTTGTTCCTCGTACTTGTAATAGGGTGGCTCATTCGATAGCCAAGTATGCCCTATTATCTAGTTCCCCTCTTGCCTGGACCGGAGACTTTCCGAGTTGGGTGATTAGGGAAGATAGTTTGGATGTTAATCAGTTTCTTTTCTGGGTTCTTGTAAACTTTGGGTTTGAAGTCATAATTTTTTGTTGTTGGACCCATTACAGAAGTTAAGTCCTACAATAGCTGAATTGCATAAGAGTCTGATTCATTAAATTTTTACCGAGTATTCCAAGCATTTTGTTTACCATCCATCTTCTGTGATACTATAATGTCTACCTTGGTGGTCATAACTAATTATTGGTGATTCATTTACCAATAATTGGTGATTACAATGAGTTGCTATTAGTATTTAGTACTAAGTTTTCTCTGAAGGTAATCAGTTGCTTTATATTTGTAAAAGTTGTTGAGTTAGGTTTTTGGTCCAATATCTATGCAGGGCTTTTGTACTTTTATCGAATTCCTGATATCGATCTGGTCCAATTCGCTTGCGACTTCTGACTTCCAAGCATCGATGCCTCATGCTCTTAGATGCAACCTTTGATGTATGTGATATATTTCTAGAATGTTTGTCCTATAAGAAAGAAGACATGTTTCTAGAATATGGGTGTAGAGATGTTGATGAAGTGCTATTGTGTCTGCCTTATTTTATTGGTAACGTAATATATTAAGAATCTGAAGGTTCCAATTTTAAGTGGCTTCTAATTGTACTTGTGCAAAATTAAGAGTTCTACGGTATGTAATCATGAATTTTAGAATACCCTCTAGCTTCAACTTCAAGAGTTATCATTACCTGTTATACGGCATGGAAAAAAATGAATGATGTTTGCAGCTTAATTTCTTCGTGATTCAACTTAATTAGAGTCCGTTGCATTATTTGATGGAATATATTATTGCTTGTTTGGAAGTTTATTTTGTTTCAGGTTTTCTATACTTCTCTCCTGAAACTGTGTGAATCGTGAGCTGTAGGATTCTCAAAACTCAGTGCATTCTTTGGACTAGATTCTTGTTTTCTGCTTGATAGTTTTGGGTTCGTTCCATAAGCTTTCTTAAAGAGATAAATTTCTTCACTGGGGAAGTTGATTAGTTTTTATCCCTTCTTTTGAGTCCTGAGAAGTTCTTATGCAGGTAGCTTTCAAAACATTTTGATCTAGGTGCGCGCAAACTAGCCCGGACATCTGGTTATCAAAAAAAAAAAAAAAGATCTAGAAAGTTTAAAAACTAGATAAGCTCTTTCTTTCTTGTTGTGCCCTTTTCTATTCTCCTCAATATCTTATTTGCCGCCAATGAGGAAAGAAAACCAGATACAACTTATTTAGAGCTTAATTGGAGTATGAAGATGCATGCATTTGGCAAGTATGTTGGGTGGATACTTGGAATCCTAAAGACTAGCTTTTGCTAGGCAAGTTCTTGTTAGCTTTTATGCACTTGTTTGTAAGGCCGTTATCGTTGGCATGTATTGTATTGACCATCCCATAGGTCAAGCCTACAAGACTACATCCCTCCCGACCCACACAAAATGTAGCGTCAACAATGTTATCATTTGTTTTCTGTAACATAGTTTCCTAAATAGATAAATAGCAGCAGTGAATACTTTTAAGTCGCAAATTTTTTGGAGTCGCAACTTTTCATGCTATGGAGATTTTTTAGACATTTTTCTATGAGTTCTGATTTCTGGTTGTTTCATGGCTTCAATGATATGATAATACATGAAAAAATTCACTATTTGTTCTGGTTCCAGAATCTAATTATGCAGGCTGTATTTGGAACAGTTGCACTTTTTGTGGTTCTTAATCAAGCTTCTAATTTGAAGATGCTTGGGCTTCTACAGGTATTGCTTGAGGATCTTACTGTGCATTTCAAGGCATAGGATTCTTGTTATTCCAAGAATGCAAGTCAGTTATGCAGCCGGATTCAATTTTATTTGAAAATTTCCATAACTCTGTGAATTCTTAAAAGACGCAGATTTTTAGGTTTACGTCCAACTAACATTGTCTAAACTGACTTATGCATTGTCTAAGCTCATTTAGTCATTTACAAAGATTGTCTAAGTTGTTATCTTTCCTCCATGAAGGGTTTTGCTGCAGGTCTTATGCTGAGCATGTCTTTCTTTGATTTGGCGCATAATGCTATTAACGTCATTGGGTTCTTGAAAGGGAACTTGTGGGTAAGCTATCTTGTTCACAATTGTTTCGAATGTAATGTATATTTCTTTTTCTTCTTGTTCTTTTGTTTATTGCCAGTTAATTGGCAGCACAGTTCTTTGCAGGGGTCATATTCTTTCCTACTGTTGCCAATTTCATCCCAGAACCGACTCTTGCTCCCATTCCAGATGGAAAAAGTAAAAAGGTCGAACCTATTTCTTCAAGCAAAAGCATGTCGTTTATTTGGTCATCAATATGCATATTGGTATTGGGTTACTAGAATCTCATGATATATCCTTTCATAGATTATGGAAGATCCATGCTTCTCTTGTTTAAGAGACCAGAAACTCAATGTTTTAGTTCCTGGATGAAATTATTTGTTTTTGTTAAATATGACGTTGGTGAAATTTTCTCAAGTGCTTAACACGTGTAAGTTTTTCGTGTGGTAAATGCTTACTTCAAGACTAAATCTGTGATTATATCATTTCCTCTTGTGATTATCTGTGCTTCCATATGTGTTCTTAACTTGAAAATGTCTATGATTTTTTGTCTTGTTCCCTTGATCTGAAAATGTCTACAAGTGTACTCGTAATCTGAAAATTTGTTTTGAATATTCTGTGAATTGTCTTTCAAAGTTCATGAAAGATTTTTTATGCTGGACTCCAATCTCGATTTAACAATTATATTGGATACTTCTATTGGCATAAATGTATAAAATATTTATTGGCATTCTGCTAACAGAAGAATGGGGATGAAGGGGGCAAGGACATCATGAAAAAGCATCGCCGCCAAGTGCTATTTAATGGAATCATCACAGCAATAGGTCTGACTGCACTGTTAATTTGTTTACCTTCCCTCTAGAATGTTGTTTAAAATGTTATAGCTTTGAAGTAATAGTTTTTCCCGCACAATGTGTAGAAATTACATGATAGTCTGTTTGGTTTAAGTGAGTGCATACCCGGTTTTGGATGATCATGCTCAAACATAGGAAAGAGCTTTTTGGGAGTGTCTGTCCTTATTCCTCGTTAAAGCAGAAGAGCTTTCACGCAAGAATCAAGATAGAATTAATATCTGTGCTCCAAATTCTCAAAATTACATTGCTTGCTAAAGCATGCACCTTATACCAACTGGGCAATGAGAGGAGATGCCCCTCGGCTGATATACTAACTTGGGAGGTGCTATTGTATCTATGTGTGGGCAAATTGCTTGGTGGTCTTCTTTAATAGGAAACCTTTCTATGCATTGCAGGTATAAGCTTGCACAATTTTCCAGAAGGGATGGCTGTGTTTCTTGGATCTATGAAGGTACCTCCAGTATTTTCGTAAAGATTCTGGGTACAACTACTTATTTGGAGAATTAGAGAGTCAGAGGTGATGTATTATTTTCATTGTAGTGACTGATGGATGTTTGTCTTGAATTAGATAAATATAGACATGTAGTTTCTTTCGTAAGAGGTTTCCATGATGTATTCCAGATATGATTCCCTTGTTTCCGAATTGAAAGTTGAACGTGCCCTGGTAAGGGTATGATAACCATCCAAAAATAATTAGTGAATGGACAGCACATTTGAGACATGGGATACTGAAGCGCTACATTTGAGTAATTCCCATCTGAGAACAGTCTGTGGTAAAGAGCAGGCATCTGATATCCTCCATAGCACGTTTGAGCATTGGAACTCAGATGTAGCTGGCCAGCTGCCTTCTGAATGATAGTTGGGTGCTGATGCTGATCAGCCATTATGCCTTGCAAAGCAGAACTCCTACAGGTTTCATGTAAAACATAAAGCATTGTTAAAGCATCTACTTCAGCAACATAGAGCCTGGAGAGAACATGGGAAACAGGGAAAGGTAAGCAAAGCCAATGCCAAGAAGACATTTTGTAATGCAATAATATCATACGACTACATTACACAATCAACTCATAACCCATCAAATTGCTTGAACCGTTCATCATTCCACACAACTCAATTGCTTGACCCTTAATCAGTCCACACAACTCAATTGATAACGAAAAAAGTACGGATGCAGAGAACATGTGCAACAACCCACCCCGGTGATTCCAATTTCTAAAGAAGTAGAATGTAAATACTTGGAACCGCATCAGCATCTACACTCAAGTTCGGAACTGCTTTGGAAGCCAAGATGATAGATACGTTACATGTAAAAGGATATGAACATAACAACCAAATACGAATCCGGGAAGGGGAGAGGACTATAATTGCACAGGAACTATGTAAATCAGAAATTTCAACAAAACAACAGTATTGTGAGAAGATCTTGGGCTGGGCTATTAGCAGTCACATATTTTCTCTCATAGTCCACTCTATTTCGGTTAGTGGTTGTTGAAAATCATAAACAACATTTCGGTAAATCGCTGTTGAAAATAAGATTATATTTCGGTAACTACATGTCGAAAATATATTCAACTTTCGGTAGACAACTGCCAAACATGCATTTTCGGGCATTTTCGGTAAATAGCTGTTGAAAAAAATATCATATTTCGGTAATTTGATGTTGAAAATGTATTTTAATTTCGGTAACTAGCTGTCGAGTCTAATTGAAAATTTTTAACGGGCTGTGGGAGAAAATACGTGGCTGCGAATAGCCGCGCCCAAGATCTTTAGCCCACTCTCAAATCTACAATTAAAACTCAACCTGAGTACCAACAAAAAATACCCTCAAAACTCCATCTATTCATCTACTAGAACCTACACGAAGTTGACTATTTCTCAAACTTTTCAAGGCAATTTTGTGACTTCCAAAATTGCAACAACGCCACTCACCAAGATTTCACTCAAATTAGATTTCAGTTTTCCCACTAAACTGTTTGATATCAAACGAAACTGTTCGTTCAGATTTTAGTAAAAGATTTAGGAAAGGGTTGACATGGTCTCAATGCAACTAGATCTACTTACTGTTAAAATTAATGCTTTATTGTCTTTTTATTTTAATTGGACGTCTTTTTATTTTCATTTTACCTAAGTTTATGTTTGTATTTGGGCGCGGCTATTCGCAGCCACGTATTTTCTCCCGCAGCCCGTTAAAAATTTTCAATTAGACTCGACAGCTAGTTACCTAAATTAAGATACTTTTTCAACATCAAATTACCGAAATATGATTATTTTTTCAACAGCTATTTACCGAAAATGCCCGAAAATGCATGTTTGGCAGTTGTCTACCGAAAGTTGAATATATTTTCGACATGTAGTTACCGAAATATAATCTTATTTTCAATAGCTATTTACCGAAATGTTATTTATGATTTTTAACAACCACTTGCCGAAATAGAGTAGGCTATGAGAGAAAATACGTGGCTGCGAATAGCCCGGCCCTTCTATTTGAGCTTTCTATTTTTGTTTTGGAATTGGGCTCTCTTAATTGGTTAGGCCCCAGTCGCTTGTGCAACAGTGCAAGGAACCCTTAATATTTAAAGTAATTGGAATGAGAGAAGGGCAAGTGAGCAGCCCCCTTTTTGAAGTTCCAGAGAGCAACATCTCTCTTGCTCTGTTTTCTCGGCAGTTTTGACTGCATTTGAGCAGTCCATTTCTCCCATTTTCTTAGTCCCTTCTCTACTAAAATAACTTATTAGGCTAGGGTAAAGCCAACACTTACACATCCACATCCACATGGACATAGGTTGATCCCAAACAACAAACAATCAACCAAGATTTCACCAAATGTACAGAAAATGAAATATACCCAACGTAAATCACAATCAATACCAGTAAATTACAAGCTTCCAGATCAACTGGAGACCCAGTTCGAATCAACCAAAAATGATTTCTGTTTTATGATAAGTAACCAAAAAGATGATTTTATCACTTCTTTATCTGAAATGAGCAACGCTACGCACACGTAAAGGAGTGCACAAACTCGGACCCAACTATGTCTGAAACCGTTCAACCACGCGGAAGAGTCTGAACACGCGGAAGTGTCTGAAATCGTTCAAACACACACAGAAGTGTCTGAAACCGTTTGGAGCACATGGGTCTCACATTGTATATGTGGGTCCCATACAAAATTGGACAGGTAAGGACACACACCAGTGTCTGGATTTGTGCACTTTAGAAGGAGTACCTAACATTCTTTTATCCAGAATTGATCTATAACCAGGTCTCACCAGATCCAAAACACAACCACTCCAACTAAGAACACCTACACATAAACATCAAAGAACCATAACCAGAAACGGGCAAAAAAACTAAACTTTTTCATACGAAGCAAAGTGAAGTAAAACGAGATAGGATCATAGAAATGAACGGATCTATCACGAAATAGAAGAAAACAAATAGATCTGAAACCCTAACGACGGTTTTAATACAACACATTCGGATCACGATAATTGAGCAAAGAAAGATCGACCACACAAAACCAAATCGCAAAACAACAGATCGGGCAAAATGGCTGAATTTAAGAGAGAGTATAGGAGAGAGAAAGTATACCTGCATTCAGCTCGCCTAGGGAGGCGCTGCGGAGGAGAGAAGAATGAGGAGAGAGAGAGAGAGAGAGAGAGAGAGAGAGAGAGAGAGAGAGAGAGAGAGAGAGAGAGTTTGAATGAATGAATGAATGGTGGCGGGAGATTTAAAGGAGCTGACATTTAAAGATATAGGGAAGGATACTGTGTGATGGGGTGTACGGGATTGTTAAGATGCGGTAGATATTTTTTTTTATTAGTTTTATTTTTAGGAAAATAAAGAAATTGATTGATAATATGAAAATGAAGGAGGTATACCCAAGGGTAGGGCTGTAAATGAGCTAAGCAGCTCGCGAGTTCGGCTCGGTTTGATAAGGGCTCGGTTCTGCTCGGTTCGAAGGATAAACGAGCCGAGCTCGAGTTCGATTTTACAGCTCGTTTGATAAATGAGCCGAGCTCGAACCTAGCAGGGCTCGGCCCGAACAGGTTCGTCTCGGCTCGAACATGCCAATATTCGGTTCGACTCGGCTTGTTTAGCCAATTTTTCAATATTAAGGTTGAAAAGTTGACGAATTCGAGCCGAGCCGGCTCGTTTATTCAAGACCGAATACTAACGAGTCGAGCTCGAACTTTGTACATGTTTGTCGAGCCGAGCTCGAGCCAGACGAATTCTGATCGAGCTGAGCTCGAACATGCCAATATTCGGTTCGGCTCGGCTCGTTTACATCCCTAGGGAGAGACAACTAGAACTAGTAATTATAATAAACAAAAACCAACTAAAAAACGAACTCGAATAAGGTGGTAAAAACAACACAACATAGCACACAAATAAAATAAAAATCCATTTAGTGCATGGATTCTTGCAGGAAACATTTATGATGGGACGGAGGGAGTAACATTTACTAGGTCTCATACTTCATGTACAGGTTTCAAGCTCCATTTAGTGCAACTTGTTAGGGGAAAAAAATCTGCTTGGTAGTATTTTAACGCCTTTTGAGATCAACGCGCATGTCTTCTCGCTAAAACTCTAATTCTGTAAAATAAGACACCGTGAGCGCATTTTCGCCTCTCGTTAGCAACGGTCCATCGATGCCTAAGTTAGTATTTCGTACTTCACAAATTCAAAGTAGAAAAAACAATGTATAACAACGTACCTCTACTTGTAGGTGCTACCTCTTATTTATAAGTGTAGACTTACTTGCTACCCCAAGTAGACTTGCTGCCAAGGATTCCTACCACGTTAGGAATCCTTGGACCTCTTCTCCTGCGTATATGAAATTCCCTCCCATATGATAACTCAATCTCATATAATCACATAATACTTTCTAATCACGTAGGATCCTTATTCTATGACATTCTAGAACATTATATTGCCACACCACTTTAGGCAGTTCACTTAAGATTTATCTTTTGTTAATGTGCACGCTAACAATGTGCACCTACACCATGTGTAAGACTAACTCATCGAACAACATCACCTGTTCAGCTATACCAACAACAACAAGCACCTTTATGTGGTGCAACTGATTAAGGCACGTGTTTGGTGTCACTGCCTAGTGACCTCATGTATCTCTTATATGCTACGGAGCACACAAACCACTATGCACATGCATAATCTATTTGGCAACACACCTAGCAACCTTAGGGGCATGTTCGTTTGGGATATTCAAAACCCCTATGCACGTTTCCAATAAATTTTATGTATCTATCTCTTTCCACTCATTACACTTTAAAATTTCCCTCAAAATTTCAACCAAACAGGGTCCAGGTGTTGCATACGTGTTCAGCATCATCTCCTAACACTCTAACATGGTGCCGCCTACCAGGGCATCTATTAGGCATTATTGCCTAGTATCCTCACATAGTGTCGCCTATAGGGCACCTATTAGGCATCATTGTCTAGCGCCTTCATATGGTGCCGCCTACCAGTGCACTTATTAGGCATCATTGCCTAGCACACTCACATGGTGTCGCCTACAAGCCTCATGATAGGTACGTAAATGTACCTATTTACACCCCTTAATTTACTCTTGTTATGTCCGTTTATTATATTATTTAGAGTTTGATATTCGTTTTCCTTGTTTCAGTTTCCACGAATTCGTTGGATAACAATCGGAGCTATATTGAGAATTTTACCGGCGCCAATCGAATTAAGTAAGAAAAGAGACCAAGCTAATATTGGATATTTGAAGAAGTGAAGCACTGTATAAAATTCCTAAGCTACTTTGGAATTGGGCCCACTTAATTACCTACGGTGGAGAACTCTCGGCTAATATAAAAAGAGAAAGCAAGGGTTTTGTTTGGGATATTATTTTCCCACGGCAAAACCGAGAACGGTGGCTGCGATCTCATCTTTTTCTCACGACAGAGTAAAGGGGGCTGCTAGGGAGATCTTCTTTTCTCCCACGCGGAAACAGAAGAACGGTGGCTGCCTTCTTTTACTTTTCTCCCACGACAGAAACAGAACAGGGCTGCCGAACAGAGAGCACGACAGTTCAACGAGGCCACGGTTCTCATCGTTGAAACAGTAAAGGACGAAAGGCTTTGGAGTATAATCTTTTACCGTTATTTCAATGGAGTCTTACACTTGCATGATTATTTGTTCTAACTCCATGAGTGGCTAAACTTCTTGACTAGGGTAACGAGGAGGTCTCTCCAAGTAGCGTAATTGTTTGATTTCTAGGGTTTTATATTCGACTTGATTGTATGACTTGGTCGATTCATAACTTTTTATGAGAGTTTATATTTTTCCTGATATTCGAATGTGTTTGTATCCACGGTTTCAAGCACTGTCATACAATGGTTTCTAATATTTCAAGATGGGCTTTGAGATAGACTATACGACGTGAGACGGATCGTGCCGTTGGTTAACAAGGAATTAACTAATATTCTGAAGAATAGCGGTCAAGTCCGAGATCGTTCACGGAGAGTAAAAAGCTAAGTTACGGTACTTTCAATTAATTTCTAATTTAATTCTGAAACTAAAAGGAAGTTGGATTTTGATTTGGATTTGATTAAACTAAAATTAAACTAGAAAGCAATTAAATGAGTTGTAAACTGATGAGAGAAGGAACTAGGGTTTCCGATTCAGTCTCCCCTTGTAACGCAATTATTTCGAAACCTATGGTTCATATTCAACATTCAACCAGACTATCGTAGGGTAGCAATTCCTATCGATAATTCCCAAAAAGATAATCAAGATTCGTACTCCGTATAGGCTATCTCAACACGGCACGGATCGTCTCACTGGATTTAACCAACGGCACGATCCGTCTCACGTCGTATAGTCTATCTCAAAGCCTATCTTGAAATATTAGAAACCATTGTATGACAGTGCTTGAAACCGTGGATACAAACACATTCGAATATCAGAAAAAATATAAACTCTCATAAAAAGTTATGAATCGACCAAGTCATACAATCAAGTCGAATATAAAACCCTAGAAATCAAACAATTACGCTACTTGGAGAGACCTTCTCGTTACCCTAGTCAAGAAGTTTAGCCACTCATGGAGTTAGAACAAATAATCATGCAAGTATAAGACTCCATTGAAATAACGGTAAAAGATTATACTCCAAAGCCTTTCGTCCTTTACTGTTTCAGCGGTGAGAACCGTGGCCTCGTTGAACTGTCGTGCTCTCTGTTCGGCAGCCCTGTTCTGTTTCTGTCGTGGGAGAAAAGTAAAAGAAGGCAGCCACCGTTCTTCTGTTTCCGCGTGGGAGAAAAGAAGATCTCCCTGGCAGCCCCCTTTACTCTCTGTCGTGAGAAAAAGATGAGATCGCAGCCACCGTTCTCGGTTTTGCCGTGGGAAAATAATATCCCAAACAAAACCCTTGCTTTCTCTTTTTATATTAGCCGAGAGTTCTCCACCGTAGGTAATTAAGTGGGCCCAATTCCAAAGTAGCTTAGGAATTTTATACAGTGCTTCACTTCTTCAAATATCCAATATTAGCTTGGTCTCTTTTCTTACTTAATTCGATTGGCGCCGGTAAAATTCTCAATTTAGCTCCGATTGTTATCTAACGAATTCATGGAAACTGAAACAAGGAAAACGAATATCAAACTCTAAATAATATAATAAGCGGACATAACAAGAGTAAATTAAGGGGTGTAAATAGGCACATTTACGCACTTATCACATCCCTCAACTTACACTTTGCTAGTCCCTAGCAAAGAAAGGAAAAACAAATAAAATAAAGCAACTAACTAAGGGATAGATCTTTTAAACCCCCGGGTGGCCCCGGTAGGACGAGTGAAGTCTCGTGAGGGTTTTCAGTAGTGATCACCCACAAAACACAGCGGATCCTTTTACTTAGAACCCAAAAACCAGTAATGCAACTCATCGATAGACCAATACCAAGAATATAGCATATGCAATAATAGTTCTAGACGCTATCAAAACACAGAAATAAATCATGGCACCCAAACTTAGCGTGTGTGAGCAAAGACCTTAACCACAAGTGAACCACAACCGAGAACTCTCTCTGGACCGAGTTTCGACTTCAATTTTCACCATGTCATGCACTCAACAAAAGAAAACACTCAAAACAGGGTGCATGTAATAAACTCTCAATGTGTGCGGGCAAAAGTTATGCAATATGGAACCAAAGTATCCTGCACACTTAAATGCAAAAAGAAAGCTTTTTAAAGTGGACACAATATCTCATGAATGGAATGCCAAGTATTAAATACTATATCTATCCATCGATCCACAACCCATTGCCCCAAGATCAAGTAGGACTTTTATTCGGTTATAACGTTGGGTAAGGAAAAGTGCTTCAAAGGTTAGGATAAATCATAAGCAAGTATCCGAGAAAAGGCCAAAACAACATAGGGCAAATAATAATGTGCTCCCTCTTCCAACTCTTTTCAACTCCGCCATATCTCTCTTATTATTCACCATTCACACAATTCCACAATGAAGTTCACATGTTTCTTTCTTCAAACAAATTCATAGGTGTCTTCCCCTTTTTCATTCAAGTTATGTATTTTTTTCTTTTCTTTTCTTTTCTTTTTTTCAATTTTTTTTTCTTTTTAGCCATGGGGAAGAACATACCACAATTAAAGCACTTCTTTCTCAAAAATTCGTTCACTCCCTTCTCCAAAGATTAATTCTCACATATTTGCCATTCTCAAGACACAATATAGATAGTAAAGCTTGACAAGAAAAAAGGCTCATGTAAGAGGCTCAATATGGCTAATAAGGGGTAAGCGTGTAGAAAGAAACGAACCGGCTCAAAGCACAAAAATGGCCTACTATCATCTCCTAGAGGCAATACAACCATGTAACTTTCCATTCCCAAAAGATGAAATAATAGGCATGCATTAAATCTCAATACTTGACGACGAAGATAATGAGATCAACGATTAAGTTTTTTTTTTTTTGACAAACAAAGAGTTTATGTGACACCACTCCAAAGGAAAGTAAGGCACTAAAGCTCACATGGGCATAAGTCTCTACTAATCTAGCCATTGAAAGCACTCAAGTTATAACTCACAAGCAGTCAAGGTCCAAGAAACGTGCAGTGCAAATATGCTAAGAGAGTATGCCAAGATAAATTCCTATCGCCAAGCTAGCAAAAAGAACTACCGTGCAACATAAATATTCAAGTAATGCCCACATATTCTCAGCACAAGTAACCAACAAGTAAATATCACATTCTCCAAGTCTCAAGTAAAAAAGATCCAACAAGTATTTTTTGTATTTTTTTTTAAAATTTAAATTAAATTATTTTTTTGAAGATAATGAGCAAAGTGATCCATCTCCCAACTTAAAACGACACTGTCCTCAGTGACGGCTCAAGCGTAAAAGAATAAAAGACAAGTCGGAGAAATAGCACCTCGTGTAGGACAAACAAAAGGCAAGGCAAAAGATAGGGAGGAGTCATCCCCCAACTTGAAGCGGAGTACCTGCGCAAAGTTAGTCCCACGAAACAAACAAAAAAAAAACTAATAGAAAGGAAAAGTAGAGGAAAAAAAACTACCTAAAAAGAAAAAGAAAAATATTTAAATAAAATAAAACTACCTAAAATAATCTACTAAAAGTGTACCACGCTCACATGGATTTGGAACTTCCACCACACCATGAAGAGTTATGAATATAAACACCTCACCCCTCTTCGAGCACTCTTCTAAAAACTGAATTCGACCGTGCCATATGATCAAATACTTTGAGTATCGCAATTGCTTACGTTGTTTAAGAAATTTTAGTTCCACCAAGCATGCAATTTGAACCAAATTGATTTTCAGATTATTGACAATGTCCACTAAACATGGAGGAAAAACTGAATAATAATCATCAACCCCAAGAAAATCAATTAGTTCTACTTTATGAATAATTGGTAATGGTGGAGGCTTAATAGGAGGGGTGGCATCATCTAGCACTATGTGGGCTTGATTTTCAAGTTCAATTGGACTTTCAACAACTATCGGGATTGACTCCTCAAGAGTTTTTGAATGAAACAGTGTATTAGATGGGCAAGTAAAATCCTCTTGAGGAAAACTTTGGGTTTTAAGCACATTGTTCAATTCACTCTCTAAGACTTCCTCCAAACCCAAGTCATCTCCTTCACTAGCGACGATTGGCTCTATTGGCTCTTCTTTCGTAATATGAGAATTGACATCACCAATGTTCTTATTGCAATCCCAAAACTCTGCATTAATTTTAGCAAGTTGATTATAATAAGCCCAACCCTTTTCATCAGCTCTATCCAAAAATTCACCATGGCACATCATGTCTACAAATTGACGCGTTTTACAATTCATGCCCTCATAAAAATATTCTATAATGTGCCAAAAATCAAAGCCATTGCATGGAAAAGAGGATAGCAAATCGTTATATCTTTCCCAATAATGCAAATAAGACTCTTCTTCGGTTTGAGTAAAATGTACAATTTCTTGTTTTCGAAGAAAAATCTTATGCGCCATCTCATGCACTAAGGAGAACTTTTCCAAATAACTTTTTCACCTCTTGCCATTTTGTTTTAGATGATGACTTCAAATTGAAAAACCAACCCGCAGCCTCATATTGCAAAGAATGCTCGAAAAATTGAATCTTAACCGCTTCAATGTCTAGGTTGGACAAAGTAGCACAAAGCTCTTCAAATTGCTGAATATGCAAGTATGGGTTTTCATCGGAAAAACCATAAAAATTGGGAAGCAATTTTATCATCTCAGGTTCCAAGCTGTTCTGAGCCATTCTGTTTTTCTTTCTTTTTGGTTTTTTTTTTTTAAAGTGAGAAAAAAAAAAACCTATTAGTGCAAGCTACTATATTGAGACAAGAAAACAAAACTCACAGTGCTAGGCGTAAAATCAATTACCGCACCAAACTTACTCGAACACCAAGCAGTTGCTAGCTTTAAATTTGCCCTACACAAAGTTAAGGAGACTGCAAAAAGAAAACTAATACGAAAGGAAAAAAAAATAATAGTACTCTTACAAAAATAAACTAAGAATCAAATTAAAAATAAATTGAAAATACGCAACCGTGTTTTAACTCCCCGGCAACAGCGCCAAAATTTGGTTTGTCGTTTTAGTACCAAAAATATAATTTATAAAACAGGGAATTAACAATTGTCCCGAAGAATAGCAGTTAAGTCCGAGATCGTCCACGGAGAGTAAAAAGCTAAGTTGCAATACGTTCAATCGATTTCTAATTTAATTCAGAAAGGAAAAAAGTTTGGATTTGATTAAACTAAAATCCAAACTTTTTTCCTTTCTGAATTAAATTAGAAATCAATTGAACGTATTGCAACTTAGCTTTTTACTCTCCGTGGACGATCTCGGACTTAACTGCTATTCTTCGGGACAATTGTTAATTCCCTGTTTTATAAATTATATTTTTGGTGCGAAAACGACAGACCACCTCACGTGATGCTCCCACATAGTCATGTGTAATGTAGGTGCTCAGACTGAGTTTTCTCTGTTGGGAAAAATCCCTCTCCTCAACTGAACAGTTAAAGGGACATACATATATTTCTTTTCCTTTTCATCATTAAATTCCCCAACTAAAAGGTGATAAAGCAGAATATTATTCCTGCCATGCATTTACATGAGCAATCACATGTATTTTGCATACTCACTTAAATGTGTGTGCCACATGAGTAGTGTATATATGTGTACAAAATACAGGTCATTGTCGGAGCCAGGGGATTGAAAGTGAAGCCAGCCCTTTGACAGGTCCACCGCAAATGAAAACGACAAACCCTTCTCTCTCAGCAATATGGAGAGAGAGAGATTAGTACGTAGCACACTATTACTATTAGTACTATGAACTATCACAGAGAGAGAGAGAGAGAGAGAGAGAGAGATTAGTACTAGTACACAATTACTACTATCAACAAGTGAGGTCATGGCTCTACGTGAACAGTACCTTCCTAACTTTTAATCATTGCAGTTGCACTGCCAGTTCTAACCCTGACAATCACGTGTCATGCTCTGATTATTCCCACGTGGCATTGACTAGTCACTGCCCGGCGGCCCCCCGGCTCTTGGAAAACTGTTTGCTACCTTAACTCTCATATGTTCAAAAATTGGACTGTGTTCGCTTTGGTTCTGTGAAACCAACCTCGATTTTTCTCTGCGTATGATTTTTAAACAGAGGAACCAAAATGGGATTTAGAGATTAAAAGCAGTATGAGAAGGAAAGTTATTGGAAACCTTAGGCTCCATTTTTGTAATTTTTTTCCTTTTTCATTTCATGTGTTTTGTTCGTTTTTCCTGAATTTTTGTTAGATTTGCGTCATATTTTTTGAATGAATTATCTATCTCAACGAACGGAGTCTAAAAATAAAAAATTATGGTCACTAAAAGTAAAAAAAAAGTTTACTAAAGATGAAAAACTGTCAAACAACTGTTTTATTTGTCTAAAGTGGTCTTATACAAACTTTTTTCAACATCAGTTCACATTTTTATACTTTTTTTATTTCTCTCGTCGAGATGAATGATTAATTTCAAAAATTATAATAAAAATGTCAACAAAAAGTTGCAAAAAATAAAAAAGACCAAAAAAATTTAGACAATTTTTTTTTTTTTTGTGTGCAAAAATACAAGCTTAAGGCGATCATATTGAAAATAGCCAGGGAGGTAGATTTTGGCTACAAATTTCACGACAAGACAGAGACAGTGTGGCTCGAAGAACTCACCCCAACAAACACCCTTTTTGTCTCTGTTTTTTTTGTGTCAATTTTTATTTTATTTTATCAACACTCGTGCATTCTTGGAAACATGAATTAATTGTGTCAAAGTAAATGGCTCGTTTGTTTTATCGCATGGTTTTCTTACAAAATTAGCAGTTAGAATTAGACTCACATTATGGACGACTCTGTGACTAAGAAAAGCCATTTTATTTTCGAGAGAAGGCATGAAATATTGATACTAAATACATAGCTATACATGCAGGAATTTACCAAAAAAAAAAAAAGAAGCTATACAAGCAGGAGGAATAAACAAAAAAGCTAGCAAAATTAACAACCAACTTTGGTTGAGCAGCTCTCTGTACTCTCTTCCAAGGACGGAATCAGGATTTTACCCTAGCAGTGGCGAAATGTATACTAAAAAAATCTAGTGGTGGTGAAACTATATAAGTTAGGAATAATTTTTTTTTTACATATAATAATTGCATTTTCTAAAATTTTTATCGTGGCGGTCGCCGCCATTAGACTCCCCTTGATCCCATCCTTGCTCTCTTCTATCTGCTTAACAATGCCAATGCTTTTCTTTGTGTACTCTCCGAGGCTTTCTCAAAAAAGAGTAACGTTGGAGCAGTCATGACTCCGAATCGGTATATGCAACACTGCAAGGGCGGAACCACGAATGGATTCTGCCCTGGGCTATTCCAAAAAAAATTTTGGTGGGTAAAACAGTGTATATAATATGCATACGGATAACATCTATGAAATAACGCTTATAATCTATTCATACACCACGCGAATTTCTAGCACCATCACCATCACCATCATACGCTTGATCTCGCATATTGTGAATGTCCAGCAGATCTGGACATTCGCATATCTATTTCTTAAGAGTTAATGCAATGGTATTTTTAACATGCATAATATGAAGAAAAAACGCTCCCATAAAAATCCGTAGACATTAACAAATATCAAAAAACACTCCAATTTTTTTTGATGTTCCATTATAATTTAAATCTAAAAAAGTAAGATTGTAAGAACCAACATCTTAAAAAGCATACCAGCCAATGTTCTACATCAACGAAATCAATAAAAATCTAAGTACACCGGTCAATGCTTTGCATTTAACAATATAAGAACAAATTTAAGCACACCAGCCGATTTAACTGGGTAATATAAGTAAAGATCGATCAGCTACTATTAACTTGAGGTTAACAATTTGAGCCACTTGGTTAGGGTAAGAGTTAAGCAGGTTAGCTAGCGCGGGTCATTACAATCTTTCTCCAAACAAAAAATCTTCATCGGCAAACAGAATATAATGATGTGAGCTGCATGTGGAGTTGAGTGATTCGGATAAGGTCTACGAACTATGGGTAGAGAATTTCCTGAACTAGCTAGCAACATGGTGAGGCCCTCATGAGGTACGAGACAAGCTCAAGACTTTTGGACCAATTGAACATCACTCACGTACGTTTGCCATAGCAACAACACCATTTGGTGATCACTTTCGAATTAAAGCTAGGTGACTCAAGTACTAGGCCATTAAGGTTTGTACGTGCCGAAAGCCACCAATTTTAAGATGTCTCATTTTCATAATATGTGTAGGTACGTTTACTTCAAGTTTTGACTTTTCGAAAAAATGTTTCAATTGCTAAAAAGCCTCCTAAAAAAGATCTTTACGTCAAGATTAATCTCTTTCATATTTCGCATGTCATGTGTAAAATATAAGGATTGTAGATGCTTAGATACTACTAACTAGGAGTATTTCTTAAGTAGTAATAACCTCCCATCTCAAAAAGGCCTAACGCTCAAATCCCCTCTTCAATGAGGTTGGGCCGCGCCTGAATTGAAGATTTATCGAGAAAATTTCCAAAATGTCACACCAAAACATTACAAGGATATATAGAAAATCTCAATTCTTGGTTTGGATATAGACAACTTTCCACTGCATGTGTATATAATGCATGCCTTGATCTTGGTTAAAGTTTTAAATTATTATGTATTTCTCTTGTCCCCCACCCATTTTCTCAGTGCATTGAAAACATGCACCATTTGGGAATTTCCAAATGCCTCTGAAATATACTACAGTACTATTCTACTAGCTTTTAGCTCCAATCCCTAGACTTCACTTGCCCTAGATCAACCAACATGTCCCCAGCTCGACCAAAAAATAAGTTTTGAAATCTGTGCGTACGTACTTTGTGAATTCATTTATATATGTTTTTGGTGCATGCGAATTACTTAATTGATTTTATTTACGTTTTTGGGTCATGTGAACTTTCTTTCTTAATGGTTTAATAGGGTAAAGCCTCCGAACATGCAATATTGATTCAGAAAGTCCACTCTCTGTTTCACTGTTCACTCTTCCACCGCTACGCTAAATTTCTTCAAGTTTTTTTAAAATTCGGATCATTAATTGTTAAGATTGAGTGCTGCAGTGGGGGGAGTGGTTCTATTTCCTTAACATCCCCCCTCACGTGTAACCGTGTTTGAGTTCTGTCATGTGTGACCGCTTTTTGGATCCTATCATCGTGCAACTTCTTTGCTGGTCTATCATTGCGGGGTATAGATTGTAATTTTTTTTTAATATGCGGTGGAATGGGTCCCGCTTTGACCTAAATTTAATGAACTCACCACTTGGCTGACTCAACTCAAGCACATAAATATTTAACAAACTCATTACTAACTGAGGGGGAGTTTTCACTAAAATTTTTGGACAAGAAGTTATTGCATTTTTTCATATTGTTCACACTAACTCCCAACTTCTTCCTCTTTATTTTACCTTCGATTTTTCCCTTTCACTCATGCATATATCATCTACAACTTATTAGTTAGCGAAAAAACGTTCTCCGAAAATACACTTGTGTAAGGATGTTGAAGTGCAGGACATTTGTTTCATAAATGAAAAAGTGGTAACCGGCCGGAATGGGGGGCACTATTTGGATAACAGGGCATATGTAGGAGTGAAGACTTTTCATCAATGAAAAGGTGTTCTGAAACTTGATCACTAAAGTAAGTAAACCCTTTTGGCCGTAGCGCAATTTTTCAGGTGAAAAAGTTAATCAGAGTAGTAATATAGGAGTAATTCCTGACAAAAAATTTCACTCATTTTAAATTTTCGAAAAGGTAGGAGTATTCGTGAAAAAATTACTCCATCCGTTTCAAATTAAAAGTCCCTCTTGGAGATTCTAACTAGTATTTAAGGGGATATACAATGATTACATTTATAATGCCTATCATTTTCATTATTACCATTATATTCTACCTACATTATAGCACTTATATTCACATGTGAATGACACTTTTAGAAAATCACCAAATTTTTCCTTCCATTTTTGGAAAAGGACAATCATTTTGGAACAACCCAAAATAGAATAATAGACTCTCAATTTAAAACGGAAGGAGTATTTTTTTATCCTACAAATGAGAGAACTTTTTGTGACGGACTATAACCATGGGACGAAAGGAGTAACTCTTTCATAAATTCAACTAGAAAATTTTACAGTGTTAGACTTGATTCATATTGCTCATTTAAGTCACCAAAACTTGGTTAATATATTATTGAAGGTTACTCTACCTATAGTCAATTGGTTTTAGGTTGGAACCTCCAAGAGAATCTAACATGGTATCAAAGCTAGGTCTTTGGTGGTCTCATTTCTTGTGGGAAAATTTCTGTCAACTCTGTCGCCCGAGTCAATCTCTCAGCTCCATGTGAGGGGGAGTGTTAGACTTGTCCCACATCGCTTAATATTTAAGTCACCCAAATTTGGTTAATATATTCTAGAGGTTACTCGACTTATAGCCAATTAATTTTAGGTTGGAACCCCCCAAGAAAATCTAACACAGTAATTATTAAAATGATTTTGTAATTATATGCAATGTTCATATATAAGTACCATTCATATCAGAATTTGCCCCCACTTTAGTTGTGCTCCCCTTTCTCCCAAACCACAAGTGACGGCGATTACTCAAAGTATGTGTAAACTAGTTTAGACATACTTCAATAGTCACTTTCATTTTTGAATGTATTGGTGAATTGTCTAATCTTGTACACAGGGTAGTTAAGGGCAATACAACCAAGGCATGGAAATGAATAGTGATCAGAGTTATTGTGAGTCAGTTTTTCTGTCTAAAAGGCTAAAAGCAGTACACAATTTGGTAAATGAAACTAATAAATGAATGCTTTAAAATTTTGTATAGGTGAGATAAACTTATATCAAGTCCGTCCAAAGAAGCCAAAAAGATAAAAGCCTAATTTTGTGGTACGTACAAATGTTCCTCTGGCCACAGCTTCATAAAGAAAGCCAACCATCCGTATTGTCTCTTCCCCCCATCCTTTTCCCTCTTTAACCCAATCTCTCAGTCCACATTTCCACAGCCCACGTACCTTGCATGTCCATAAAAGAATAGTCATGGCTCCACCAAAACTTTTTTTTACTTATAATTCAGATGTCCGGATCAGTTTACGCATATTTGAGAGGCCTAGGCCAATTATACCACTCACTTGCAGGGGGTCCCGGCCAATTGAAAAGAGAGCAAATCTCTTTATGGATTTACTCCAAAGGAATTGGTAGCACCTGAGAGGTCTAGGCCACCAGAACATTTTTTAACGTTGGAAAAGATAAGTTTTGGAGAAAATAACAACACAATCTTCCACTAGAATGATGCCTGGTTTTTAAAATTAAAGAATGTAGCCGATAAAATAATAATAATAATAATAAAGAATGTAGTCCTTTTTTTCTTTTTCTTTTTTCCGCTTCTAAGATATATTTAGAATTTCTACTCAATTTGTCCGTTGTTTTTTTTTTTTTTTTTAATCAGCAGTGGAACTCAATTTGTCCGTAATAATGCTACACAGATAAAGAAAAGCAATTACCCTACTGCATGCACACAAAAATTGGATAAAAAACATTCAAAGAAAGGAAAACTCTAAAACCACACCTATTTACAAACCCCCAGTCACAAGTGTGTGGACTCCACGCACTGGATATGTGTAGAGTGCATGGTGCCCAGACACAATTGTGAGCGTGGATGTATAAATGAGTGTGTAAAGTGAGTGTGGTTCTAACATTACTCTCTTAAGAAGTACGATGGGTGATCACTCAAATTCATTGTGGGTGAGAGGTACTCACGGTTTGTACTGGTTTTCGCAGTCGTGGTTTGTGTGTTTGCTTGGGGTCATCGGAGGTGGGTTTTGCGGTTGAGGTCGCTGGAGTTTTGATGAAGATGGAGAGCCTTGGCCTCGGGATGGGGTGTGATGGTGCGACTCGCCCTTAACTCGGTGAGACTCAGTATGACTAAGAGGGTATCTCAATTTGCTACTCGGGTGACTTGTTAACAATTATTGGCTGTTTCTTTTCTCTTTTTCAGATCGTAGTTTTTCTGCCTCTATTTAGAGAATTGATCTTGTTTTGTTGGGCCTTCATTGAGAGGTCGTTGTTCTGTGGTTTATCCTACCTCTATGCAGGCTTTTCTTTCCCTTTGTGGGACTTTCTGACTCCTTTAGGGGTTGCGTGGAGTATTTTGATGCGATAACAATGAGTTTTCAAAGTAATGGCAATTCTATGGCGTATGGTATAACCCTGATTGCAGTGGGATGCGTACTTAACTTGTTTTCCCTTCCTGATGTACTGTTCTCTTTTTCTATCATTAGAACTATCCTCAACTTTTGGGGAGAGAGAGAGCCTCTGATTTTGAGAGTGTTTGGGAGGTTCAGCATTTCATTTTCTGTTTTATTCTATTGTATTGTGGCATTGGGATTAAATTCCAGGATGAAATATTATTGAACAATTCATTATTAAAACCACACATTATAATTTTGCAAACTTTTTATATGGTATCGTGCACCAATCAAATTGCTCGATCAGTTCATTTGTACAAAGAACTCTTCTATATTTATTATTAATAAGATCAGATTTTCATCCAAATATCACCGCGGCTACATTAATTATTATAGTGAAAAATTGGACCTAATTAACTTGCTGGTAAAAATTGTGGTCTTTATTTTTAAAGTTTAGGGGATGAGTACTCATGTCAGGATTGAAACAGCTGATCCTCAACAAGCCGTGACACTGATTGATCGATCAAGATGCTTGATTTCTCGGACGAACTGTACACGTACTTGAACATATCTACTATACTATACAGACAAAGCCAATCCAGAGCGCTGATCACTCGGCAATGCTACGACCAAAACAAAGCGAGGAGATCGAACGTTGGTTGTGTACTGTGCATGTGGCTTCTCCCAATAGACAATTTTAAAGTATTTGAAGGCGCCATGGGGCGGGGTTGGTTTAAATTTAACTTCTGTCTGTTTAGGCGGATCTAGGTGTGGTTATATGGGGGCCACGGCTCTGCGTTGTTCGGGTGAGTTTTTTTTTATATTAATATTAGTAATTTTTTTGTTTGTTAATAACATATAAATATTGTATTTTGTATTAAGTACTACAAGTATTGGCATGCCTGCACTTTAATATTAGTAATTTTTTTGAGGTGAGTATTCGTTTTGGATCCCAAAACCCAATTTCCCTTTCTGCGCTACGGTCTCTCATAAGTTTTTCCTTCAATTATTTATCTCATTCCTCTCCAATTACTACTCAAAAAAATCTCCCTCAAATTCTAAATCGAACAAACTATTATAGTTCGGTTCCCATGTTTACAAAATTATGGTTCCGTCAACTTTGTTTTCAAAAGGAAAAAAAAAAACTAACCTTTTTAACTTTGACTAATGAATATCCACAAAAAAATATTCATTCTCACTCTCCCTCTCTCGTGAAAAAAAAGGAAGGATCTAGATACCAACAATAGCTATGATTTTCTTTTTTCTTTTATTTTTTTTCCCCCTCAAAACAAAGAGCTACGTTCCTAAATAGTGTGAGAGTTATATCCGGTCGTTACCTCTAAGGTACCGAAATTAGTCGAGGTGCACACAAACTGATTCAAACATTTGGTTATAAAAAATAAAAAAAAGACAATAGTCCAACAAGAGCTACTTTCCTAAAGAGTGTGAGTGTGTCCATGTCGGTCAGCGGTAATTAAGTAGCTGCTAAATCTTACCCCACTACATTCATGTTTCAAATGTACTTCATTTCTTGAAATCTCAACACACCCCACAGTCCATGTATATTTCTCTTAACTCACCCCCCTTCCATATATTATAAGAGAATAAATTCTTTACATTGCGCCACATTGCAAAATAATGGTCTCAATCAATAGAATATGACGACGTTGCGCAATGTAATAATTAGTTTGAAGGAAACAAATATTTACATCGATAGTGTAAAGAATTTAATCTCATACTATAAACTTACCCACAAAACAAAATATTTAGATGAGTATTTATTCAATCATTTTGTTGTGCATCGCACAGAGCATTGCTTATTATACTCCTACTACACCACGATCGTGGTTACTAAAATTGAATTTTCAAAAAATTCTACGACCACACATATTTGCATTTACCATTTGTATTCACCTTCAAGTGGCCGTGGGTGGGACCCTCACATGAATGTGACTTTGTGTGCAAAGTATTTGTGTAAATGTGTATAGATGTTCCATAAAATCACGTTCCTCGCATATCGGTCACTTTATGTTCGGAACGCATTGCTGTTCAGAAAAAGGATGTCGGGCACACTGAATCAAACCCGTTTTGTTGAATTGATATGTTTTCCAAACCTATATCAATCAATATTCGATGAACATGAGTTTTGAAACAATTAGAGTTGTCGACGAGATCTACAAACTGAGCAATACAGATCATCAAAATGGATTATTAGATGAAGCCCGCAATCCAACAAACTGCACGCTGCAGTTGGGTTTTCCCAGATCAAGCCTCTTGGTGAGTTTTAGAGTGAGAGTGACGATTGGAACAGTAAGTTTGATGTGCAAGTAAGTTGAGAGAGAGAGAGAGAGAGAGAGTATGAAGTGTGAACAGTAAAGGGAAAGAGAGTGGGACAGTAGTCTCGGCTGGGTGGCGAGCCAAGCCGACCAGAGATCTCGCCCACCAAAGCAAATGCCGGGAGAAGGATCCAACCCTCTCTCTCGCTTTCTCTTTGCTTCCCGAGGTAGAAGAAATATGAGTATATTTACTTCTCTCTCTCTCTCTCTCTCTCCAAGACAGGCTGTTGTATGGTCTCTCTCTCTCTCTACAGCACACCAGTATGGAGAGTGGGGTAATGGAGGACAACATCCAACCCTAGTTTCCTGACTTTTGTCTTTTGGCTCTTTTCACTCCCCTACCTTAATTATGTTACATTGATTATTGTATTATATACGAAGACTCTGCCTCTGTGAGAGGCTGACACAAAGGGATGCCGGAGTGTTCGGCCCCCCCAACAATTTCAAATGCTTTCATCAATATAACTGAACTAACTTTGTACTTCTAGGTTTATTTGAAATTTTTTACGAGATTGTCCCTTGCATGTGTAGAAAAAGTTTCTTAAAATTTCAAGTTATCAATAATTATTCGGCAGCGTGCGTAAAATTAAGTGCAGAGACATACATATCCACTAATTGTCTTTTGTCGACCTAGCAAGTTGCAATATGTATGAAATATAGGTTTTTACTATCAATGTGGAAATACATGTAATTTGGACCTTGTTGAATACAAATTTTTTGTCCGCTACATTCTGCTTGTTTTTGAAAAAAAAAGATTATTACCAAAATAATGCGACGATAATATTTTTTCAAACATCGGTCAATAATCACAAGTGTTTCGTTTTGAAGTGAAAGACACATTCAGCCACAATCATAGTAGAATTAGTGACATGGTCTGTATTGTAAATAATGTATCAGATCTTCCAGGTCAACTCCTCTAAATCATAGTAGAATATTCCTACAAATCAAGAAGTGAACCAAAAAGAAGATCTATTTTTTCTAACAACAAGCCACATGATTTTAAATACTCCCACCATTCCCAAAAATTTTTCCGGCCCACAAAACAAAGACTTCCAAATCAAGAAAAAATTTCAAGAAAAAATCAAAAACTTAGTGAGTTCTTTTAATTTATAATTTTTTTTCAATTTTTAGTAAAAAATGTATTCTTTTTAAATTCTCCTTTTGCATGTGAACCGGAAAACTATTTTGGATCAGAGGAAGTATATATCTAGCCTTTTGTGATAACATGTTTAAAGCAACAAGATCATGTCTCAAAATTTATGTGGTTCTTGAGAAACATTTAAAATTTATGTCTGAATTCTATATTGTTAAAAGCAATTAAGGAGACCTATTTGAAGAAAAAGCCATTTTTTGTACTGTAGGTTTGGTGGTTTTCAATTTGTGTCTTTAATAGTTTGTGAGAGTTTTTCAAGTCCCAATCTTATCTGATTCACACCAGCCAACCCATCTCTCTCTCGACTTTGCTCTCTCTCTCTCTCTCTCTCTCTCTCTCTCTCTCTCTCTCCTCACTTTGCTCTCCACTTTGCTTTGGCATATTTTCTCTCTTGTTTAGTCACACCTTACAAGTGACATCTTGTCCCTCCTTTTTTGCTCCAATGGTGTTTCACTTTATCAACTTTTACTTCTCTCTCATTTTCCTAAAATTTTCCCTTTGTACTTTTTACCCTCACACTTCTATTAATTTGGTGTTTTTGTTCGGTCACCACCTTTTAATCGTTTGCTCTCTCTCTCTCTCTCTCTCTCTCTCTCTCTCTATAAAAATCTACCCAACTGTTCTCCTCCCTTCCAAAAGCCTCTCTCTCTCGTCGTAACAATCTGCCCAACTGTTCTCGTCCCTTCCAAAAACCTCTCTCTACCATGACTGATCCCTTCCCCAACTACTTCAATGGGAGCTTCAACTTCAACCCTAACCCTAACCCTAATTTCCACCACCACCACCACCACTACTTCTCTTCCACCCTCACTTCTTCAACCTCATCTTTCCAATATTACCCTTATACCCTGAACGTCTACTCTAACAACTTCAACAACAATAACGATAATTCCTACCTCTCCTCTTCTCTCTCTCCTCCCTCATCTCCTCCCCTTAGAGAAGCCCTGCCTCTCCTCAGTCTGAGCCCAACAAGACCTAACCATGACCAAGATTCATGTTACAACCCCATGGAAGTGGACAAGGAGAGAGAAAGTGTGACAGTGGCTTTACACTTGGGCCTCCCCAGCCCCATACCTGATGATCATCAGATCTCAAAGCTTCAAAAGGAAGAAGAAGAAGTGACCGTGGCGAATTCTGATTGGTCCCCTACTAGTCCACTGAACAAGGGTCAGTACTGGATCCCAACCCCGGCCCAGATTCTGATTGGGCCAACTCAGTTCTCATGCCCTCTTTGCTTCAAGACTTTCAACAGATACAACAACCTGCAGGTATTTATACATATATATATCCTTATTTTTACATCGAAAATGTAAAAAAATCTCCAATATATTTTATGTGATTTATCTATTATCCTGTGATTTTCTTTTGTGTTCCTTTTGATTTTGGTGGAAAAGAGAACCCATATCTCTATCTTTGCTAGCCTAGCTAATAATTTCAAACTTTCGCTTTCTGTTGTGAGCTTGGACTGTGTGTTGAGAGAGAGGGACTGTGAGAGTGTGTCTGAATAATTATAGGTCAAAAGGGTTCGCCTTTTTTTTCCCTCTTCTTTTTTATACTTTAGAGATTACTTTGTTTTTCTTTGTGTTTTTCCAATTAATATTTGCCCCTGCTTTTTCTTTTTGCCTGATTTGTGGGTTTCGTGGATTTGAAATAAAATCTTGCTGGTCCAAACTGATCAGACCATGATCGGTTCCCCACTCTCTCTCTCTCTCTCTCTCTCTCTCTGTGATTGAACTACACAGGCATTATGCTTTTTGTACCTTGGAGTTCGGAGTTATGATCTCTATAGACATTGGCAAGTGTGTAAAGCAGAAACCCCCCAATACTTCCAGGTCTCTCAGGTGATCTTCATTAGAAAAAAAAATACTAGTACTAGGTAAAAAGGGACAAAATAAAATTTATAAATAATTTACGTGGTTGTTATGTCATGCCCTTGTTTGTCTTTATTCTTTTTAATTTTTATTTCTTTTTTAGAGATTAATAAAATTTCTTTTAAAAAAAAAGCATTTGGGAGCTTTTTATTTTTTACAATGGGTTTTGGGAATTACTTAAAAACATCTATTTGGTTCTTAGAAACGAGTCTTTTTGTGAAATACTTACGTAGTACTATTTACTTATGTCCTGCGTCGCTCCAATTTGTGCCTCCAAAATATTTACTCATGACCACCTTGTTCTTCCTTTCTATTGTAGTATTGTGTGATATAAGGAAATTATAAAAGTGGGAGAAAAAATTAGAAAGAAAAAATTATTTGAGGAAAAACTACAATACCAAAGAGGAGTTTCAACCACCCATGCATTCAAGCTGTTTCTTCCCATAATTGAGGAAGGGCTAAAATAGATAATGATTTTTTGGTCTTCCTGTGCCTACCCTTACACCTTAATACATGGGTTAGACTAAAAAGTTTTTTTTTTCTTCTAAACAAAAGGAATTTATTAATTTTTATAAAGGATTACCAAGATTAAAGGGATTAATAGCACACTGGCACTAAGCCACCCGAGACTTAAAAGAAGGCAAAATACCAACTGAACACCAAAAAAAACCACTAAAACCAACGTAAAACATCCAAAAACCAGAGCGAACCTCAGACTCTACACACAAACCCATCATCAAACAGTAGGAGAGCCAACAGACAGAGACAACCGAGACCTAAAAGGAAGCACCATCCCCGCTGACAAAAAAAAAAAACCTTCCCCTACTCCCGCAAAAAACTACACCGCTATCTCTCCAAGTCAACGAAATACCTTGACCTAAAAAAGTTGCATGCGGTCTAGTTCTTATTACATAGCGGTTCATTTCATAGGGCAGCTAGCCGAGGTAGGTGCTCTAGCTAAGAAAGTTGTTTGTTTGTATTTTCAAAATTTACAATCACTACAATTGATTCTCATTATTTTTGTTCGATACTATTGATACTGTTATAAGCTAACTTTTATTGCGACCGATAACGTTATTTGTTTCGTTAACCACGTATCTATAACTCTAAAATCTTGGAGTACAGACACCATGACTCGTAAGGTTTTAATTTGTATCATAGATAAAACTATCAGCTGCTCGGTTTATTGGTCTTTCGATACCATTAACTCCAAAATGCCAATTCTGTACTTCCGTCACAAACTTACACATTTTTCTGCAGATTCGCAATACGTATTCGATACTTTTTCCATTTCACAGCCACTAAGGTTGATATACTAGACCGCTATAGCCGCTCACGTACGTGCTCTCGCGCATCCTGAATCTGCTCAGGATGCAATGACGTTCATCTGAGTGAACCATCAGAATGAACTACGTAATGCCCCAAGTCTCGAACATTTGACTTTTGTCATTCATTTCCTCGTGATTTATCTAGTCATAAGTTTTAGGGTTAGTCATTCGTCTCAATGTGAGAAATCAAATTAAATGTTAATTCAAAAATTTAACGTGAATTTAATAGAAATTAATAAAAGATGTACTACCTACAAAACTACCAAATTAAACGTTAATTTATCCCTCACATGAATGGAATATTCTAGGTTGGCACATGACACACAGACATAAAGACCTACATTCACGGCAGACATCATCAATTCTATTTTCTTTCAAGAGATTCAAAGATACACCTACATATAGCCTTTTCCACTGCGCACACTTTTGTTGAAATTTAAGTTATTGGCAGAGAGGTTTCTGTTTATTTCAAACTAATATGAGACTTATAATACTCTCTTCGTTCCAAATTGAAGGTCCATCTTTTCTTTTTGAGTTGTTCCAAAATGATGGTCCTTTTCCAAAAATGAAAGGAAAAATTTGGTGATTTTCCAAAAATTTCCCTCATAGGTGAATATAAGTGTTGTAAAGTAGGTAGAATATAGGAGTAATGGTGGAAATGATAGGTATTGTAGGTGTAATGATTGCATATCTCTTTAAATAGTTGAAATTTCCAAGAGGGACTCTCAATTTGGAATGGAGGGAGTATCTAATATCTCCTCATAAGGGGCCGTTTTGAGATCTATTTTGTGCACTCTCTTTTTGTGTTTATCATCACATAGGGTCTACCAGCGTCGGATGTGAATTTTTTATGTGCAAAAAATAAATTGAAGTGAAACCCGCGATGATATTATGTAAAAGTTTTATATCAAACAGGAAAACTATTCTAAACTCTTGTTGACTGTCGATTCATTGACGGTTCTCTCTACATATTATGATTCTTTACTCCCGATACCGTTACACTGCTTCTTTGTTACGTGTTTAAAATCTTATTGCTCTTCGATGCATTAATGGCTGTAAAGCTCATGCATGCCTTGATTCCATCTTTGCATCATGAGATATCAATTGTTCAAAACTCTGATTTCCATATATATGCAGATGCATATGTGGGGGCATGGATCTCAGTACAGAAAAGGCCCAGAGTCTCTGAGGGGAACACAGCCAACAGCGATGCTTAGGCTGCCGTGTTACTGCTGTGCGGCAGGGTGCCGGAACAACATCGATCACCCTCGATCTAAGCCGTTGAAAGATTTCAGAACGCTTCAGACGCATTACAAGAGGAAGCATGGGATCAAGCCTTTCATGTGTAGGAAATGCGGTAAAGCCTTTGCAGTGAGAGGCGATTGGAGGACTCACGAGAAGAATTGTGGGAAGCTCTGGTATGCCACAACCACAAATACTCATTATTTTATAAATATCTTCTTCTTCTTCTTTTTTCAAATAATAATTAAAGAAGCATGACCACGTCTACCGAATATGCTAGGAAGTAGGAACACTTTCGAAAATATTAGAACACGGTTTTAGAAAATTTTGACAGTCAGTATCAAAATTTGGCATTGATGAATACCATCTAGGAGGGATTAGGTGACCATTGCGGCTCCACTCTTCTCGGGAATCCATACACTAGGTTAATCTTGACAACTTAAATCTAATTTATTTCGTTCAAATGCGGTTATAGTTTGGACACACTCATACATAATTCTTGTGAATTTTATTATTTTTTAATATTTGAATCTATAATAATTTTTTCCAATAATTACCATGTAGATGCTTCACATTAGTCAAATGCATGCAAGAAGACTAATTTTCTTGTCTTTTCGCTTTCCATCACTTCGTGTCCTGATATTTTCACTTTTCGTAATCTTTTTATTTTCCTACAAACAAACAACTCTAGAGATTACATAAAATTTCCAATTTTTCTAATGCTTTTTTTTAAATTTTTTTATACAGGTATTGCATATGTGGGTCTGATTTCAAGCACAAGAGATCTCTCAAGGACCATATCAAGGCATTCGGGAATGGTCATCAAGCTATTGGAGTTGATTGTTTCGACGAAGAAGATGAACCCAATTCTGATGTTGAGCAAGATAGCGAATCCTTGCAGTGACATACAACGAGAGAGAGAGAGAGAGAGAGAGAGCTGTGAAGGGTTTAAGATGATCGCTAACTGTTTAGCACTGCTAAAAAGGTCACAGGGGCACATACTTTGGTGCACAAATTTGGTTACAGATGCATCCAGAATCGTCCTATGCACGTGGGCTCTTCAAGATAGTGAATCGGACGACTCTGACGGATACATCTGTTTCCAAAACCGTGCACTAAATTCTGTGAGCCTAGCATTCCAGCATTTGAATTGCTTCGATGTAATTTCTCCAACTTGTTCCTCTTGTTCACCCTATTAAGGTAATTGGTTAGTTATTATATCAGTTAATGCTCTCTGATTAACTAATGCAAACTAAGGATTATTTTTTCCTAAATGACAAAATCAGACTTGTATCAAAATCAAGTCTCTTGCTCATATTTTTGGATTAAATTAAAGGGGCAGCACACGAAATTGTTAAGGAAAGGCGCTAGTGCTCATTGGACAAAATGGTCTACAAAAACCAAGCAACGAAAAAAGGGCGGAAAACTAATTACCAAGCAACGAAAAAAGGGCATCGGGTCCGTCTTCGATTTTAATAGCAGAGTTCAAAGGGACACTCAGCTCCAACCATAAGCACAGATGAAATCAACGTACGTCAAACCAGAACAAACAATCTAAACAAGCTAAAAACTTATTTGCTCACCTACCCTGCCCACCGGATCTAGGAAAACCAGACCGGTACAGTTACCGGATTGAGGAGACCAGCCGGGAGAGAAACCGAACAAAAAACGATTGGTACAGGAACCTTCGGCCAAGGAGTTGTCGCTAGAGAACGCCACCCCGAAAACTGGAGACTTATTGCCGGAGGAAGCTGAACCACCCTAACATAATCTACAATTCATATTTGCCCCAATTGAATCAAATCAAGAAAATTTTAAGGCGAGGTTTAGGACCCAATTTGGTCTAATCCAAACTCGAAGGGACAAATAGCAAATTTTAGATAATAGCATTGGACGTGCCAATTGTAATTTCTTCTACTAGGTTGTAGAAATAAGAGAAGAAAAGGAAGTACGTAGCCTAAACTAAAACTAGCTAGGAAGGGAAAGGTACGGGCTTGTTCGGCTTTAATAAGCCATTTGATTTATTTTTTTATTTTTATTTAATTTTTTTCACATTTGTTAATTTTTCGTTAATTTTTTGAGGATTATTGATTTATCATGACGAGAAGAATTTAAAAAGTAAAAAATTACGATCGAAACCTAATTTTTGTTAATAAAGACAAAAAATTGGTTTATTTTTGTCTTAAAATTACGGTCGTAATTTTTTACTTTTCAAATTTATCTCGTCGTGACGAAACAATAATCCTAAAAAAAAAACTTAAAATTAACAAATGTGATTTTTTTTTTAAATAAGAATAAAAAAAATAAACCAAATGACTTATTAAACAGAACAAACCCTAATGCCTGGCCATTGATAAACCTAGCAGAGTACTGCTAGGGACTGTTTGTCAACCTGTTGTCTTTCATAATTCCTTTTTTAAAAAAGTTCTTCAACAGATAATACAACAAAGTGGCACTGAAGTCATTGGATACTTGTATGCACACTTTGGAGCAAATTCAAATGCAATGAGAGAGAGAGAGAGAGAGAGAGAGAGAGAGAGAGAGAGAGAGAGAGAGAGATGCTTTTCCCTCAACATGTAAATGCTTCAGCCTTTTAGTGCAATATTTACTTATTGTGCGAACGACATCATTGGTTAATGGTGGTGACTGGAGAGATCTCTTTAGTTGATGGATGGAACATACTTTTATGCGGTTAAGATTCACAGAAAAACTCAAATCAAATGAAATAGCTTGAGCCAGCTGAGAGGGGTATATATAAAAGAAAAGGTTTGGCCGGGAATAACAAAAATTATATTCTACTACCACCAAGATTTTAACTAATAGTACTGTCAAGACATTCACGTAACCGTAAACATTACATGTAATGGTATCAAGAATATAGGCCGGCATCGGTTGATTCAAATTTTAAATAAGATTCTTTTTTTAAATATTGGCCGACATGCATCATTAGTTGATTCAAACTTTAAACAAGATTCTTTTCCGCAAGGAAAAAAAATCTTAAGAGCATTTTTTAAATGCCTGAAATTGTACATGCAGCCTGTTCTTGCCGTGCAAATCAAGATTATAGAGAAACCATATTCTATTCCTAACAAACCCTGAGACCAAGTTACAACTACTATACAAAATTCATAATAGTAGGAGAACTCTACTGTATAAAGGTTGGAGGGGACGGAAATGGATCCTGGTGGCAGCTTTGTTGAAAGTTGATGTGTGGAGAGAGAGAGAGAGAGAGAGAGAGAGAGAGAGGATGCGGTCACAGTCAAAGAGGGTGGGACTTGACTCTTGACATGTCATATCACATCACAAACTATAAACAGAAGAGCATGTACGCTAGCTACAGTAGGTAAGGGAAAGGATCAGTACCCTACCAAACAGAACGTACTTTGGAGCCCATCCTTGATACAGTACGTGTTTTTCTCTCCCCTCTCTCATCTGACAGGGAGGAGGATCGAAAGTGTTCTTAACAGTCTATATACTGTTCTGCTGAACAACGTACGTGTTCTAAGGCCCCGTTCCAGAACGCAGAATAAGTATTTATTTTTTAAGAAGACAATTTCAAGCTAAAAAATAAAGGGTTTAATGAAATCTAAAAATATGCAATATGGATCTTGTTTGAAAGATCTCGATGAGATCTTTAATACGGTGCAAAAAAAATCAAAAAATTAATTTTTATTTATATTATTTTTGAGTTTGAAAATGTGAAATAAGTACTTATTTTTTAAGAAGGTATTCTGGAACAGAGCCTAATTACTAATGGGCGTTGGATCCTCTCCGGTCTTCATTTTCCACAAAATTGTTTTTAATTGCCACAGGAGCTAGCACCAAATAATCTCTCCAACTTTTTTTTTTTCCTCATCAAACGAAACTTTTATTGCATACTTTCTTCCCGCACCCCTCCCTTGTTTGAAATGATCGAGAGAAAGAAAAAATGGTCATTTGCATATAAAAAGTGTATTGCATACTCTACATATACTAATACGATGTGAGGTCCGCAGTAACAACTGGGTAAGACCCACACCTATTGTGAGTGTATAATTTTCATGTATTAGTAACATTATTGGTAAGAAATACCAAGACGAGGGGAATTTTTGTTCTTTTTTTTTAAAAAAAAAAAAAACCTCCTTATAACCTTCTTAATTTGCAGTACAAGAAACGAAATGAATTCGTGACAATTTTAGGGACCAAGCTATAGCTATAGTTTGGCGGGGAAAGATGTCAAATTATTCCGCACTATACTTGTTTTTGGGTCTCAAAACTCATGTGTGCAGTGGATGCTCTTGATTGGGAGCTTGATATGAAAGTGGACAACATCTTTCAATCAGGATTTGCCACTTGTGTCAATTTCAGACCCATTTTCAAGCTGAAGGCATTACTCATAACTGTTCAGTTTTTTTTTGATTGATCCACGAAAGTGCTTTCCTCTACCCAATAAAGCTATGAAGAAACTTGGGTTTCATGTCTTTCTCCTTTGGTTGTTGAAACACTTTCTTCTCTTTTGCTTTTGGTGTAGGCCTTCTTTGTCTTCCCCAAAACCAAGTCCCCATGCTTTCATTCAAACTTTTGACAAATTCAACCAAATGCTTACTTTTCCTGTAATGAGGAAAGAAGGGGACTAGAGACACTCTTTAATTCGTTACTGGTGTTTCTCAAATGGCTTTGTATTTCCAAGGAATTAGGCTGACATTCCCCATGGAAGCCAGAAAAACAGGAGTCCAACATTCACTTATGACAGTAAATGATGAGAATCCATTTCAATTCTTCTTTTGCTTCGAAAAAGAGTGGAGGAGGGGCGGCAAAGAGACTAATCGCCCTTGGGTTCTACTGGCCCGCAGAGGGCTAGTGATTCATAGCCGAGCCAACAGGCAGGCTTGCAATGGAAGGAGGGAGCCTCGTCCGCACGCTTTGAACCTGTAAACTCCTGTACCCAAGCCCTTTTTGGGAGTGAGCTATTTCCATTCCATTGCTTGAACTTCTATAAGTTTAGTCCAATTCAAGGCAATAACATGCACACTGATACAGATGGATAAGATTACAATAATTTAAAACCTAAACTCACTTTTGCAAAACGGGTTTCCAAGATCTCGAGTTTTGCGAGAACCCTAGTGCATGTTTGGATCTTGGATTTGTGGGTGGAGTTACACTTCACTATCCTCTCAAGTTTACCTTCATCTTAAATCATTCACTAATTCATGATTCGCGGTGTTGAAAATAAACCACATTGTACAGAACTGAGCAATAAACATGCAACGGAATGGCACATAAAGGAGTCATAAAACCCGAATCGTTAGGGAAGACTGTATCACCATTAATTCCTCAAAAGATTTTGTCATTTGTCCCTCTGATACGATTCGCTTTACTGATAAACCAAAGACAAAACAAAAAATGAAAGTAAAAATAGAAAACACAGAAGGTTTGCTTTTATAAGTTGTATTTTAAAGTTCAAGTAGCAGAACATCTTTGTTATGAACACATTGACGAGTTTATGGGAGCCGAAAGTCATTTGGGAACCTGTTGTCAACGCCTATTGAGGAACAAATGTGGGAACCTGTTGTCATTTGAACCCGGAATCTACAACATTTTTGAATGGGTACTAGTGCGCCCACAGCTACAAGCTCATATCCTCAGGTAAGCTGATTTGAAGAAAATATAGGCTGCAAGACACAAAGGAATATGAAGTCAAAAAGGCGTATCTGATTCCAGAAGGACAAAGCAGCAAAACATGAACAAATTAAGGGACAGAATTTCAAAAAAAAAAAACTAACAGGCTGATCGCACATAACCAACCCAAATCAATAGCTTGTGTAGGTTTTCTTGATACACTTCAATTGGCTCGGTTTCATTTTATATAAACAACTGGTTTTCTGGTCCTCTCCCGGTTTGCAAATTTTAAAGGACCAAATTGTACCTGCTTAAATGCGTACAACATATACATTATACATCCAAAACTCCCTAGAGACACTTCTTTCCTTCTAAGAATGCATCTTCAGAAATGATGCAGAGAGATGACAGGTACAACTACTTTGAAAAGTTGTAAACTTAAATTTCTAAACTGGCCCGGAAGCTGAATTACCTTGCAGACATGAAAGCCATTCCACAAAACACGGCCTTTATAGCTTGTTTCTGCCCCGCATAGTCAAACGCCAACGGCAACATTTCATGTAAGGTTAGGAAAGCCATCACTCCACCAACTGAATAAACAAACATTATCCACAACTTAATAAATTTTGATTCAATAAATAGATAAATTCTTCCTTTAAGTCACTCAAGGACTTCTGGAAACAACACTGAACCTGATCCAAGCAGACCCTCGAGAATTTCAGGACTTAAGCTGCTTGGGAATAGATAAGCTGCAATGGAATGGAAGCCATTTTAACAGATTTATTTACAGTTATTTGATCAGCAAATGGAAGACATTTTATACTGCAAGAGAGTAATAATCCAAGGTGTTAAAATTAAAATTTTGCAACACAATAAAATATCAGGGTTGAACGCAACTCTTCATTTTGGTTGTTTTGGGTTAGTATCGTCGGTAAGCCCAAAATAGACAGTTCTTCAAGGGATTGTAAACCGCAGGTCAGAAGGAGTATGTCTCAGAGTGTTCAAAGAAAAAAACCCCACAAAAGCACCAATTGAAGGGTGAATCATGTAGGCTCGTACATTTCTTCGCAGTTCAACAGAGGCTAATACAAGGCAAACCTGATTTTCAGTTTGTATTCCTCATTCAGATAAAAAAAAATAATAAAAAAAAATAAAAGGGAAGAAATGAAGCTTCTGCTCGAGATAATGTTTTCTGTCTCTTAGAAAATAAAAGGGAAAACATGGTGGACAACTAAATACCAAAATGGTGGACTTGGTGCTTAACTTGTGAGGACCAAGTCAACAAGGGTCAAAACCAACTACAACAAGAGTCAGGACCAAGTCACACCACGTTTTGTTAATTAGTTTGAGTAGATGCCTTGTTTTGGTAATTTTCCCAAAATAGAAGCTTTGGCAGCAAATTCAGAACATATGGAGACAATCAAAGGACTTACCTACAAGAATTACTCCCAGGGGTTCAGCCAGTCCAGAAAGTGTTGCCAGTTTGAACGCCGTCCATTTACTGAGACATGTATATAACCAGACAAATTGCAAACATATCATATAGTACTTCAAACTTTGTTGTTTAATGTTAAATCAAAACATGCAAACATGCATGCTGCATTAAACAAATATAGAAGCACATTATCCTCAATTACCTAAACAAAAATGATAAAGCAAGCAGGTAAACTTATCGCTGAGAAGCCAACTTATGTGTAAAAGCAATAATTGGGAATTAAACTGCATTGCCTAACTCTGTTTTAGGCCTGAAGGGTCTTCTGGTAGTGTGTAAGGTCCCCTTTCTGGACTTGGTCGTATGTTTGTTTGAGCTTTTAAAAGAAAGGTACTTTTACTGGGAAAACAAGAGGCAGAAATTGTAATCCCAATGTCTAATGCATAATTGAAAATGCAATCCCAAGCCAGACCCTGGCGCTTTGTAGAAGTTAATTGCTGAAAGGGGAAATCATACTCAAGACGAGAAAAGGGACAAATATGCGGTGGCATTGGGCTTTGTTGAAGAACCAAATGACCTCAATAAGTCAAACCCCACATAGGTTGCCAGTGCATCAGAGGCATTATAAATGTCAGGTCAATGTATTCCTACATCTTCACGTTGAGTTCCTTATTCATGTCTTCTGCATATATGAGATGGACAAATGGTCTTCGTAGAACTAGATGAAGGAAAAATATATAGCTAGAGGTCTTTTGAATTAAATTCATACTTTGCTTTGCAACAAAAAGCAAATATCCCAAAAACATAGAAGAATAACAGGACATCTACATAGCTTTTCTTGCTAAATACCACCAAAACTTCAGAAAAATTGAAGCAAAGGTGCCCAAATAATCACTTACCTCTGTGTTGCAAAATAAACAGGAAGTGCGACAGCAACACCCTGTACATTAGGAAGTTGAGATTAGAACTCTGAGAGAGACAGAGAGAGTGAAAGAGAAAGGTATTATTACTGTGACAGGCACCGGTTGGGGGAGTCAATGCGTGGAAAACGTTGGGAACTGTCTCACATTACAGAAAAGAAGCCCTATGAGCAATATATATGCTAAACTTAATATGAGTTTTAGGGGTGGGGGTGTCCACGTGTTAGCCTCCCTACCTTAAATGATAGGATACAGGGATCGGTAGTAAAAGTGGCGTACAAAGATGTGGACACTCCTTGAACGTTTGAACATATAGTGCCATGTGTAATATGACATATTATGCTGTTATTAGTTACAAACAAATTTGAAATTAAATTGGACAATGGAAACGACAAAAAAAGGACAATATCTCTCTCCCATCCGTGTAAGAGGTAATAAATGTGAGATTTTTTTTCACACATCAGAGGATCCAAGTGTCAAATGTGGACAAGAGTTTGGACACATACCATACCCTAGGCTGAACTCCATTCAGTATGACACGGGATTGCATTAATAGAATAGTCCCCGAGGACACATTTGTTTACCAAAGGTTTTGTAATTCATTGGGCTAATAGTATTGGGATTTAATAATACCACATTCCCTCGGTATCATACATCCCAGGTTTTGTGGACAGATATTTAATCCTGACCACAATAGGTTCAACTAAACACATGATATGTAATCCCCTGGGATATGTAGTCTCCGTTGTCCAATATAACCCTCAAATCCAGACAAACAAAAGGCCCTTCGAGCAATCAAAAGTTAGCTGATTAGTGGCAGAACCCAGTCAAAAGCATCATGGTGTTCGAGTATATTATACCTCTGGGATGTTGTGCAAAGCAATAGCCAGGGCCAAGTTCACACCAACACGAAGACCCTATCAGAAGATGCATGAAAACAAGCAACAGCACAGCAAGATGTAAGACACTGTCAGACTGACAATAATTTTACAACCAACAGATTATTGTCATCATTAAACAATTGTACTACCAACAGTTGGCATCTACCCAACTAACACAACCCTTTTTTCTCTTTCTTTTTTTCTTTTTTTTGTTGAGAAAATCAAGTTAATTTAAGCCAAAAACAGAAATTTTCTTCACTAGTCGAACAAAAATGCAACCACGATATACCAATGGTCACTTGGACTTTCACTGCTAAGACAGCCAGTAATGTCTATTTGATGAACAATGCAGGAAGAAATTAAGAACCAGTCCATCAGGCTTGGCTATCGCAAATGCACCTCGTTCCATATTTCATGTTGAAATTAGATGTCAAACATAAGTAGCCAAATCAGTGTACATTGCAAATCCAGACTCCACATTCCCACACAAGTACAATTTCCATAAAAGCAAACATGCTGACAAAAGAATACTTAACAAATTTTTTTTTTTTTATCAAACGGAAACTGATACTTTCAACACTTATGAAGACAATATAGAGACCAATAAAAGCATGTCTAAAAGTGAAAAATTGTCAAAACAATCTTCCCATAAAAAGTCCTTTAATCTGAAAGAGGAAATTATTTTTGGATGGTTATCATACCCTTACCAGGGCACGTTCAACTTTCAATTCGGAAACAAGGGAATCATATCTGGAACACATCATGGAAACCTCTTACGAAAGAAACTACATGTCTATTCTTATCTAATTCAAGACAAACATCCATCAGTCACTACAATGAAAATAATACAGCACCTCTGACTCTCTAATTCTCCAAATAAGTAGTTGTACCCAGAATATTTACGAAAATACTGGAGGTACCTTCATAGATCCAAGAAACACAGCCATTCCTTCTGGAAAATTGTGCAAGCTTATGCCTGCAATGCATAAAAAGGTTTCATATTAAAGAAGACCACCAAGCAATTTGCTCACACATGGATACAATAGCCTCCCAAGTTAGTATATCAGCCGAGGGGCATCTCCTCTCATTGCCCAGTTGGTATATAAGTTGCATGCTATAGCGAGCAATGTAATTTTGAGAATTTGGAGCACAGATATTAATTCTATCTTGATTCTAGCGTGAAAACTCTTCTGTTTAACGAGGAATAAGGACAGACACTCCCAAAAAGCTCTCTTTCCCATGTTTGAGCATGATCATCCAAAACTGGGCATGCACTCACTTAAACCAAACGTTCCACACATTGTGCGGGAAAAAATATTACTTCAAAGCTATAACATTTTAAACAACATTCTAGAGGGAAGGTAAACAAATTAACAGTGTAGTCAGACCTATTGCTGTGATGATTCCACTAAATAGCACTTGGCGGCGATGCTTTTTCATGATGTCCTTGCCCCCTTCATCCCCATTCTTCTGTTGTTAGCAGAATGCCAATAAATATTTTATATATTTATGCCAATAGAAGTATCCAATATAATTGTTAAATTGAGATTGGAGTCCAGCATTAAAAATCTTTCATGAACTTTGAATGACAATTCACAGAATATTCAAAACAAATTTTCAGATTACGAGTACACTTGTAGACATTTTCAGATAAAGGGAACAGGACAAAAAATCATAGACATTTTCAAGTTAAGAACACATATGGAAGCGCAGATAATCACAAGAGGAAATGATATGATCACAGATTCACAGTCTTGAAGTAAGCATTTACCACACAAAAAACTTGCACGTGTTAAGCACTTGAGAAAATTTCACCGACGTCATATTTAACAAAAACAAATAATTTCATCCACGAACTAAATCATTGAGTTTCTGGTCTCTTAAACAAGAGATTCATGGATCTTCCATAATCTATGAAAGGATATATCATGAGATTCTAGTAACCCAATACCAATATGCATATTGATGACTAAATAAACGACATGCTTTTGATTGGAGAAATAAGTTCTACCTTTTTACTTTTTCCATCTGGAGTGGGAGCAAGAGTCGGTTCTGGGATGAAATTGGCAACAATAGCAAAGAAAATGACCCCTGCAAAGAACTGTGCTGCCAATTAACTGGCAATAAACAAAAGAACAACAAGAAAAAGAAATATACATTACATTCGAAACAATTGTGAACGAGATAGCTTACCCACAAGTTCCCTTTCAAGAACCCAATGGCGTTAATAGCATTATGCGCCAAATCAAAGAAAGATATGCTCAGCATAAGACCTGCAGCAAAACCCTTCATGGAGGAAAGATAACAATTTAGACAATCTTTGTAAATGACTAAATCAGCTTAGCCAATGCATAAGTCAGTTTAGACAATGTTAGTTGGACGTAAACCTAAAATCTGCGTCTTTTAAGAATTCACAGAGTTATGGTAATTTTCAAATAAAATTGAATCCGGCTGCATAACTGACTTGCATTCTTGGAATAACAACAATCCTATGCCTTGAAATGCACAGTAAGATCCTCAAGCAATACCTGTAGAAGCCCAAGCATCTTCAAATTAGGAGCTTGATTAAGAACCACAAAAAGTGCACCTGTTCAAAATACAGCCTGCATAATTAGATTCTGGAACCAGAAAAAAGAGTGGATTTTTTCATGTATTATCAAATCATTGAAGCCATGAAACAACCAGAAATCAGAACTCATAGAAAAAAGTCTAAAAAAACTCCATAGCATGAAAAGCTGCAACTCCAAAAAATCTGCGACTTAAAAGTATTCACTGCTGTATTTATCTATTTACGAAACTATGTTACAGAAAACAAATAATAACATTGTTGACGCTAAATTTTGTGTGGGTGGGGAGGGATGTAGTCTTGTAGGCATGACCAATGGGATGGTCAATACAATACATGCCAACGATAACGGCCTTACAAAACAAGTGCATAAAAGTTAACAAGAACTTGCCTAGCAAAAGCTAGTCTTTAGGATTCCAAGTATTCACCCAACATACTTGCCAAATGCATGCATCTTCATACTCCAATTAAGCTCTAAATAAGTTGTATCTGGTTTTTCTTTCCTCATTGGCGGCAAATAAGATATTGAGGAGAATAGAAAAGGGCACAGCAAAAAAGAAAGAAAGAGCTTATCTAGTTTTTAAACTTTCTAGATCATTTTTTTTTTTTTTTTGATAACCAGATGTCCGGGCTAGCTTGTGCGCACCTAGATCAAAATGTTTTGAAAGCTACCTGCATAAGAACTTCTCAGGACTCAAAAGAAGGGATAAAATCTAATCAACTTCCCCAGTGAAGAAATTTATCCCTTCAAGAAAGCTTATGGAACGAACCCAAAACTATCAAGCAGAAAACAAGAATCTAGTCCAAAGAATGCCCTGAAGTTTTGAGAATCCTACGGCTCAAGATTCACACAGTTTCAGGAGAGAAGTATAGAAAACCTGAAACAAAATAAACTTCCAAACAAGCAATAACCTATTCTAACAAAAAATGCAATGGACTCTAATTAAGTAGAATCACAAAGAAATTAAGCTGCAAACATCATTCATTTTTTTCCACACCGTATAACAGGTAATGATAACTCTTAAAGCCAGTGGGTATTCTAAAATTCGTGATTACATATTGTAGAACTCTTAATTTTGCACAAGTACAATTAGAAGCCACTTAAAATTGGAATCTTCAAATTCTTAATATATTCCATTACCAATAAAATAAGGCAGACACAATAGCACTTCATCAACATTTCTACACCCATATTCTAGAAACATGTCTTCTTTCCTATAGGACAAACATTCTAGAAATATATCACATACATCAAAGGTTGCATCAAAGAGCATGAGGCATCGATGCTCGGAAGTCAGAAGTTGCAAGCAAATTGGACCAAATCGATATCGAGAATTCAATAAAAGTACAAAAGCCCTGAACAGATATTGGACCAAAAACCTAACTTAACAACTTTTACAAATAGAAAGCAACTGATTACCTTCAGAGAAGACTTAGTACTAAATACTAATAGCAACTCATTGTAATCACCAATTATTGGTAAATGAATCACCAATAATTAGTTATGAACCACAAAGGTCGACATTATATTATCACAGAAGATGGATGGGAAACAAAATGCTTGGAATACTCGGTAAAAATTTAATGAATCGGACTCTTATGCAATTCAGCTATCGTAGGACTTAACTTCTGTAATGGGTCCAACAACAACAAAAAACTATGACTTCAAACCCAAAGTTTACAAGAACCCAGAAAAGAAACTGATTAACTTAAAGTAACCCACCACAAAACAATTAAGAAACAAACCACAAAATAACGAAAGACTTGACACAAACAATACAAGGGTCAAAATTTGAAACCAAAACCTTTTTTTTCTTTTTGTCAATCGCTAAAGATTATTATTGCTCAAAATCACAAAGGAACATCCAAACTAGCTTCCCTAATCACCCAACTCGGAAAGTCTCCGGTCCAGGCAAGAGGGGAACTAGATAATAGGGCATACTTCGCTATCGAATGAGGCACCCTATTACAAGTACGAGGAACAAAATGAAACGTAACATTCTGAAAACAACTAAGCAAAACAATTGTGTCGCTGACGATGAGTACAACAACAAAAGCAACAAACAAAAAAATTATGAATTAGAACTCAAAATTAACAGCAACCCAGAAAAGAAACTGACCAACTTAAAACAACCCACCACAAAACAATCAAGAAACAACAAATAAACCACCAAATAATGGAAGACTGACACAAACAACACAAGGGTTGACATTTGAAACTAAACCCTCGTCGAATTTGACTGCTATAATTCTGATTCATAACTAATGGGATTGAAGTTCACTCACCTATGGATGTACTCAAGCCACCAACGAGAGAGAGAGCAAGTGCAACCAAGACCTGAGAATCCATGAATCCTCTCTGTTTCAAATATCGTAAAAGCTATTAAGACTAATTTGTTCCAAAGGAGAGATTTGGAAAAGGAACAAACTTGGGTCTTAGTGATTCAAATCCATAACGTTCAAATTGGGGCAATTGTATGGTGGGTCACAACACAATGATGATGGGTATGTATAAAACGGCTGTGAATTTATAGGAAGGATTTAGAGAGAGGGAAAGTAGGGAGAGAGAATATCGGACTGTGGAAGAAAGAGATGGTTTAACGGAGTGGTCCAAGCAAACGTTAAAAAGCTGCAATTTGTAACAGTTCACCCTTTTCAGTTTTCGCTCTAAAATTATTTTTTAGGTGGAAGAAAATGGGAAGGATGTATAACATCCCTCACCTCCGTCGAAATGTATTGGCTCCTGACATGAAGCAGGATTTGTGTCGAAAATTCATGTATCTTTGTGTCTCGAGAATTTTTGTTATTAAATTTAAAATATAAAAAAAAAAAATCACACTCGACAGAGACATACAGAAATTTTCAGGAGTCAAACCCCACTAAAATTTTGTTCACTGGTGCAGGTGCGTTTGGAGTATAACATGAAAAAGGCCATTCCCACTTTCCCAGGACCCTCCTGAAATTATTAAGGAAATTGAAATCTACACTCCATTTTTTAACATCTACACTCCTTTTTTTGTCTTCTAGCAAAAAAATTACATACACTTTCAACACTAAAATCCAAAAAAGGGAGTGTAGATGTTAAAAAGGGGAGTGTAGATTTCAATTTCCATTATTAATATCTTAAACATTCTTTTCACAAGATTTTGTTCTTTAGTAGATCTTCAATCATACTAAAAATAACATCTAAAACAATATTTTTAAAAACATAGTAGTAGGAGTACCAGTCATAGAATTGATATCCAACAGAATATTTTTACATATAAGCTAATGGACAGAAACTTATACTCTCATTATAAGATTTTTATCTTTTTGGTAAGCAACTTCTATGCAGTAGAAATTTTTTTTTTCAAATTTTTAAAAGCAATAAGAAAGAAACTGATGAAGTAATCTTGTTCTTATTCTTGAACAATATTACTGCACTATGTTTTGGATTGATTGAAAGGTTCTAACGTGTTTTGGAAACTAGTTTTGATTTAAACTTTTCCGTTATTGAAATTCCAACTCAGAATAACTGAAAACGTCAATTTTAGGGGGGTAAAAAATACTAGAAAGATCCCGATTAGGAAGTTCAATTGGAAATGATTTCAGAATTGCAATGTAAAAAAATGATGGGAATACTAGGTTTTTGGAAACTCTCATTTTTGGAATGACGAATACTATCTTCATTTGAAAAAAAATCTTCAATGCAACGGTTATTTTGTAACATTTCTCTTACATGGTGTGGGACCTATACTTGGACTTGTATTTGCAGGTTAAAAGAAAGAAGAAAGAAAACAAAAGGAGCAAAGCTATAACTGTTATTTCTTACTAATTTTCCTAAATTTGGATAGAAGTGGAGGAATATGGGCATGAGCATCTCGACAAATCCTTGAGAACCCAATCCTACCATGTACTACGGAAAGTCCCTTTATCTAGAGACCCATATGATCAAACCCTGCATTTACCAATCCCATTAATTTAAATTTTGTACGAATATTGTACGCATTGAGATGTGTATATTGAATGGCTTGGATCAACAAAATCGGAGCAATTGACTCCGGCCCGGGCTGGCGAGATAGAGAAGAGGAGTGAATGTGAAATCTATTTATCCTCACATGAGGAGATCGCATGGAAATATCCTAATTCGAACAGAAAGCTATTGGTTCAGGCTGGACTCCTACTCATGAGCTATCAATTCTTTGTATGGTGTCAATTTTGAGTCTTTGCCCCGACTTTAATTGAATCATGAGCTATCAATTCTTTGTATGGTGTCAATTTTGAGTCTTTGCCCCGACTTTAATTGGATCCCTGCTAGTAGACGATGAAATTAGTCTTCTAAATTAGTCTGTCCAATTGACCACATACTGAGCTTTAATAGGGAAACAAGAACAAAACAAACAGAAGTAGCGTCTCTCTTTCTTTCTTTTTCCTGGTATATACAAGAAGGGGTGAGCAGTTCGGTTTCAAAACCGAACTGCTCACCCCGGTTTGTCATTTCTCCATCCGCCTTGTGCTAAAATGATTGTTTAGAAGGCTTATGCCAAATAATCATTTTCCTCAATTGTATGACTTCCCCCAATTTTTCCATTTCCTCTCACGGTAAAGCCCTCCACATGCAAATCCCTAATCCACAATGCAATAAAAGACACCTCCATTGAGAGATGGCGACTGGCATACGATCTTTCACCACTAAAGCTGCAGTACTATTTGCTTTCCATTTTCAGATAGCAAGTAATATTGCAAACTCTAGGTGGGGGATGGCATCTAGGCCTAAACTGAAAGGCCAAAGTTATTTCACGGCCTGACATATTCCTAACTCCAACCAATTAGGGACAGGGGACATCATCACCCTATTTCCCAAACAAACAGCGAATCAATGAAAAGTAAAATAGAAAAGAGCAACGCTACGTGGACAGATTTATGTGTACCAGAAGAATGGTAGTGTGATCCTTAGGGGGACACCTCAAATTGATTCAAGCAACAAAAGACAAACCCGCAGTATGATCAAAAGCCAAGAGGCCATCGAAAATAACACTTCATACATTTACTAGGGATGCAACATGTGTAACAATTTAACATCAGTTGCTAACTTAAACATTCTTAAAAACATGTCCAAATTGGCTTCAACATTGACCAACTGATTCTGCTTCTAATTAGCATAACAATAGGCTTGTACACGAATAGGATGGAGGAAGGTAGAATAAGTGAGGGTCCTGAGGAAGCAATATTGGGAGTTCGACAAAAGGACAACTGATTGTCGGAAATGTAAAAAATGCGTGTAGTTCTAAAGTTATACGTCCCTTTCTCCTCTACAAATACCACACAAAAAAAAATATTATCTCTCTGATTCTATCTTTATATACACAGCTGGGTTCTTGTCACATCACTATCCTAATTATAAGAATTCACCATCTTTCTTGTGCATGTCAATCCCATATGTCTCAAATACTGCCGGTCTTTTGGGCAAAAAGGAATCACGCAACTCAGAGAAGCAAAAGCAATAGAAAAAACTCAGCAACAAAAAAGGACCTTATTCCTGACTATAACAACAACAGGTGAGGTGAGTCAAGCAGTTGGTTCTGTGTTGGTGCAAGGATTTAAAAAATATGTTCAGAATGTGAGCTTTGAGCTGTACCGGTTCAAATAAAAGCATAGCTATATGGTAATGCGGTCAAGCTTGGCTTGTATAGCCAAACATAAGTACCGGATTCACTTTAAGCCCATACACAACATAAAGGCTGGGAGTTAATTCCCAGTAAAGTTAGTTTCCCACTTTGAGAAACCTATATAAGCACCTTATGATCCTAGCCACTTTCAACTCTAATAAGCAAACAAATAAGCAGGACATGTTACTCCCATTCACATCAGTCTTCATTGAGACTATTAAGGAACAAAATTACTGCAGCACTCAACCAAGCTGATACATGGCCACAATCTGATACGCTTTTGCTTTTAAGCAAAGAATGAAGACAGTGAGCAAAAGGGAGACACATGCTCATTGACGAATTCACATAAGTTGCTGCAATGAAAGGATTAAAACAAAGTGCACACGTACGAAAACTATAAGAAGAACTGTAATCCAAACACAAAGCTTCCACACCAAGGGCTGAATTCTAGTTTTTTCATATGTTTCTATGAACATTGATGTACACACCGGCACTTAATATGTGCCAAAAAGGAAGGATTACACGGATCTTTTCTTGTCCCTCTATAGAAGTAATTAGAATGATTGTGTGTGACAAAAGTAACATCTGCACCATCCGGTTACAAAACAAACAAATAGTGAGCTAAACACTATTAGTCATTCATTCACTGTTAAGGTTCTTTTCAACAGAAGGTGCGACTTGACAAGAGGGGACTTGGTAGCTTTTTTTTCCTTTTAAAACCAAAATTCGGACTTCAATAATTACCCACAAAGAATGTTTCAAAGACTAGAGTCTATCTGCATCACATGACATTAGATCATCATCCCCGCTTAAAATTCGAAACGAACATCAAAGTGAAGTAACGTTAGCAGTTCATGCCGCCAACTTTTAGATTCTGATGTGTGTAGCCTTTTGCAGAAGCTCTTGTATCTACTCTAGTTGATGGTTTAAAATGAAGATATGACAGAACCTAACCCTGTTGTTCTACGACTCTCAGGAACATGATGTGTTGAACACTGCTCTACCTGTATTATGTTTACGAATTAGATAAATGCTTAGGACTATTAGGTTACTACACAAGGGTATTGGATGTAAAGACGCAAATCAGGTGGGCGGGAGTTACCCGCTATGTCAACTTAGGCAAGGTTACCATGGGATGAGGGTTTGCAGTAAATGGCTTTAAGCTAATAGCGCCTTATCTTGTAGCTTAACTCCTACGGAAGTATTGCTTTGCTACTTAATATCTCAGAAATACTCCCAAGTTCAACCAACTCTCGTAAAAGTACTGTTCTAAAACAAGGAATTAATCGGCGATTAATCACCGATTAATAGTTGGCAGGGCCTATCCGATTAGGTCCTATTAACGATTAATCGCCGATCACTAATTAATATGCACCGATTAATCGCTCGAAGGTGGCCAACCGCCCGACTAGTGCCGAGCGACTTTTAGAACATTGCGTAAAAGTTCCCGGTAGTTCATTAATCTTAATGTAAACTAGAGTCACCTAAGGTACAGTAATATTTTGACATTAATTGCCCCAGATTTTTCATGTCAGGTGTAAAGACAATTCCAGTGATTGTTAAACAAGTGAATACACTATTAATAAATGCATGTTAAACCATAACTTCATCTTCAAACCCCCGGCAGACCCAGAGGCAATGCAGATTGACTGTTCTACTTTCCGTTCTTATTAGCCTCTGGGAACTATTTTTGACTCAAGTGATACAATGGCCTCAAGTGGTACCATGGCATAAATACGTTCCTAAACAAAGCGGACAGACCACATTCTACCGAAGAGCATCCCCTGGCTCAACCTTTAACCTACAAGGTAGTTACAACTTACAACTTACATTTTTGAAAGAACATTCTGCAATAATTATTGAAGACATTTCACCAAGCATGCTCATTAGGTCACATCACGTGTAAACACATACGATCACAAGAAACTTCCCTCAAAGCACATTACAGGATCTCACAAGACCCCAACCACTCCGCAGAGGCAAAGAAAACCGTAATGATTCAAGACAGGCATTTGCTTATTATTGCATCGCAACTCAACGACCAACTATTCATGCGTGAAACACAAGAACGTGCAGAGAAACAATACTGTCTGCACTACAACAGCACAATTGAACTTGAGAAAGCAAACAAAGACATGAAAACCTTTTACATTATCTCTCACAACATTCCTACCGATGCATGAAACTGCAGTGCGTATGAAACTGGCAACTCAAGTTCCACAATATTCATTCAATGAATGAAAGGCATTTATTCACTATTCCATTCAAATTCAAGCATGAACCCCACATACCCATGGGCACAATACAATTGAATAATTAGAAACAATATCATTGCGCTACAACAGAAAATTGGAAACCAAAAAGCCTCAATCAATTATAACTATCCCTCCAATCACAAAACTTTTTTTTGAAACACAAAACAAGTATAGTTATCAAGTTTTCAATAATAAGATCAAAATCTGTATCATACCCGTTAAATGCTAATCTACGCGCTCTTTCCTCTCCCCTCCTCCTCCTCCCCCCCTCCTCCTCCTGCCTCGATCTTCTTCTTATTCTTCTCAATTGCCTCAGCCACCTCCCTCGGCATATACTTCTCATCATGCTTCGCCAACACCTCCGTGGCCGAGAAATAACATTCCCCACCCCTAGCCTTCCCCGAAACACTCGCAATCTTCGCCGACACCCCCGCCTCTTTCCTAAGTGCATCCTCCATCGGCTTAACAAACCCCTCCACTACCACAGAATGACCTTCCCTAAACAAATCGGGCAAACTGCCCTCGTACCGGACCAGAATGTCCGTGATCAAATCGGTCACGACGAATTCCATCTCGGAGGAATTCGCCGGGTGGTTCACGCTCCCCTCGAGGACGAGGCCGCCGAGGCGGAACTTGTTCTTGCTAGGGTTTGAGTTATACTTGGTGAGGGCGTCGGTTGGGGTGACGTAGAAGACCAATTGGTCTTGGAAGTTGTTCAGGACGATGACGATGAAGCCGGCGATGCAGCTGAAGGTTAGAGCGTAGGTCCAGAGGCGGCGGGTCTGCATCTGCCGGGCACGTGCGCCAATGTCGACGCGGGCGGGGCGGGTAGGAACGCGACGGACGGTGGAGAAGAAGCGAAGGTGGGGAGGGAGGGAGATCGACGGTTGAGATTCGAGGAGCTGGATTAGGAATGGTGATTTGGAGAGGGTGGAGATTTGGTGGTGGTGGTGGTGGTGGTGGAGGGAGGGTTTGGAGAGGATGGTGGGGCGGAGGAGACGAGAAGCTAGGCGAGAACTGAGCCTAAAGGCCATGTGATTTTCTCAGAGAAAATTTAGGGTTTGGGGTTTATTACAGAAGGATGGGTAGAAGAGTCGAAGATTGAAGACGAAGAAGAAGAAGAACACGTGGTAAAATAGGGAAGTGATGGAAGACTCGTGAAATTAGTACTACTATTATTCCATCGGCGACCAAATTATACCGCCGCCGTTATTACTTTGAAGAAATTAGAGTGCTCAACCTGTTCGATACAAGAACCAACATTCACATTACAGGAAAATATATATACATATATATATAGGAACCAGCATTTGCATTAAAATTGTACATAATCTCTCGGAAGATGTGGGAAACTCCATATTAGACGATACCAAATCATTTTAAGATATTCATTTCTTTTAAATAGGCGTATAATTCATGCTAATTTTTTGACATGAGTAAATTTCCCTAATGGAGACGATAAATTGGAATTAGAACATGGTATCTCACCATTACAAGTACATCTTATCCCAGTAGGGAAATCGATGTATTAACTAGTAAACTATTATTGTATTCAAAATTGTAGTTTTTTTTACAATTGGTACAAGTGTTCGTATTTTCTTCGAACCTTGAGCAAAAAAGTTTACACGTAAACATAGACGCTCGTACAATGGGCATTTGTGTGGTGTGGGGCTCTTGCCGTTCGTGGATGCAAGTATTTTTTATTATTTACTGTATACATTTACCATTCTTTAAACTTTATTTAAAAAGTCTAGTTAGAACAAAAATTCTAAAACCACACTCAAACACATACACATACGAAATACTTAGATAGGAGTCACTGGTGCATACGAAAATGGAAATGGAAATTCTATTTGATCGATCATACTCACTCCATTCCCCGCCCTTAAGGCCTTAACGGAAAGGATTTTTCCACAGATTCAAGAAAGATTAGTGAAGAGACCAGGGAACGGGCCAGAGTACCCCGAACCCCATCTCGTTACCCGCCCCGCCTTTGCTCTGATCCCCGTTGTTACTAAGGTAGGAGTACATCAGAGGTATCGAAAAACGCAAATGCTAATTGGCGCCATGTAGCGCTAGATAAAAGTACGACTTTGTGTTGAATTGACCCGCTAAACAGGAATTGAGGCTCCTGGGAAATTGCCGTACTCTGACCCATGGGACAAACATCATTGCACGTTGGATAGCTTTTACAAATTACACTTTTAACCCATATTCTTATTTCACATAAATCATTGCGCATTTGATACTTTTACAAATGATACTCTTAACCCATGTTCTTTATTTCACATTTCTCGCTTATCCCATTTCTCCTTCTTCTCTTTTTGTCTTTTTTGAATGACTCCTCCATATTACAATAATACTAGTATACTAACAACTTTTTCTTGATATTAAAATAAGTACCCCTTTTTGTAAGAATAAAAAGTTTAAAACCACACCCATTTGCACATCCAGACACACAAGTGTGTGTGCTCTATATACACTACACACATCTAGTGTATGTGGAGCTCTCACACTTGTGAGTATGACTATGCAAATAGTTATGCAGTGGGTGTGATTCTAGATTTTTTGTTGATAGTGTATTATGTGTGAGGCCCACACATTTTTATGTAAGTGTTTTATACATTTGAGTGTGTGTTTTGAGAGTGGTTCTAGACTTGTTGATTTCTTAATCTATCCATATCTTGACACCTCCACCTATGTCCCGTTTGTCGAACATATAAGGATTAGTGGGATAAGAAAGAAGGGATAATATGATACAAGGGGAATTAGTTAAGAATGGGGGATTAGATTATACTTGATTTAGGTAGTAGTTGATATGGGTGGATAAGAGATAAATATGGTGTATTTTGATCTTACCCCTATTTTTATTTTTGGGTAATGACCCCTTTTTTTAGTCTATTTTTATTTCGTTTTTTAACAATATATAAACAGTCTAAAAAAAATTAAGAGTTCTAATTTTTAATCCGTTTGAACCAATACAAAGATCTTTTTCTTTAGCCAATTTATCCTAAAAGGTCATCATTAATATTTGCCTCTAGGGTTCTCAATCCTAAAGGGTCATCTTATTTTTTCAATCCGTTTTTTCACTTTTTTATTCATCTTGATAAGATGATTAATAAGGTAAAATTTTTGTGACAAATATAACAAAAAGATACTAATGATAGGAGGAAAACAAAAAGAAAGACCATTTTTTTTCTAACTTGGACAAATTGAAATAGTCAAGTACTTGAACAAAAACTAAAAAAAGGAGTACAACAAACATAAATCATTTTTCCAAATAAATAAATATAAGCTAAACTCAAGTTTACTTTTTGAAGGATTCCAAATTAATGTACTCCAGACTCCAGTAGCATGCATATGATACAACTGCGTTTTGGGGCTTAAAACCTTTATCTGGTAACCTGGTGTAACTTGTTAGGATTGGGTTGCAAATGTAAAATGGAAAACACAAAGTAGAAGGGGTAAAAATTGGAAAATGGAAAACACAACTTAGGGTTAAAAGTGTCATATGAGATGGAGTGCAAAACAACAATGATGGTTTCGAAAGCTGTGTTGAAGTTGGAGTAATGCAACAAACAGCCAAAGGAGCATAAAGTCATAACTTGGGTGACAACATATTTTACAATTTCTTAAAGAAGGCTAGTATGCAACGGTTAGCACAACCGATGTAAAAATATGTATTATTTGCAACGACGTTACGTATCTTAATGACTTTACCAGGTGGGGGAAAAAAAAAACCAAATACAGGCAGATTTGGAATACCAGTTGTAATTCACTAGTAATGAATGTCACTGCTCACAATAGAGAAATCTAGAGAGATGACATGGAAACATTGCGCATTTTGGGGTTAGCTTTGACAATTAAGGGCCGAGAAATGAAAATGTCTGCCCCTTCTGTCGATAAAAGAATGAACAAGAGACACATTAGTCATGGATAAGAGCCGAGAATTGAAAATGGCTGCCAATAATGAAAAGGAGGCCATTTCTGCTAAGGTTGATCGTTTGATAGTAAAAACAGCTGGTGCTATACTATACAAGAAACATGAGCTGGAGTTATTTCTGCTTTAACAAAATTTACAAAGAAAGCTAAGCAATAATATACAGTGCCAGTCCAATCTAAAGAACTGCTCTGCTGAAGAGAAAGACACCTTTGTCCCTTCAGTTGCCAAAGCCTAATCCATCTGAATGCTAGAAGAACTGGAGGAAGAACTATGTCTGCCAATTTCGCTTAATAAAGAAGAAAATACAACCGATGATATTGTGAGTATCGCATTCATTTCCACTTTCTATGGCAATAACAAAATAAATACCCACACCACAGCAGAAGAAAACCCATAGGAAACATATAGCAATCGTGCGTTGATACAGAAATGCGGATAAAAAGTATGGCACAGAAACGGCTGGATAGTATGCAGAAAAAGTGAATTTTAATTAACAAACTTATCTGCATTTAAGAATTACGGTTAAAGGGCGCAGCTGATAAATCAAAGTTAACATACAAACAGAATTTAATGACCTTTGCATAAAAGAACCAATAGTCTCGAATGTTTAACTCCAAAAAGTTACATGCGAAGCATAGGAAAAAATATCGTCAAGCTAGTTTTATCTTCGGCTCTTTGCCTAACAGAAGCTACTATTTCTGGCTAGCTATTGCATTGGAATATAATGGTACTGGCAAAAATTGGTATAAGAAATTACGGTAAGCATGCGAAGTACCAGTATACTTACCAGTACGGATATGGTATGGTAGTAAGAGTACCCAAACTTCATGAGTTGTGCCTAACCACTGCAAGAAAAAGAGGTAATACTTCTTTAACAAAAATATGAGCTTCAAGTCATTTATGCTGAACTGGTGAAGGATGAGAGCATCATCCATGACAACTAGTTAAGCACATGAAAAAATAAATCATGATATAATAAATGAAACCTTCACATATAATAGTTAGACTGCTTTGCTGTCTTCTGTAGAGGGAGACTCCTTTGCCACTTCAGTTTCCAAAGCCGCATCCATCTGCATGCTAGAACTACCCAAAGGAGAACTGGGGAGAGAAACATCTGGATTAATAGGTTCCTTCTGAGGCACATCATCAATTGATATGGGATGGAGAGGAACTACTGGATCAACCTCCATGTGTGTCCCCGTGATTGGTTCATCTTTGCGAAGCTGCTCTGAATCCCCCACAGTCGCAGAAGAACCAACATTCAACTGGGTTTCAGGCTTCTCATGTGGATCGACAACTGGAGAGTTTTTTACCAAATTTGATGTCTTTTCCTCCAAAGCTGCACCCATCTGAATACTAGAAGTACCCAAAGGAGAACTAGGGAGAGAAACATCTGGATTAACCGGTTCCTTCTGAGGCACATCATCATTCGAAATGGGATGGAGAGGAACTACTGGATCAACCTCCATGTGAGTCCCCGTGATTGGTTCGTCTTTGCAAAGCTGCTCTGAATCCCCCAATATTTCAGAAGAACCAACATTCAACTGGGTTTCAGGATTCTCATGTGAATCGACAACAAGAGAATTTGTTTCCAAATCTGATGTCTTTTCCTCCAAACTTTGGTTTTCAGTTGCTACAGGCTCTGAAACAAACCTCTTGTTTAGAACAGTATCTATCCTTTCTTCAGCGGTAGGTTCTGAATCTCCAATGTTTTCAGAAGAACCAGCATGTAGTTGGGTTGCAGGACTTTCAAGCGGAGGATCGACAACAGGAGTGTGTGTTGCCAAAATTGATGGGTTTTCCCCCGAACTTTGAGTCTCAGTCGCTGTGGGATCCAAAACCAACCCCTGCTCAAGAACCGAGTCTTTCTTTTCTTCAATGACAGGTTCTGAATCGCCAACATTTCCAGAAGAACCAACATTCAACTGGATTTCCTGCGTGGATGCTTCTCCCTCCAAACTTTGGTCCTCAGTCACTACAGCCTCTAAAACAAGGCCATTGTCCTGAACCTCATCTTTCATTTCTTCGGTGATAGGCTGTTCTGAATCTCTGACATCTTCAGAACCACCAGCATTTAGTTGGGTTTCAGGGATTTCACGTGGAGAGGATGTTTCACAAATAGGTGTTCTCTCCTCCAAAATTTGGTCCTCATTTGATGCAGATTCTGAATCAATCAGCTTGTCACGAATCATGTCTTCATTTCCAGATTGATCCTCATACTGGCCCATAGTAAGATCCAGATCTGAATCGCCCACATTTCCAGAAGAACAAACATTCAACTGGATTTCCTGAGTAGATGCTTCTCCCTCCAAACTTTGGTCCTCAGTCACTACAGGCTCTAAAACAATCCCATTGTCCTGAACCTCATCTTTCCTCTCTTCAGTGATAGGCTGTTCTGAATCTCTGACGTCTCCAGAACAACCAGCATTTAGTTGGGTTTCAGGGACTTCACGTGGAGAGGATGTTTCACAAATAGGTGTTCTCTCCTCCAAAATTCGGTCCTCATTTGATGCAGATTCTGAATCAATCCGCTTGTCAAGAATCATGTCTTCATTTCCAGATTGATTCTCATGAGGAACATTCTCTGATGGGCCAGCAGAGTTTTCTGTGGATACATCTCTTGGATCTGCTGCATTTTCTGAACACAAAGACTCGAGTTTGGACTCAGGTTCACAACCCTCAGGCTTTAAAACAACAGTCTCCACCAAAATAGGATTGTTGCTCTCTTGAGCTTCTGCATTGGCTATCTTGGAAGTCTTTCGAGTTTCAGGATCAACACCTGGACCATCTTGTTCTAAACCCTTTGTCCCAACCACACCAACCTCTGGCACAATTGCTTCATCCACCAAAGGACCTTCCAATTTTTGTTCTTCTGCCTCTTCCATCCCTTTTTCCTCACATTCGTCCAAATGTGAAACATCAACAGCAGGAGGTTTCTCACAAGGCATATCATCGGAGGGTTCAACACTTTCAGGAACATCTGAAGTGCCCTCCACATTAGTCTCCACAATCAAGTTTTCTTCGACTAGATCCTCTAGATCAGCCACAGTTTCAAAAGAACCAGCATCAATATTGGTTTCAGTTTCAGACACCTTAGGATTCAAAATAAAAGCGTCCTGCAAAACGGGATCACTGCTCTCTTGTGCTTCAACAACAAAATTCTTCTCAATCATTTCAGTTCCAGAATCAACTGGAGCTGATTTTTCCAATGTTGACCGAGTAACAAACTTTTTCTCTTCTGCAATGACGACAATGTCTTCAATGGGACCTCTGATCTCTTGTTCCTTAGCATCTTCCTTCCCAGATTGATCATCACAGTGCATTGGAAGGTCTGAAACAGAAGCTGCCGGTTCCAAAACTAACAATCCAGGAGCAGGAGGTTCATCACAAGGCATATCATCCAATGGTTCAGCATTAACAACTGAAGTGCAATCCACATTATCTTCCGCAACGGACTTTTCCTCGAATAAATCCATTGAATCTGCCAAAGTTTGAGAAGGCACAACCTCGAGCATGGCTTTAGGTTCACATGCCTCAGGTGAATCATGGCTCTCTAGTGCTTCTGCATCTACATCCATCTCTGCCTTCTCAACTTCAGTATCAACACCTGGAGCTTCTGGTTCCAACCTTGACAAAGTTGAAAACTTTTTCTCCTCCAAACTCTCTCTCTCCCCAGGCTCAGAAACAGCTGCATCATCTCGAACAGGGCATAACATGTCTAGTACTTTGGTATCTTCCTTCCCAGATTTATCAACAAAGGTATCAGGTGTAGAAGACGAAACAGAAACTTCTGTTTCCAAAACCGAAGCATCAAGAGCAAGAGATCTCTCGCAAGGAACAACTTCCAGCGGATCAACATCAAGAGGGACAGCAGAAGTGCCTTCTACACAAGTCTCAACAATCAACTCTTCTTTGATTGGATCTCTCGGATTATTCACATTTTCAAAAGAACCAGCATCGATCCTTGTTTCAAGAGCAAGAGATCTCTCACAAGTTACAACATCCACTGGATCAACATCAAGAGGAACAACAGAAGTGCCTTCTACACTAGTCTCAATAATCGAGTCCTCTTTGACTGGATCTCTCGGATTAACCACATTTTCAAAAGAACCAGCATCGATCCTTGTTTCAAGAGAAAGAGATCCCTCAAAAGATACAACATCCACCGGATCAACACCAAGAGGAACAGCAGAAGTGTCTTCTACACTAGTCTCAACAATCGAGTCTTCTTTGACCAGATCTCTCAGATTATCCACATTTTCAAAAGAACCAGCATTGATCTTGGCTTCAGGTTCACGAGCCTCAGAGTCTGAATCAACAACCTCCTGTAAAATAGGGTCATTGATCTCTTGTGCTTCTGCATCCACTTCCTTCTGAGTCTCTTCAGTTACAGGCTCAACAACCGGAACATTAGTTTCCAATGTTGATGACGCTGAAACTTTACCACCCTCCAAATTGTTAGTCTCCACAGTTTCTGAAACAACTACATCGTCTGGACTAGAACCCACCATCTTTTGTTCTTTCACATCTCCCTTTCCAGATTGATCCTCACATTTATCCATTTTGAGGTCCAAAACAGAAGCTGCAGTTTCCAAAACAGAAGCTCCAGTTTCCAAAACAGAAGCATCAGGAGAAGGAGGTTTGTCACAAGTCATATCAACTAATGGGTCCGCACTGAGAGGAACAGCTGAAGTGCCCATCATCTCAGTCTTCAATGTTGAGTTTTTATCAACTAAATCTCCTGAATCTTCCCCATCCACTGATAAACCAGCATCAATCTTGGTTGCAAAGTCATGAACCATAGGCTCCGAAGCAACTGCAGAATCAAAAACTGCACCTGCTGTTACCAAAACTGAAGAAACTACTTTCGCTTCCAAACTCTTACTCCCAGCCACCTTGGATTCTGAAACACTGGCTTTCTCTGGCGAAGGTTCTTTCGTCTCTTGCGACTTCAAATCTACTTTCGGACTGTCATTCTTATCTGACAATATGGAAGAATTGCCACTCACTGGCAAAGGTCCTTTCTCTTGTGCCTTTACATCTGTCCGCTCCAAAGCTTCATTCTGTCTCTTTCTTCTGGTGCCAATGGATTTTCTACCTGATGATACCTGTGGCTGACTTTGTGGTCGTTCATTTGAATTTGGATCCTCACCAACCGGTGCTACTGAACCCCGCCGCCTACCCCTGCGCAGGGGTGTCTCTACTTCACTTTGAGGCTTGCGACCTCGACCTCGTCCTCGTCCCTTGGGTTCCTTGGGGACAGGAGGACTAGGATTGACTGATTGAGAGCCAATAGCATTATAAGTAGATTGAGCGTTTGGCTGAGAACTAGGACCAATCCCCACCCCAAAATGAGGCATGGTTTCGGCAACTCCAGTGGCAATCGAAGAAGCAGAAAAAGAAACAGGGACAGGGACCATGGGATTGATGGAAACTGTTTGTACCTCTGACACCACCTCTGTTCTAACAGTTTGAACAGAGGCAGGGACCATGAGATTGCTAGAACCTGGTCGTACCTCTGACACCACCTCTGTTTTCGCAGTTCGAGTAGAGTCTATAAGAACTGGAATAGCATCTGAAACTGGTAGTACCTCTGAGCCCGACTTTGTTCCGACAGTTTCAGTAGAAGCTGGAAGAACAGAATGTGAAACTGAACCTTGTTCCATAGACATATTCTTAGCAGTAGAAGAGCTGGATGAAGAATCAAGACATGAGGCTCGTGGGAAACTGGAAACTGTCTCTCTCTTAATTATCATCTCTATATTCCCAGTTCCAGAAGGCGCTGGGAACGCTTGAACCACCGGCGGCAACGGAGCCTGATTCTTTCCTCTGCGGGTTTTCCGATTTTGCCCTTTTACTTGAAGCGGAGCAGAAGGCGGAGTAGAGGTGGACTGAACCTCAGGAGAGGCGGAAGGGGGAGGAGGTTTTGACTCAGAGCTTGGAGCTATCCATACTCCAAATTGAGGGATGGTTCCAGTAACAGATTGAACCGCAGCAGTATTAGGTAATGGATTAGGAACTGGTGCAGGTGCAGCAGGAAAGATGGAAACTGGTCTGGAAAGTGCTGGAAGAACCGCTGCAGGTGGAGAGATTTCTGGTTTTACTCTTTTGGGTCTTCCACGTCCCCGTTTAGATGGTGGTGTCACCTCTTTGGTTTGCTCAACCAGCGGCAGCTCTGCTGGAGCCTGTGGAGACACTACAGGTAGAGGTGCAGGCACTTCTGTTTTAACAGCAAATAGGACAGACCCACTTGAAACTATTGGCGAGTTTCTTTCTATCACTTCTTCCTTCGGTTTAGGGGATTCTGGGGACTCAGCTTGACACAGCTTCTCAAATTCCTCTTCTGTCCATTGCTCTTCATAGGAGCGCACCTAAGGAAGAGAAAGAACTAAAATTAATGAAGAAACTGTACTAACTAAAACAACAGTAAAACTATTTTCATATAAACGAATGTTTCAGGAGCTGTGAACGAACAATAAAAAAGCACAAATTTATTTTCAACAAGCTCCTTCAGTAAACACTTGATCGGGCTAAAAATCTCACTACCTCTGCCCCAAGTTGTATGACCTGTTGGGACTTGGGAGCTTCAATTTTTTAAGGAAAAATGCAATTAATGCATTTAAATTTAAGTCTTAAAGTATTAGTTCCAACTATACCAACTCAAATAATTTGTTTGTGAATATATTTATAACCCTGAGTTCTGAAAATCTTACAACTTTTGTCTTTTGACATTTCAAAGAGGACTAATATCTGGATGTCCCAAAATGGAAAGAGCAATAATAGATAAGGGAAGGAGGGAGAATATACTAAACCAACCTCTCTAGCTCGCTTCCCCCTTCCATAATGTTGTGTATCCAGACCTCCAAGACCCCCACTCTTCCGTTTTGCCCCAACATTTGCCCCGACATCAGAAGCCACCCTGGCATTGGATGCTTCATATGTCTTTATGGCTTCATAAAATGGCTTCAGTTCTTCATCTGTTAGAAGCCGAGAAGGCAGGGGAGGTATAGGCTCAGAACCATTTTTACCTTGTCCTAATAACAAATTTTTCCACATTGCCTGCAAATGAGCAGCTTTTAATAAGTCGTATTAACATTGCAGTAGCAAGTCATAAACAGAGATTGTAAATGCAGTCGGAGGGGAAAAAAAAAAAGTAGAGTATGAATGGTCAAGCGCATACCATCTCATCTTCAAGTCTTTGCCTGTCAATGGCTTCAAATATATCAATCTCCGACTCACTGTCAACACAGCAGTATCCTGAGTACTCAAATGGATAACAGAAACAACAGGAAATACAAAGGACCACTTCCCAAGCAAAACGAAATAGTTAGGACAACCATAACAACAGTACACAGTAAACAACTAAACATGACTAAAATTCAAGATATTGAGTGGCATGACACAGAAGCCATGGATTCACCAGAACATCTAATCTGCAAAAATAATGACTTGAAGTTTAAGAAAACCCTCAGCACTCTATTATGCATCATTGGTCAAGCTAATGGGGAAGATATCTCTAAATTGGATTACTAGCTAATGCGCATAGTTGCACTCAACCGCTAAAGTACATAGATCTACAAATTATTACAGTTATTGGAAAGTCTTTTCAAACATACTCAAACCTCTTCACACGCACAAATACAATAACTACAGAGAGAGAATTCACTTGTCTCCAAGGTCAGTGTGCTTCCAACACGAATCAATGCGTGAGGGAATTTGAAATTGAGTATGGAAGTAGAAAAAGAAATACCTGCGCGCTATGAGATCATTGAGCGAATCATCATCCAACACAGGCGCAGCTTCCTCTTTCTTACATTCTCGGAGAAGGGATTCCAAGTATTCTCTCCGATCTTCTGCACTGTGAGCATGCAACAGAACATAATTTGGCAAAAGCTAATAGGACTCACTGTGTTTGGTTTGCAGTTTTGAGATTATTTTTGAGATAAAAAAGTTCTATAGGTTTGCGTATTTTTCGTCTTTAGTAATTTTTTTTTTAACATTTTAACAAACTCTTTTACTTTTTGAAGAGGTACGCTATGTACATCCAAAAAGTAAAAAATTTGACAAAAAATACGATAGACGAAACAGTCAAATTTTGGAGAGATTATTTCTGAGAGGAGAACCAAACAAAGTGTGTCCCCAAACAACATTTTAACAAACTCTTTTACTTTTTGAATAGAGGTACACTATGTACATCCAAAAAGTAAAAAATTTGACAAAAAATCACTATAGACGAAACAGTCAAATTTTGGAGAGATTATTTCTGAGAGGAGAACCAAACAAAGTGTCCCCAAACAGTCAATATTCTTGACAACCGATTGAGAGCATCCCCATCAGCCTAAGCAAATTTGGAATCCAATTATAACCAAAAAGTTACTTTTTTAGTTTGGGTAATCACTTCTGTAAATACACACTACACTAGACTTTCTCTTATTACCCGATTCTAATTCTTTCTCTAGACTATGTGTTCAATCTAAACCTTCTTTTTTATTCTCTTCAAACAGCGGTAGATTTTTCGCCAGTAATACATTTTAATTCAATGGTCATCTCAGCAATTTGGAACTGAACTACGAGCCTTATGTACCCTCCTTTTTGGATATCTACTCACTATTGTTGCCCCGAAAGTGAATTAATGAGCCAAATCCTGATGCTCTGAGATCTCTGCACCACACCTTACCTTGCAAACAAAAACATACCTCGTGTTATTGTCAAAGAATCCAGCAGTAATGCTCTGATTTGCAACTCCCAGCTTGTGTTCAGCTGCAGCTCTGACTTGTTCCTCCACAGTTTGGACCTTTTCCCAACCATAGTTCAAGATAATTTAGCAAATACAGATTATGTACAAAATATTCACATTCTATAAGCAACCTAGAAAACAGAAATCTGTACATCAACATTAGAGGGGATTTTCGAGAATATCAAACCTACTGAGTCACTATAACAGCAAAATATATATAAATTGACAAATAGAACATCGTTCCATGCGAACCATAAGTTCCAAAATTGGGTACACCATAACAAACAAAGAATTACCTGCCGAGAATTACAATGAAACAAAAGAAAGAAAAGCAGAAAGGGTTTGCATACTAGAAAGGGCCTATAGCAATAACGTGTGGAATGATCTTCAAAATCAAAAATTTGGTCCAGGCTAGGTAAAACTTCCCCCAAGTCCCAAGCTTCAACTATGCAAAGTAGACCAAAAAAATAACTCTTCATCCTATCAGAATTCTCAACTCCATGAAATGTCCTCTTGTTCTGCTCTCTCCAAGTCAACCACGTCAGGCAACAAAACCCCCACCCTGAGCTCAAAACACCCGCAGTGACCCTATGGAAGACCCAATGTAACCAAAGCAAGAAAGAACCAAATTCCTCAAATCCAAAATGAATGCTTAATAGTATGTAGTTATTTCATCATCCTTGGGTGGTAATGCACACTTGTACTAACTTCTAGTATGCAGTAATACACTTCTCTACAACTCCTTTTACAGTCAAATAGTTTGTGGCTTCCTGTTATATCCGGGAAACCAAGTGTTGTAAGGATTTGTTTTAAACTTTTTCACTTCTTTTCACCAAGAGCTTTCTTCTTCTTCTACAGTCAAACTATGAAGGAAGAATAAACTAAGCTGCTGGAGAGAGCCTTCAGGAGATGGAACTAAAATAGTAAAACTAAGAAGGCAGATTTTCCAGTTGGATGCATAATCTTCTTTCCCTTCAGAGAGAGAAGACCCAGCAGCAGCAGACAACAAACTAGTGATAAAAAAAAAAAAAAATCACTGTTTCATGGTTTCCACCAAAAAGTAACTAAAAAATGTGATACGAAGAGGTCTGTTTGGTCACGCACAAATTCCTCATTCCCTTGTATAATTGGCCATCATCCAGGTGTTTCAAGTTAAAAACATATATTCTACCAAAAAATGAAAAAGCAATACTTCTACTTCAAAGAATTAAGTTCTCACCGTTTCTAATCGAAGAACAAGAACATCCTTCTTCTGACCAATCCTATGAGCCCTTGCCTGTGCTTGAAGATCAACCTAACAAGGCAGACAGAAAATATGTAATAAAGAGTAATTTCAATAACTCTTCAAAATCAAAAGTGATCAGGACAGTTATGTGCTTAGTACCTGTGGATTCCAATCAGTGTCAAAAATGATCACAGTATCAGCAGCTTGAAGATTCACTCCAACACCTCCAGCTCGAATGCTAATATAATATCATACGAATGAATAAATGTTATTATTTGATCTTTCTCAGTAAGTAAATAAAACTTGTTCTTTTTTGCTGGGCAGTAAAGAAAACTTTATTGAGGGGGGACACATTGAAAAGAGAAGGAAGCTACTATATAACAAACAAAGATGTGCTCGATGAGCACATGCAAAAGTACAGTCATGGATACCCGATACCAATGATTAACAAGGTCAAGAAAAGAACAAGCTGTATGACAACTTTTCTCAACACGTCTGGTCCTTCATACCCCAAAATCACATTTTCAAATGCCTACATCTCTCCCCACAAATGGAAGGGAGGTTCTCCTCTGAGCTATAAGCACGGTTAGTGGTTAACCTCCGACAAAACTGTCTAGCATGAAAATTCCCAAATATCTCAAGACAGCACTTGTGTGACACAGCAGAAGGTCCTAAACTTCAAAGTACTTAACTGGCTGATGCAGAACCTGTAAGAACCCCTCGGGGCTCATGCATGCAGGCTCTCAAAATGCAAATGAAAACAATGGGCCTCAAACATACAAAAGTCCAATTAAATGGAATACCAGAACAACTAAAAGGCGTTGCACTCGGTACATATTTAGATCGATAGTGGTACATTAACAGTCATATGTTGCATACGTTGGTTACCTGAGCAGGAATATGAAATAAGGAGAACCCGGCTGGTTGAACTGGTCAATAAGTGATCCCCGATCGCCACCAGATGTGTGTCCATCCAAACGAAGATACCGGTACTGTTTCCAGCAGAGATAATCCTCCATAACATCAAGCAGCCTAGTCATCGTGGAAAAGAAAAGAACCTGGGAAACAAACAAACAATCAACTCCCGCAGCTACCCAAAAAAAAACTTCAGAGTGTATCACGTCAATGTCAACACAAAACTAGGTTAATTAATGCCACAAATCAAAACACAAAGAAATTACAACAGGACTCAAAATAGAAGTGCCTAAATAGAAGAGAAAATTGAAAGCAACGACAAATCTCCAAGAATGCCACGCATGAAAAAAATTTGGTCAAGGACAAGGAAAGAAGCATAGTTGTTAGAATCATACGATTCGGTGGGTAATCGATCTGCCTGAATCGAAAATAGCTACGAATCGTGAATCATTGAATTGGTGATCCGAATAGGTGAATGGAATCGGTGAATCGTTCGATTCACTTAAAATTTCTTATATTCATTTTTTTACTTATGTTTTTGCTTTTTTGTTGTTGGAAAAGGGTTCAAATTATTTTTCCTAAGGTCTTTAGCGTAGTTATATGCCATCTTTTGTCTATGTCCTTATGTAGTACTATAGGTAATAAAAAATGGAGATCTCTTACTAGATTGGATTGAAAATGACAATGAGAAATGGAATACAACCACCCTATAGACTTTCTAAGGGTTTGTTTTGTACTTTGAACTCTTTTTCTGAAAAAAAAAAAAAACCATAAGTAGGATTCAAGAATCCTTATCTCTTGGAAACTGCAATAGAAGCAAAATACTCCACATTATTATCAAATCATCATTTAGAAGAAGGTTTCTATTGATTTAGCCCTGAAACTTTCACATGTAGTATATATTTTGTGTCACCCAAATAAACAAACATATGTTTCCATATGCATTATAGAAATCATGACCGAATCGGAGCGATTCACAATTCAATTAGATTCGCGATTCGGAAAAGGACCATTTCGATTCACGATTTGGAAAAAAGGAAAAAGAAAATACCACCAACTCTTTCAAAGTTGCAAAATGTTAAGAACATGAACCTCTAAAAGTTGTCAAGGGAGAAAAAGATGAACAAAAAAAGTCCACCAACAAGTATTCATCGCACAAACCCGCTAGATTCCGTGTAATAGAACTCGCGAGAGACTTACAAATTTGCAAATGCAAGGATTAGGGATATAGCTCACAATAGATTCACAAATTACTCTAATCTGATGCACCTGCAACATCAGCATCACGGAAGCACAAAGCAGGACACAAAATTTGACAACTAATAAACTTTGGTTTGGCATAAAACATATGCAAGCAGCATGTTCATACCCGATGATCTGTTGCTTTTAGCTTTGGTAGTAATCGATCTAACATTTCAAGTTTTCCACAAAGTCTCACAACATTTGGCAGATAATGTTCCGGGACAAAATCATGAACCTACAAAAAGAGAGACATTACCATAGAGTTAAAGGGTACAAGGTCAATCAAGCTGAGCAACTTTCAAACAATAACAAGAAGTAGTTCTAACCCATCTAAAAGGAACACGGTTTTTGACCGTGACCCTCAGGTTGTTTTCCATAAACTTCCAAGGGGAAAAAATGCTCAATTGCTCGGAAACAACTTTTAGCATATTCTTCTCTTTTCACATCGTTATAACAAACCGAAATGAAGACTAAAGAACAGAGATAGAACATGCCTCCTCCACGTGAAGTTGGCTGAGATAAGGATGATTGCATATGTTACGTAGCTCCATAACAGAGTTGTGCACTGATCGAGCCTAATAGATTAGTAAAGCCAATGTTAGAAAGAAAATGGACATATCTCAAAAAGAAACCAATAACATATATACGAAAATATACCCAGTAAGTTGGTGGGTGTGAGTCTAAGGGCTGAAATATTTAATGGGACGCCAATGCCTAAAAAAACAAACACCAAAGAGACTGGGAATAAAAGGAAAAATGAATGAACCTTTGAAGTTCCAATTGCACCAAGATTGTCTTCTACCCTCTTCATCAAAAGCTTCTGATATGAGGAGGCCTCACACCTTACAAGTCTTTCAATCTTTTCAGGTAACTGATTTTCAACCTACCAAAGCAATTGGAAGTTCAAGAATGTTAGTCCATAAGAATAGCTTCAAAGTTCAAATACTTTACAACAAGGCTTAGATTGAAATTGGTTTGAGTTCCTCGACTTTCGGAGATACAGCAGAGCCACTATTTTAGCGGTAAAACTTTCAGAGAGCAGCCTCTTTGTGCACATAATTGCCAAAGGTTAGGTCTTTCTTCAGTCCTCCCCCGTCCATACCCCATAGATTGAGGATTGTGTCAGTACTTCTATTGCTGTTATTGTTGTAATACATGGGCATGTCCGTCAATCAAGACCCGTTAGATACTTTGTTCCAATCCAAAACCCGAAGTGCACACAAACTTCCTTATAAAATAATGGAATAAACATAGTAAAATAAAATGCCGAAGCTTCAAACTAAACTGCAATCTAAGATCCATAAGTAAAATGTCAGCACACGTCTCCCATATACCGCCAGACCAGCTAATAGCAGAAAGAATACAAAGGTGCCGTCTGTTTGTTGCCACTCCTAGAGACAAGTATGACTTACTCAGGAGACTATACTGTTGATTGCCGTCAATTAAAGAAAAAAAAGAATTCTGTCAATTAAAGAAAACAAGAATTCTGCAAAATCGGCGTCAGCTGCATGAGTCATTTCTTGTCAATTCCACCATCTCATGCTTACATGAATTCAACAAAATCATATCAACATTCACTATGATACCTCATGCCAATTTAACACTTCCTTTCTCCCTAGCATTTCCATTAATAATGACCCTATCACTTTTAGAAACGGTTACACCTATCAGTCTTTGTTGTACGTGACTAACCCATGCAAGTACAATTTTGTTCAACCTTCCCTAAAAAAGTGGAGCTGACGCAGAATGGCAATCCGAAGAGCTTCTGCAGAAGTTGGACCATCACAATTCAAAGAAGTAGTCAAACAGTTGATTACAAATGGTGTGAGGATACTAGATACGTATCCTTCAAAGTTCCAAGGTTGGTTATTTGTGCTTCACACAGGAGTTCTAAGGGTTGGTTGATTGGTTCTAGTTTCAATTGTCAGGATAATCTTCTATCTATTATAAATATGGTTGTAATCTTAATTACAAACCATCAAAGTTTGAATCAAATTACAGAGTTTCATCTAATTGTAGTATTCAATGTACTCATCGTTTCTCGCGAATTCATGAGACCTTCCATTAGAATAAGGTTTATACCAACTTGTCTAGTGGATCGATACCTAGCCATTCTTTTCCTTACAAAGCTACGTCGGTGCTCCTACAATCTCACAAATGACTACAGTTCTCTCTCTTTACTGGTCTAAAACGCGTCCAGACTAAAATATTCATCGAGGCAACACCCATTTTTTTGATGTGCTTTGTAGTTGCCTAAAAATTCTGCCGCGTAAACAATCACTGGTCTCATAGCACTTCCCATGTATGGTGGTGGTGCGGCTCTAGTCTAGGAACTTATGCCAGTCTAATAAGTCTGAAGCTGCCAAAAGAAGAAAAAAAAACTTCTTCCAAATTTTCCAAATTTGTAGCCATTGACTGTGTAACATGCCAAAAGGATGTATCACTTCTGCCAATCTACTTCGATTCTATGGACCACATTATCTGCAACCTCTCCATCTTAATCAATAAACAAGTCTAAATAACAAAACTCTTCACTCCCTAGTACGCCTTAGACACCAATTATTTTATTTCACTTCCAACTACTTCCACAGTCCTACTTTTATTGAAACCAGAACAATATACAATCTATTCAATCTTGGTCTATGCTTGTTTAACTCTATTCTACTGCCGCTAGTCTTGAAATTTTAACTTCAGTGATAGGACAATGATAGTGGCATGGGATGGCCTGTACATGTTTGAAGATGGTCATCCCGTTCCTGTTCCTGTTCATGTTCCTTCTCAGAATGACACATTACCAGGTTCATTATATGGTCAATGCAAAGTTAACTATATATTGGTAGACAGCTACAATGATACAACCGCTCGGCGCATGTTTATCACTTGTGATCCAGCACTCCCCTGATGTTTTCTTATTCCAACGTATGTGCTACTTTCTGAGCTTGTTAGCTTAGCTCATTCTGAATATCTCAAAACGGTACCGCCACTGAAGTCAATTAAGGTCAAGTGATGTGGCACATCAGCCAAACTTTTGTATAGCCCTCGGTGTCCTTGGCAAGAATGGTGTATTCTATTTGTATCAGAATGTCATAAAACAAGAGCACAATCCCTTTGATTATGCCTTGGATAGCTATTACTGCTGCCCAAGTCTTGACACCAATACTTATAAGACATCAGCACAAGGACAAGGAGTCAAGGACTACATGATATATAACACACTCACACGGAAATAAACAATAAAGAGTGCTTCAACATTCAACAGTAGCACTCCTAACTATACTAGCTCTGAAAAAAAAAAAAATCTTCGTGAAGCATCATAGTAATTTCAAGAACCTTGTGTTTCAGTCTCCGCAAAACAAATGGTCGCAGTACTTGGTGAAGCCGGTTTATAATCAGAAGGTTCTCCTCCTCAGACAATAAGGCCTAGTGATACAAGAATACCGACAATATCAAATGTTGGGGTATGGACATAATAAGAGTAAGAAAAGGAAGTGAATGGCATCAACATCTTAAAAACATGATAGATAAAAAAAAACTCACTTGATCAGCTGAATTATCACCATTGCTCTCAAATGGTTTGTTGAACCACTGAGAAAAATCCTCCGACGAGTTAAAAATATTTGGCAACAAGAAGTTAAGTAGTGCCCACAATTCTTCTAGATTATTCTACATAGCAGGAAAAAACAAAACCATCAGTCAACCATAGAAATATGTGAGCAAGAAATTCAGTAGGAAAGTCTAGAGCCTGTATGACACTGTTCCAGAAATTGCTCCGTTGGGAAAAAGTGTGAAATGAAAGTAAATGAAGAACCATTAATAAGTGCCTTTCCATAAACAGTTTCAGAAAACTTAAACAAAATGGGAGATCTTTCCAGGAAACAAACTTAATAAATTATGCAATTTAAAAAAAACTTGAGTTTACTAAGAATAAGAACGAAAAACAATTGTCTTCAAAATTTTATCCGTCTAACAACTTCCAAAATGCAAACCAAAACTGAAAGCTATGAAAAGGAGAATGCCATCACACAGTCCCTTGAAAGTCTTAAAATGAAGCATGACAAATGGATAGAGAACAAAAAATTATATCCAGCAAGACCTGCAGAGGCGTCCCGGTCAAAAGCAACCTGTGAGAGCTCTGATAGTGCTTCAAGTCAGCATTCAACTTGCAAGAAGCATTCTTGATGCGATGGCCTTCATCGATTATGATATAATGCCAATGTACTTTGCTTAATTTTGGCCTATCATGCTTATTCATCAGATACTCGTACGTTGTCAGGAGGACATTGAATTTCCGCTGAACGATTCTTTCTCTGAGATACAAATCATAAGAGAAGTCCTTCAGATAATAATTACCACAGAATTCTGATAGGAGAAGCTATTTAATATCCATAATCATTACTTGAATAGCCTTCGCCGCTCCTCTGGAGTGCCAGAATAGACAATTCTGTTTATACTAGGGGCCCAAAAGTTGATTTCTGACTCCCATCCAGGAAGAACTGAGGACGGGACAACAACTAAGAAGGGTCCTCTATCATTTTTTGTCTCCATGAGGTAACAAATCAAAGAAATGACCTACAAAAACCCAAATCGTAAGGACTAATAGTATGAAGTTAAAGACGTCATAATAAGAAAACTACTACCCTAAAATATTACTATATAAACTTTAATCATACCTGAACAGTTTTACCAAGGCCCATTTCATCTGCAAGAATCCCATTCAAATGGTTATTGTACAGTGAAAGCAACCACCGCAGACCATTCATTTGGTACCTGGAAGAGAAAATCTATGCTTATACAGCAACTAAAACAAAGGATGGAAAAAAAAAAGTCTCTCTTAATCCACATCCGCATGGCAGAACATCTTTCCAAGAAAATGGCAAGGGTGGAGAAATGAAAATGAGAACTCCAAACGAAATAATTCAATCTTTGTGGAAGGATTTTCTTCTGTGATAGAAAAATGCAAATACACTTACTCTCTTAGTTTTCCACCCACAAGACAAGATGGCTGCTCCATGATGCTCTCTTTTATACTGCAAAGGGACAGCATTGATGAAAATAAATGGGAAAAGCTTAGACATCACTTTCTTCAACAAGGACTTTGGCATGATCAATTTACCACCCAAAAAAATTAGATGTGAATAATACAGCTGAACATGAACTCCTGAAGTCATCAGTACTATTGAAGGGAGAATAAGAACGTAGAGACAAACAGTTGTAAGGAATACCTATGAGCCATCAGATAGTACTTTTCATTGCTTTCCAAATAATGCTGCAAAACAAAACGAATAATAAAAATTACACTAGCATATTCGAATGAGAAATCGAAGGCGCACAAAGTGCGTAGATATAACTTGCCTTCGCCTGGTCAGTTTCATCTTCATTCTCAACACCGAATTCTGTGTTATCAACAACACTTGCAACTCGGTTATCTTCAACATCAGTCTCAAATTGTCTTGCCATAGCCTTTGCATCTCGTAGTTTGGATCCTAGCTTTTGGAGATATTTCTCAGTTTCTTTCAGTAGCTGCTTGACACGATCTGATTTCGCATCCTGTAGAATTCAAAAGAAATATTATGCAGGATAATGGATCAGATGGCACCAGCAAGTAGTGAACGACAATACACCAACTGACCTGAACCATTCGAAGGTACCCCTCCACATCATTTATTTTTAACAGATTAATCTTCTCGCGCTGGATTCTGTCAATTTTCTCACGATGAAACCGTTCCTTCCTCTTATGGAACTCCCTTACATATTTATTGAAGCCCTTCCAGCGTTCTCTCTTCATTTTGAATGCATCATCCACTCTCTCCCTAACAAAAGGTTACAAAGCAAACCCATACTATTGATGAACAAATCATAAACCAAAATTTGAAACTAAAAACAATGGGAGACATTTTGATGACTTTAAGGGACGGTAGATACAAACCTGTGAAGTTCTATTTCACTGAAGAAATCCTTCTGCCTCACTCTAATTCTATTTTGGCGCTCTTCCTTCTGCCTCTGTTCATATCTTTCTATTAGTTTTGATCGCCTACCTATTCTAGTCTTCTTAACTGATTTCAAACGCTCCATATCAGTTGATATTGGTTTGAAGAAATCATTTAGAATATCACTGCCCAAATCAAATGATCAGGCTGTTAGATAAGAAACTGGACGAGTAAAATGAAATACAGATGGAGACAGAATCAAGCTAGAGAATGACAGAAATAGTATGTTTCCATTAAGGTGACAAATTGAACCAAAGAATAATGGTCAATTACCAGCGGAGACGACGTTGAAGCTCTAACAATTGAAGCTTTTTCAGTTCGATTACACTTTTGGTTTTTGCAGAAATATCTTCAGAGGAGCTCACATTTTCCTTCATGGGGGTCAAAAAGAAAGGCCTTAACACGAATATCAGAAAAATAGGACAAAAACTCAAGGACCATGCATCTTCAACCAAAAAATCTTTAATCTGGAAATGAGTTACAAGTCAAGGTCACATAAGTAGTGATGGCAACGGGTCGGATCAATGGAGTTCAGGCGTTTCCAAACCACCCCATACGGGCCATACCCCTCTATGCATCTTTCATCTTTGTAATGCAATTCACAGTTACAACTTCCCATAGCTGCTGAGATTATTGACAATTTGAGAGAAATGAAAAGTGGTGAAGAGTCGGGAGTACGCAGGAAATATCAATCGGAAAAGCCCTAGGTATTAGTCAGCAAGATACTGTATAGGTGTTAAACTGTTTATTTACTGGCTTGATATTAGAAAGCACTAGGGTATTCTTAGATGGTTTGAAATTAAGTATTTAGATCGGTTTCGAGGGGGCGGTTTGGGGCATTGGCTGTGGCTGTGGGATACCGTACCCAACCCAACCGAAACTACAGAGTCACTTAAATTTGAATACAAAAACTGCCCTTGGGCACCTCTTACAATGAAAAATTAATTGAACAGTTTCGCCAACGGGCACATCATACTTGGCTGTTTTCTAGAACCAAAAGAAAATGCAAATGTCATTTTTTCAAAGTAGGAAAATCTCTACTGGAGCATAAATATATTCTTGCAAGGCACAGTGAAAAAACTTCTGAAGACCATGTATACCAACTCAGCATCCTTCTTTAATTCAGTACATAAAACCAAATACACCCAAACCTCACAAGCTTGGCAATTCTTATTTTTTACACATCACTATATACCCGTTCAGGCAATATAAAAAACTTCCACTTGCAATGTGAACTGAAAATGATCAAACAAACTCTACTCTCCCAGCTAATTCACCAAGCAAATTTCCATCAAATAATAGTATTTTCTTAATAATCAAAGATCTTTCACTCAGGCCTTCAATTCACAGGTGCAACTGTTTTGTTGGGATACAGTGCGGCTAACAAGTCAAGATCCTGGCCACATGTGAACTAGAAGGTATCGTATGAAACAACCAGAAAAGCCCTTCAATTGCCCCTGCACAAGTTTTATCCACTGTATCCAAGAACTGAGAACTATATTTCTTTATATGACTGATACCATCTGCCCAAGAATATAAAAATATGCACACATAAATTGGCAATAACCCCCAAAACAGGTTTCCATCTATGAACTTGGTTTCCCCCCTCCCCCCACAACCCCAATTTCGGATTTTATATAGACTAGTTTTTGTTATTTACTAGGGCTACACCACAAAGAGGACTCAAGCAGCCTTCAAAGAGATTGATAAACCTATTCTTCTTCCTTCAGCAAAAGCTTTGAAAGCCGTTTTCGACTTATTCTAGAAAGTTAGGAACAAAAGACTTCATGTTTCACAATATACTCATGTTCTACACTCAAATCTTTTTCTCGAAATTCTATAGACTTGCAGGACCCATTCATGATTCAACCATTTTTACTAGTAGCAGAGCAGTGTTGAACAAAGATTGGAGCGAGGAGATCTGTGAATTGGAAGAATGGCAAAAATCCGGAGTATTAGAAACACATGGAGTGGATTCAGTGGGACGGCAAACTTTAGGGAAGATGAATGTGAGGTCTTTTCCATATGTTGCGATTAGTATATTCATCTTGATTAATGTAACTAGTGACCAAATAACGAATTTGGGTGAGTGTGAGGTCTTTTCTACGTTAAAGTGTATATCTAGTTTCTATCTATGCTATTGCATTATAATGTCTCGAAATCATGGTGGCCACGTGACTGCATTCCTAATTTCTATCTCTGGTTCCTTCACTGCTTCCCAAACTGAACTGCTTACACTGCACTCTTCTTCCAACAATACTAAAAGTGGAGCTGATTGATTTGCAAATTAGATTCGGAAAAAGGATAGGTACTGATTGACAGCTCATTTTTACCCGTAAAATAGTCAAAATCAGTTATTTTAATTGGTGAGAAGTAGTTCACACTCCTGAGAGATACTACCATTCGTAGCAACAACAAAAACAACATAACCAGGTAAATAAGTTATTTCCACAACCGACCTTTAATTTCTCAGAACAAGCGGCAATTCTTTGTTCTGTCTTCTTCTGTTTAAGCGCCCAATTTTGTTCAATGACCAGTTTCCTCTTCTGTTGTTCCATAATCCACTTCTCAGATGTGGTATATTTCGGAGCTGGTGGCAAATCTGTACCTAAAGAGAAACCTTGCTCCACTTGACGAGTTTTCACTACAGTAGGGCTACCATTCTTCCACGTGTCATCAAAAACAACAGCTTTGGAACCATCGGGAATGCTTCTTCTCTGAATGTCAGAAATTCTAGCAGCATCTGCACAACAAATGCAACAAACAGGATAAGCAACAGAGAAGTCATCACTAAAAGTGTATTTGCACAAAACATATGCTCTCACCCTCAGACACGTATTTCGAGCCCTCAAAGACATTTTTCGCCAACACATTCGCATCCTTCAATGGCACCATCATCTGTTGTTCAGCTTCCTTTCCTGATATGGGCTTCCGATCATCACTTAATGTGAAACTAGTCAAATGGCTATCAGCATTTTGATTTTGCTGAATATTACAGTCAGCAGGGATTTGAGATTGACTTGGACCAGTATCTTTTCTATATGACATTGACTCAAGGGGAACCATCTCAAGCTTCATCTGCTTGCTTACTCCCTCAACAGCAGAAGCTTTGTTGGTAATCCCAGCTTGTCCCTTGTCCAAATGATCCTTATCATAACTAACAGCTAAAGTCCTTGCACTTGAAGAATCTGGTTGTGATCCCATCGGTAAAAATTCCTTTGATTCTTCCATTTCCTGAATTGTGTTTGGGCCCTTGGAATCTTTCAACAAGATTGCCTCAGGGAGAAGTCCAGTCGATGTGGTACCTTGTCGGACTATATCAGATTCCCTCGGATCATTTTGTCTTCCGAACAGCATTGTGCCTTCAGGAATGTTATTTTGATCATTAATAGACAGCTCTGTTCCTCTATTGTCAATCATCTCTTTGCTAGGTCCATCTGCATTGCCATTTGTTATTCCTAACAAATCATGGGAAACTTGAAATAGATTAAGTCGTATTTACCTTCTTTTGGACTGAAGTTTCCAAGTGCAATTTCAAGATGTAATTTTTTTGGCATCATACGGTTTCTGCAGGTATAGATCAGTTATTAAAAAGAGTATAACTAGAAGCAAGGGTTTCTAATAAAAGCTGAAAGACTAAAGAACAAGCTACTTTAGAGCCGTACCTAAATGCCAAAAACACAAGGCATTGTGCTCTGAGCTGTTTCAGATGTTGTTCCTTGAAAGGCATGTTAGAAACACCAGTAGCCTGGAAGATTGGAGATTTCCCTGTATCTCTGGGAGCTGCACCTCTATGCATGTTCATTTCGATATTATTGCTGGGATTTGATACTCCTGGTTCTACCAGTGGAAACGAACCAGAAGAACCAGGGGAAGTTCCATGGATGGAAGCACCTGAAATTCTAGCAGCGCCTTGTGAGATATTACCGGTGAATATTACTACACTTTATATACTGAACAGATCTTACACAAGTCAGAATTTCAGCCTCATACAGAAGGAGAACGAAGACAAAACACATACACAAACAAAAATGGATGACATGACCTTGCATTCTCCAGCGGTTAAAGGCACACAATATCATACATAACAACAATCAGAAAAGAACAAATTCTTCTCCGAAAAAGTTTAAAAGTTTCCATGCGGTTGTATGATATCTAGCATTTTAAGCATCTAAATCCTAGTCAACAATGTATTATCTCCAAATTCCTACACAAAATTCACATGTATAGCCTTTCCACAAACTAAATGGCGATAAAGTTATCTATTCTTTATATGAAAAACCTTACCTGATCCAAGAGAAGCGATTGACTGGTGCATAAACATTTCTGCCGTTGAATTACCAGAAACGGCATTAGATGGAAACCTTGGTACTTGAGTATTTTCAAGTGAGGATCCTGTTCTATTTTGACTCCATAAAGCCCTGGAATTAAGAATGTCATGCGGTGACAGACGAGAGCCTCCCTGCTGCAGAGCCAAAGCACTATGAGCAGAAGAAACTTCAATTTCTTCACGGTATTTTGGATTTGCTGATTGTTGCATTGAACTAGCTAAATTGGTTGATCTCATGCCAGTAGGTAAAGGAGGGATATGTTCCATCTGACCACTGCCCTGAACCATATTGAACTGACTATGCTCGCTGCCTCTAACAGGTAAGCTCCTAGGTGGTTCAACCTTGTTCGCCATTTTTCCCTTCCTAGCATTAAGGTTGCAATTATCAAGTTGCTGGGAGTTTTCAATATGAGGCTCAGTGGTAGATGACGAATCAGCCCTCTTTCTCTTACTGCTTGCTTTCTTACTATCGTCTCGATTTGGTTTGTCCAATACTGGATCATGTCTTTCCTGCGACTGAGAGTTGGCAGACTTAGTATCATAACTGGAAGGACTTTCATGATCGAAAGACTTAGAACCGGGATGGGATACAGATCCTTGATAAATATCATGTCCTGCAGCGCTTGGTCCAACAGGTGGCCTGCTTGAAGCTTGTGGATTAGTCCTTTCATATTCAGCCATTCCTAATTTAGAATCATTCACCATTGCAGCTGTTTGAGAAGAACCTGCATTGGCAATATCTCCTCCCTTATTAGTTAATACAACTTCATCTCTATGCACTGAAAGGTAAGCCACTAGTAGTAGCAGTTGGGTAGGTATATATTTACCTGCAAACTGAGCTGATGAAGAATCACCCATATGGGTTCCACCAGTCAAAGGACCACGTGATGACTTCAAAGCGTCAATATCAAGACCATGTTCATTAATAACAGTCTCCATTGCCCTTAAATGAAGAAGCAGGTTAAAAGAAAATGACGGAGAATATGAAAAACAAAAATTCCAAGAGTCATCAAACTAACATGCTGCTCAGAGCACTCCGCTCAGACATGAGTTGTTAAGTGAAATAGCTGTTTCTTCCTTACAACTAGACCTATGTCTCCTAGTCTCTAATCGCCCAAACACCAAAAATAATTCATGTGTATGCAACTAAACAACATATCAAGAGATAATGTAAAACTTTCATAACACAAGATAGAATGCAAACTCTAAAAAAAGCGATGGGGATCGGTGGGGTACAAAAGTCATATAAAACAACCTTATGACGATACAAATACTTGAATTAGGAACGAAAGTCCAGAATATGGGATCATCATGAAGCTCCTAGTGGCTCTCCCTCTATTGTCTTCCACCATTTTAGCGTTCACAATGCTGCTTTTGACAAATATATATATGCCACTCATACAAGTTGGACAATGTCTGCAAGTTACGGCATGGTGCTTTAATGACGATTTACTTGAGAAAACATCTAGGACTCCATTTTAGTCCAAAAGCCTTCAGAAACATGGACCACAATGAGACAACATTATAACCATGATCTAGGCAGCCGTAACCTTCCACTAATGTTGCGTTTTACCACTACAATTTGAAAGTTAGTATGGCAGCCGAAGGGCAAAACTACACAATAAAAATCATATATAGTAATTGTTAGAGCTTGTCCCAAATTGGTTGATTAATGATTATAACCTCCAAAACTAATACATGAGCATGGGCGGCCTAACCTATCCAGACTCCACTCATTGCTAATCGGTTTTGAGTTGGATACTTTAATATGATCTTAGCTCCACTATCAGAGACTTTCGGACGAAACTCTCTTGATTGATAGCCCCATTAACGCACCTTGTTTCATTGTGATCCCTATGTTATGAAGAGTTTGTTTACTTCTCCATGTGCGGTCAAGGAATGTACGTACGGGGAGTGTTAGAGCTTGTCCCACATTAGTTAATCATAACCTCAAAAACCAATAATGAGCCAGGATGGACGGCCTCTCCACATAGCTATTTTGTTTTGAGTTATATGCTTTAACACTAATATAGAAAGGGAGAGCACCATTTGGCGTCCATCTTTTGTAGATTGTGTAGACTTTCATTTACCAATATTTCCCTTTCCAAATCAACTGTTTTAACGTTTCCAAATCAACTGTTTTAACGTTCAATTCCTTTTGGTTTTAGTTAATTGATGGGGGAAATTTGAACACCTAATTCCTCACCCCGATTCCAACCAGGGCCACCCCTCTTTTCCTAACCAATTTGGACGGGCATTTTTCAATCCCACACTTCGGACTCTTCATAATCATGTTTGATTGCCCTCAATTCCGACATGTTCCCACCACACCCATTGGGCGCAAAAGATGTAGGGCTATGTTCTTGTAGTCTTCCATTTTTCATATGGAAAGACGTTCTATCATGATGTCTTGGTCTTCTTTGGGGCTCCAATCGTAATTTACTTCCTCTTACCAATTGCTTCTACCATACCCCGCCATGTTATACGACACACAGTGTTGGGCAACAACGTCCGAGTACGATGAGGGTAGATAATGTTGAGATGAATTTGTGGGATAGAATTAGACACCAAAACCTTCGCGGAACGGTACGGGTAACACCTATAGAAGATACAATGAGAGAACATAGATTACACTGGTTTGCACATGTCTATCTTAGGATAAGTGACATGGTTACGGACCCGCTAGAAGGTAGCACTTAGGGGAGAGGTAGACTAAAAGGGATTTCAGAGGCATTAGTTCGAAAGTATCAAGGTTTGGTGGATATCACAGACCACAATGCCCTTGACAGAGCTCAATGGAGACAACAGATTCATGTGGCCACCTAATTGATTGGGGCTTAGAGCTTTGTTTGGTTTGGTTACAAGGGAAAAACATTACCATTGGCAACTCATTTGCAAACCAACAAAATACCCACTGATGCATTTAGCTATTCTGTTTCTTTCTTCAAACTCATATCTTTCTACGGATGTTATTAGAACCCAAAAAGGTAGAATCTAAAGATCTACTTATCTACATATGTTTATCCTTTGGTAAATGAGAATCATATGCATTGTTGAATTCTTATTCTTGAGAGTTGCGACAACCATTGCATAGGCATTTCATGCGCTCACCCGCTAGCATGGTAACGCATCCTTTATATATCATATTAGGATTTTCAATTAAGGATGTTATAAAGAGGTAGATTACTACATGCATTGCATTCAATTAATTAATAACGGGAACTTTATCATGATTCATATATTAGCACAATAGAAATGTAGTTGACTCCACGTGACATTTATGTTATTGTTGTTCATTTGTTTAAAAGAAGGTAGTACAACAATACAAAGGAATAAGGATACATCAAAAAATATTTTTGCATATTTTAAAATAACTCGACTTGCACTTGCGATAACATCAACTGAAACCATAAGGTAACACTTCCCCAGTATGAGTGACAAGTTGCTTCATTCCTTCATCAATGACATTAGAAGTAAACACAAGGACTATTGTGACACTCTAAACTTGCCAAAACAAAAAAGTAGTTTACTTTATCATCTCATTCAACAGAATTTACAGGCTTTAACGGCTGTTCATGCATATGCAACTGAGCAATGAGCTCACCTTGGTACTTTTCAATAACCTTAGACCCTTTGAAAGGAGACTACTATTGCCTATTTATTGGCTTTAACTTCTCTAGCTCCCAATACTTCAACGGAACTATTGTTACAAGGCGCTGATAGAAATTTCGAGACATGAGGTAATTGAAAAGCATAAATGAAGCTGGAAATGCTTCACCTTGATATCACTTGATATGGCATTGAATTTTCCTTCCCGCTTGATCTCATGTGTTGTAATATCTGAATATTAAAAGATAATAACTACCAAAATACCAAGAACTAACATATGCTTATGTGAATATTGAAAATTTACTAGATGGAAATAAGTCAGCAAGCAAATACAAAAGGAAATCATACACACCACATAAAGTTTTGTAGCCAATTTTTTTGGCTCGTCTTTAGATTCCTGAATAAGTTTATGCAGAAACTTTGCAGCCTCCAGCTCAACATTACTAGGTGGAGCCGCCATCTCTTGAACTACAAAACCATATCAACAATCAAACCTCAAAATACATTTAAAATCCAACCACACTCTAATCAAGCTAGATTTTAGTACTCCTTATGCACAATAATCTCATAAATCTTATACACAGGAAAAGAATGTAGACATCAATGCAGTAACAACGCAGTCACTTTAACCAAATATAAACACTTTGAAACAAAATGTATACACAGAGAAAGGGTGCAGGAGTTGCCCATAATCCTGCACCCAACTAAACACAACCGATGTCAGATTTATACACATAACAACCATGTTAAACAAACTACCAGGTCTTGTTTAGTTATTGGTAGAGAAGAGGAGGGGGCTAGTAGAAAGGAGGATTTCCCATATGAAGCGGAATAAAAAAATTAAGGAAAAAGACAAGAAGATAATTTACTGCTGACTTGAAATTTTATTTGACTGACTTCACCGTTATTTTCCTATTCCCTGTAAATCAATTTCACAAATCCATCAACTTAAAGCATCCAGCAAAATATGTATTCAAAACCCAATGCAAAAATCAGGAAGCAAATTAAATTCTTCTAATAGAAAACTTTTGTGCCTCTAAAAGGGCAGGGATTTAGCTCCTCTCCACTTCTCCACCACATCTCTTTCGAAACATCAATAACCCAAAGGAGTATCTGAATCCAGTAGGAGGTTTGCCCCCCCAAAGATGGAAAGTATTTCAGCTATAATTTATTACAACCACAATAATTACACACGACTTCATTCTTATATCTCGGAATTCAAATCTATCTATCCATCTTTATGCCTTGTAGGACCGTTAAACAACTTAAACGAACCAAACCACTAGAGTTCGAGCTCATGTTCGCTCATTAAAAGCTCATTTGAGGTTGGTTTGTTAACGCTTGAACATCTTTACGAAGCCAATTAAGTTTTCCAACCAAGCTTTCGTCTCGTCCGGTTTGTTTACCAGCCCTAACGCCCTGCGATGATAAAAGGAAGGAATACTCTTTCAAGTCACTCGAGTGAGGGTTTCCGTTTGAGCAAACAACACAACCATTAACCAATACACGCATAAAGACATGCATGTACATAAATTCAGCTGTTCATCAACAAGTGGAATTCAAAATCATCTACACCTATACATATGCATGTATACAGATGAACATGAATAAGTATTACAGGTGCGAAATTGAGCGAATTAGGGTGAATTGAGGGTCGCGATGTACCTGATCGGACTGCCGGAGGAGGGCTCTACATGGAGAGCAAAGATCAGTCCTTGGGTCGCTGTGAGTGGAAATTTAGCCCTAGAGAGAGAAGAAGGGACGGTGTTCGCTTTCCGCGTAAGCGTCTCGAGCAGGTAGAGAATGGGAAGGGAAGGGCTCCGAACGTGGGAAGGAAAACCTGCGTGTGGTGATTTTAAGGGTCTGTTTGAGGAAAACGGAAAAAAGAAAATACTTCATTAAAGTGAGTTTTCCCTAATATTTTGTTATACTATTTGTTTTGGTACTTTTGTTTGTTTTTTTGGGAAATTTTATCATATTCATGTTTTCCATCTTATAATATTTGTCCAATCTGTAAAATAAAAATGTAAAAAATAATATAATTTTTTAAGAAAAATTCAATTTTTTTTCAATAATGCACTAGATAACGATGAGTTCTTTTACTTTATGAAAAAAAAAATTGAATTTTTTCTTGAAAGAAGTGCATTATTTTATAGTCTTTGTTTTGCGGACCGGACACATATTTTGAGAAGGAAGTAGTATCAAAATAAATAAATTATTAAAAAATTTAAAATTACCAAACAACTGATAATTTTTTGCTACAATATCATCTTACCATAATTTTTTCTAATTTTGGTCCACAGTACTTTTTTATTTTTTTCGTTGAGAACAATGATTAATACCTAAAATAACAACCTAAAAAAAGGAGGACCTAAAATTATGGACCCACCCATTTGCAATACACTACACATACATCAAATTGTGTGGAACCTATTTTGGATTTTACACCAATCATCGGAACAAAATACACTTTGTCACATCTGTAGAACTTCGCACTCGCACACAATCCTCGTTCTGCACTCCACTCATGTTCTCAATCTTCACACTCTGCCTTTCAAAAAAAAACTTCGCACTCGTGAATTCTTGTAGTTTTGAATGTCTTTGCAAGTCTTTCACACTCGCTCTCACGCGTGCAAACTATGACTAAGGTTAGGATACAGACTATCTTCAGACCCACCAATTCCGTTTTTGCATGGCTCTTCCCGGACCACTTTGATTATTAGAATTGTCCGTCGTTTCAGAATTAGATGAAAACATCGATCATGGCAAAAAACATGTTAGATAAACTTAGCTTGTAATCAGGTTGTAATTCTTTTTGGGCTGGGCTATTCGCAGCCACGTATTTTCTCCCATAGCCCACTATATTTCGGTAAGTAGTTGTTGAAAATCATAAATAACATTTCGGTAAATAGCTGTTGAAAATAAAATTATATTTCGGTAACTACATGTCGAAAATATATTCAACTTTCGGTAGATAACTGCCAAACATGCATTTTCGGACATTTTCGGTAAATAACTGTTGAAAAAAATATCATATTTCGGTAATTTGATGTTGAAAATGTATCTTAATTTCGATAACTAGCTGTCGAGTCTAATTGAAAATTTTTAACGGGTTGTGGAGCAAATACGTGGCTGCGAATAGCCGCGCCCTTCTTTTTTGGTGAAATTACACGGGCACCCCCTCATCTATATGGTTTGGACACGGACACCCCCTAATCTTTAAAAACGCCCATACACACCCCCTCATCTACTGAAAAGGAAAAAAAACCTCAACGCCGTTAATGGAATAAACGAAATGTCAAATATACCCTTTGTTATGAAATGGAGCAATAAACATACGCCACACTACACTTGATCAGAAATTTCTCTCCACCCTACTCGATCATGGCTCCTCTATCTCTCTTCCTCTCCCTCTTCAACTTGCATTGTAGATCATGGCTAACCTTAGATCGTGAAGAAAATCTAAGTTTCAAAGAACATCGGATCGTGCACACTGTAGAAAAACTGTAGATTATGGCCAACCCTAGATTGTGGCAAACCCTACTTTGAAATGTATGCTTTATATGTAAAAAAATCCTAGATTTTCTTATTAAATGGCGCAAATGTATATTTTTATGTTCATATTATATGATATATGAATACATTAGGGTTTTTGTTTGGGAATAGTAGGGTTTTTTGAAAAGTGTTGTACAGTGGTGACTTCGATACTTTTAACAATTGAGGCTTTTGTTGTTTTGCATTTGCTTGTCATCCATTTTGTATTTGAAGTCCTCAAAGGGGCTTTTGCTCCACAACGGCAGTAGGAATCAACCCAGTTTTGGGTTTGGTTGGACTTGTAGCTCTAACTGCAGCTATTAGATCTGTTGTTGGTGTGGCTATGGTGGCCACTATAGCTATTGTTTTCACTTGCCACTTTCCATGGCTGCCGTAGGAGAGAGAGAGAGTCAGAGAGGAAATCTCTGATATAGAGTGAGAGAAGGAATTTCTGATATAAAGTGAGAATGAGGAATGAGATATGAAAGGCAACTGGGTATATGTTGCCGTTAAAGGGCATTTTTGTCTAAAATTTGGCAAAAGTATTGACATGTGCCTTGCAACAAACGGTACTTAAACGGAAGGGTGCTCCTTGGGTAACGGTAGAAGATGAGGGGGTGTGTATGGGCGTTTTTAAAGGTTAGGGGGTGTCCGCGTCTAAACCGAATAGATGAGGGAGTGTTTGTGTAATTTCACCTTCTTTTTTTATCAACATAAAAGTGTTTTGAAAATATATCACATGACATCCAATCAATAGAATTTTTTGACTTGCGAATGTTTTTGATGAATTTTAAAACGTGAACGATAACCAAAATACATACAAAATGAGCCTCAACATCACCATCTCAAAACGAACCCAAAAATAATCCCAAAACATGCGTAAGTACTCTATTTGACCTGACCATCCACTTATCTTTAACTTGCAAAATCAGAAAGTGGGATTTCTCTGTATCATTTCAATTTTATTGGATGTCTCCGAAGGGATAGTGTGGGATTTCTATCTCAAAAAATTATTTTTTCTCATTTGTTTTTGAGTAAGTGCAAGGTTATTTGACTTGGTCAATCACCAAAGCTTTGACCTAGTTTTGGGGTTGAGATGGCATATTAGCAAAACCTCGATATCCTAGTTTACATTTCAGTTGCATAATTTGGTCATTTCAAAGGGAGCCCACGTCCAGTTTGGTGATCTGTTTGTGGGTATTTTAAGAACTGGCGATCCGTTTGTGGGTCTTTTCTAGATATACTTTGATGATCTAAATTATTCATATTTTAGAGCTTACTAAATATCGAGCATAATTGGTGATACCCAAAACAAAATCATTTCTGTCAGAACCCATTTAGGCGCTACAATCTCTCTTCTCTGTGATACATTGATTCTCACATCATATGAACCGGTATTTTGACTATTTTCAATCAATGCAATTCTGGCTACGGACAAAGTTCTCAACAAGCTTTAAAATATAAACGTTTTGGACCATCAAAGTACTGAGTCGCAGACCGGAGAAGATCCCTTTCGTTTACTATAAAACCCAAAAATAGCAGTTATAATATGTGGCCAACGAAAGAGTAGGGATAACCACCCTAATTCCATGCAAAACCACTAAAAACTCCAACCAACAAACAAACAAACCCTACCAAATATTGCCAAAATCTCCCTATATATATGTCACCCCTACACCCACATTCCTCCCCAGGACTGCACAGCAAAAAGAAAAGAAAGCAAACACATATTGGAGGCCATTTTTCGGTGAATATTCTCAACTCTTTGAGACTTTTCACCCAAAAAAAAAAAAACATGGCCTTGGATAAGAAGAAGGTTGCATGTGCCGTTCTCGCTGCCGCTGCCGCCATGAGCACTGCCGTGGCCTTGGAGGCTCCCGCCCCTGCACCCACCAATGGCGCAGTAACGGCTTTGCCGGCTGTTGGAGCTTTGGTTGGGGCCTCGATCATGTCGTTTTTCGCATTCTTTCTGCACTAGATTGATAGGGGTGGGTGTTGAGAGAGGAGAGAGGGGTGGGGAAAGAAAAAGGAGTGAAAGATGATGTGCAAGAGGTAGAAAAGATGGATTGGAGTATCAGTTTTTCTCATTGCATTTAGTTGTGGTGATTAAACTTTTGATATTCTTGTTGATGTTTTACTTTGGTGTCTCATGATACTATGCAATAAAAGAAGCCTACTTTGGTGTTTTAATGTCACAGCACTGCTGGACGACTCGTACACAAATATGTCCAGAATATTCTAATGCACGTCCAAATGTGTCTCGATGCCTGCCCGAATGTTTGTGTGCAGACTTCTTGTTGCTAGTTTTACGCTCTAAACAGCTCTTCAAATACAAGTTCATTAAAACACGTATGCAAGCTAGAGCCCCGCTTTAGATCTCGGTCCATAACACGCGCCAATGGTATCTCGGTCACATGGTCCAGCTGGAGCATGATGATGACCTTTACATGAAGTACAAGAAGCCAAAGTCAATACGCAGAAGGCATTCATCGACAAATATTTTACTTTTCCCTACGGCTCAAGAAAAGAAAATATTTGCCGACATTGATGCCTTTTGCATATTGACTTTGGTCGCATTGTACTTCATTGTATCCTGTAAAAGGCCACTGTGATGCTCCGGCTAGACCATGCAATGAGACCGTTGGCGCAAGTTGTGGCGTGTTTAATGTACTTATGTTTAAGAGCTCCTTAGAGCATAAATCTAGCAACTACACATCTGTGTACACAGACATTTCCAGACACAATTGGTCGCATATTAGACAATTCCGGACACATTGTGTACAAAACGTCTGTGCACATAGTATTATTCGTCTAGCAATCCAACATTCAAATAACAGAATATCTTAGCAAACTTAACAACTGAACAAGGTGGTGTGTCCCTAGCATAAAATATGTAACACAGGTTACAATGAAGAAAGCCTAGAGTTTCAAACTTAAAGTTAACAAGGAAAAAAGCAGCCAAAAATTACATTGTGCTAGTTTTTCCCACCCTGTTTTTGCATATTCATTAGGCTTTTTGTTAGCCAAATCGCGGTCTCTCTTGATGAAACAGTTTCATTCCCAAATGGCCTAAGTACAGCTGCAAGTTCCTCCAGCCTTTCCCGCCTGAGCAATTCTGCACAGAACTCGAGTAGCACCTCCAGAGCTTCCGCTCTTTGTTGGCTCAGAGCATCCCATATCATGTTGATTGATGGACTCTCACTGGATATGCGATTCGATCCCCGAGCATCTTCTTTTTCTATATGCTTGGAAGGACTAAGATCATGGGTTTTTTCTCCTCCTTCATGTGCACATTGTAGTGTCACTGTGCTTGTCGATGACATATTTCCAGAGGAAGCAATTTCAGAATTTAGATTTAAGATTTCTGTTTCGATTGATCTTTCATCCTCAAGAAACTTAATTGTTGATATTTTCTTGGGATCATCTTGATTAGCATATTCATTGACTTGTGCTTGTTGGGAATTCTCTCTGGTGAGCTGCTTCTTATTTTGTTGATCTCCATCATCAATGTTCAACATAGTCCTTGAAGCATTTCCAAATTTAGAGCTTTCAGTTGGCTCAAAAGCATTGCACTTTGCTATCACAACCTCACCTGTTGATATTCCCTTGGAAATAGGCACAGTATTTCTTGTTTCTTTTTGTCTCACTACATTCGCATTATCAGCAACTGCCAGAGCATTGTTTGGCTCCTTTCGCAGGATTCTATTCCCAATTTTATCGTCTTTCTGTACCAAACGCTGCTCAAAATGTAAGTTTCTTGGGGATATATCCTTCTTATTGGTATCGGACCTCACTGGAAGAAATACAGGAGATAAGTTACAGCATTGAACAACGTAGGGTTGCAGATGGGGATGCCTCAATAGCTCCGCAGCCTAGATGTGTTTGGACACAAGCATCAGAATTAGAGTTCGTTTGGAAATTGAAAAAAAACTGTCATTGAGCTGAGAAATCTCACATTTGGTCTGTGCTCTGGATTTTTTCTTAGCATGCTTTTGATCAACCGTTTGCTGCATTGTATAAACTCAGTCATTTCCTTAGAAGGTTATTGGAATAGGGCGAACATAGAATAACATATGCTCTCATGTAAATAAAGAGGCGACTAAGGGCATGTTTAATAGAAGGTTTGGGGAATCAGATTGGACTCAATCCCGTGGAGCCATAATCCTTTGTTTCATTTGGCAAAATAGTCCTGTACTTAGTACCATGGAGTTGCTAATCCTCCAAAATGGGGGGATTGGTCATTCCATGGGGGAAGTGGTATTGTTAATCCCAATCCCCCATCTCATGAGAAAATGTTCATCTATCTCATTCATAATCCCACTTCATTAGCTAAATCTCAATCCCACCTCATTAATAATCCCTTGAAAATATCCCTCGTATCAAATTTCATGGCTTAAAATCAGGTTTACTTACAGTGTTGCGGAATATACAGTGGGGAGTGGAGAAATGATGGACCGGTTTATTTTGCTTATCAGAGCAGCCATATCCTGTTGTTCAAATGATCAACTTTAGCTCATTTTGTAGCTAAAAAAAACTGGGAAATTTATTATCTAGGCAATCATTCTTATTATTCATGTTTCATATATGCGAACACACAATGAGAGTTTGAAAGAACTCATCGTTCTCATTACTGTAAAAACAGTTATAAAAATCTAGATCTTTTCTTAAAAGTGGTTTTCCCAATATTTTTCTGGAAAAAGTTTTCAGAAACAATTTAACGAAAAAGTGTATACATGTTTTCCGGTAAATGGAAACAAAGCAGATAAAATGCCAAAGGATACCAAACAGGTTGCTCAAGCTGACACTTACAGGAGCTCTAAATGCAGGTTGATGTGCAGCCATTTCAAACATACAACAACCTGAAAACAGTTTCAAGTAAAAAATGTCATTTACCGACCAGTCATTCCATGAAGTTCCACGTTCAATAGGGAAATTTTAGTTACACCAAGAGGGTTTAGCTACCTAGGGACCATATGTCGGACTTGTAGCCATAAGGTATATCTGCTAGAAGCTCTGGACACATGTAGTTTGGAGTGCCCACCACCTACAAAAGATTTAAAGAGATCCTTTTATGTGTTAAAGCTGCCATCTTCTAAAGCATTGCCAGAGAAAGAAACTTATTTCTTGAAGCCAATACTAAAGAAAATGAAGATTCTTCTGATTTGCTCACTACGCATTTCAGTATTACATAAACCTCGTTTTGAAAAGCTGAAAATAGTCTTCCAAAATCAACATCTATGCATGCATCGCGTAGTTGCCTCAAATGACTCATCTCAGGATCCAAATGCTAGTTAGTTAGAGAAGCCTACTTGATTTGCTTGACTGACTCCTTACTGGCTCATTAAAGTGAGGAAAGTGGCACTAACAAAATGGATCCTTTCTATCCCTACAAGTCGGAACTCAAAGATAAAATCGTTAAGCATGGTTCGTCCATCTTGATTCTGTTCTGATTTGAAGTTTCAATGGTTGTCTAACTGCCGAAGTAATATGGCTGGATCTATTAGTGTCTAGGAGTTGGACAGTATGTTCAAAATTTCCACATTGGTTCTTAAACCATCTATAGTCAAATGATTTTTCCCAAGTGACACACAACAACAAGAGGCACAAGAATGGCGGGACATGGAAAGAACAACTATCAAAGGAAATAATTCATACAGATAAGCAAGTCCCAGTGTTTATTCTGTACATGCACCGATTAGAACATTAGATTCATTGTGAAGTCTTCGCAATAGAAACAGACACAGACCACATAATTGTTAAACTACTAGTAATCTCAAAAGCTTAAGCTATTAGGAAATGGGTCCAACAATGTATATCAAGTTATTCGGCAATCGTAACCCTACCTACATCATGTTGTGTCCAACGCCTAAAGATTCTAGCATGATCTACGACAAATATCCTCGAATATGCACAACATGGATAATAAGATTCCAATCTAACGACAGGTTTTGAAAAATAGTCCACGATGATTTGCCAGTCGTGGTAATCCCAGTTACTATTATCAGGGTAACTCATGATCAATTTCAAGAAGGAATTGAGATGAAGTATATTACGAGCATTTGCAAGTATTGCAACTGTAATGTACACACAACAAATAGATGAGGTAAAAAAAGGAGAAAAAGACGTTACCGAAGAAGCTAGGTCATCTGTGTTTAGCAGCTTTGCAAGTCCAAAGTCACCTGTACGTTTATCTTGAGTTAAAACAATGCAGAAGATTACAGAAGCCCAACCATTTTCCATTATTTTTGCATTCTTACCCAGTCTGATTTCATTGTCTTTTGTAAGGAGTATGTTTGAGCACTGGAGTAAAAAAAAACATAAAAACTACTTTAGGATGATAATTATGTCATAGGCTCATCTCAAATAGAAATAGATGGAGATATGCACCTTCACATCCCTGTGAAGGATGCGGTTGGAGTGAAGGTAGTCCACAGCTAGCAAAAGCTGAGTCAGCCATTTGCAGAGCTTCTGGGGGAGACAAAGGAAGAACAGTGGGTATCAATTGTTATTTAGCAACAGTTGCTGATTCTAAATTGAAGGAGTGATGCTTCTTCCTAATATTTTTATGTTCCTTACCACCTCCGGGAAATATGCTCCTCTAGCTTTTCTTATTATCTCAGCCCTGAGTGATTAGTATCACAGATTAGTCAAAATGAAGGATACAGACTAATGTTGAGTCCAAATAAAGCCTATATGGCTGTATCTTGATTTAGTTTCATGATATGCTGCTGCAATGCATCTATGAGAGAGTCTAGATAGGTTTTTTCCCAATAAAACGTAAACTGTTATTTACCCAAGAGGGCAACGATTGATGAAAGGCATATAGATTCAAATATCTTCAGAGATTCTAATGCTGAAGTAAATTGTGACTTACATGTCTCCTCCTTCACAATAACTTGTTACAATGCACACCCAGCATCCCTGTAATCCATCATTGGACATAATCTTCAAATTAGAAAAACGTCAACAGGTTGTGTTTTTCTAATGAAATGGTCTTATTTTCAACCCAATTCTTCTCAAGTAAAATGAGCATCTAAACATGAGCAAAACACAATTTCTTGTTTGCTGAACGCTAAATATTGGAAAGTAGAAGAGCAGGGATGCTAATTTAGTACCTGTTCAACCCATGCATCTTTGCACTCCACAATGTATGGATTATTTAGCTTTGCTATTAAATTCATCTGCAAGGAAAATCAAATTTATTGAAAAAGTTGCTTTTCAGTCTATTGTCTGACATTTCAAGCTAATATTTCAAGGTCTGTTCACTATCAAATCAAGGATTGCTGACCCTTAATGTCGTATGGAATAAATATTACTGTTTCTTGTCATAGTCTGGGATTGCTGAAGGTTTTTTCTTGTTGTTGGGAAACCTCTTTCATTGTAAAATATGGATGACTTGGTCATATGATTGTTTAGAAGATTTTTCTTTTAAAGAAAGAGCGATGTATGGCTTTCTGTTAAAACGTAAGGGTTAAACTAGTTTTCAGAGTATTTCTGATACATTTCCGGCCTTTTCCGCATGCTGTTGTGGTGCTTCCAATATTCGTCTATGTTTGGGGTAAGGAATCATTTAGTAGACTTTTGAAGCCATTCTTCCTTGAAGTTTTCTCTAAGAAGACCCTCACATCAGAATATAGGATAGGAATAAAATATCTTCGTGACTTGTCATGAACAACTCATCATCATGAACATTGTCTCAGCGAAATGTTTGCTATCCTAAAAGCTCAAGTCAGTTGGACAGTAATTTTTGTGGCAAATGGTAGTTATTGAAGCTACTCATGTTCTAAAATACCACTGCAACTTTCACAAAGAGGGAATTCTATCAACCTTTACAGCAACAAACAAGACTGTCAAAGGCCAAACCTTGTGCATGTACAAGGCTCTCACTTGCCATAGGGTTTTGGAGAGGTAATTGATAGGCACAAAAAGCCACAACATGAGGGACGGATAGCACTTTCCATCATGCTAGGTCAGACTTCTAACAGAGGATATGGTAAGACCATCACTAATAGTATAGCTAAGACTGGGTGTTACATGACAAAAAGTATATATATATAAAAATAAAAATAAAAAGCAGGAACCACATTTATGCGTTAATATTGTGTAAATGTAGAGGGTGAATGAGTGCTATAATGATGTAACAAAAGTGTTATCAAAACCTTCTTTCATTATTTTTATCGTTAGATGTGGAAGGGTTTTGGTTGGTTTTAGTTTTTAACTACAAACATAAAACACCCCCCTTTCTTTGTTTGAGGATTAGAAATTGGAAAGATGGTCCCATCCTCACAGCCAACAACATACTAAATTGTTTTTTCAAGTTTTCTCAAACAAAGAGAGTCAAGTAGTTGTGCCGCTTGTGCCCAATTGGTGCATTGTCTTTAAGTAGTGGTAAGAGCAAAAATCATTTTTTGAATTGGAAACCTCTTGATGGGCAGTGCGCCTGAATTTCTCTGTTTGTTTTGCCAAGCGTATCTTCTTCAGCACATACCTGCAAACGAAATTGAAGGAAATGGAAAACAAATGAGTGAAAAAGAAAAGGATGGACATTTTGTTAGTAACTTCTCAGTAACTACAAGGCTAACTGCACGTTTTATTGTCTTCCATTTCAAGTACTATTCAAAACAATTTGACAACTAATGCCATGTTTGAATCTTGGTCTATGGGGGAAAAAAGAAAAGGAAAAGGGAAAGATATGAAGTGAAAGATGCTAAATTTTGCTCTTTGTTGGTTTGTTAGGAGGGTTTTTTTTTTTAATATAACTTCGAAAGAAACTACTCTAGCTTAGATCCAAGGAAAAGGGAACGGAAATCACCGCCAACTTCGAACCCAGAACCTCCACATGGAGAGGTAGGGCGAATGCCGCTTCAGCTACAAATGCCTTGGCCGTTGGTTAGGAGAAGTTAATGAACTTATATAAGTAGAAACAGCCATTTTCAAGTTAGGTTATCCACAAAAAATGAACTTCTGCAAGTAGTTTCATTTTCCTCCTTTCAAAAATCCAAGGTCAAAACATTCAATAAATAACGAGTGACAGTTCCAAAGGAAGCGAAGCCAAATGAAAGACGGTACTACCTTTTTCCCTCAACTCCTAAATAAACCTCTTAATGTTTTTCCATAGGAGGATTTTCCATAGGAGGATTGTAAGAAGATCTTTCTTTCTTTCTGGTTTGAAGAAACCCTGACCACAATTTCTATGAAGCAAAATGTTCCTATATAGCAGCATTTGAACTAGGTACAACTCAACCCCAAGGGGTTGGCCTAGTTGTCAAGACTTCAGACTTAAGGTTTGCTCAGGTTTGAATTCTATCAGTTCCATCGAGGCAAGTCCATACAGAATTTTGCTCTACCTTTAATTGGGAACCCCGCAAGTGGGCAGTGATATTGGTACCTCAGGATTAGTCGAGGTGCTATTAGTTTCTAACCCGGACACCCGAGTTATCAAAAACTAGGTACAACTCTACAGTTTTGCACAATTTCCACTATTGAACAACTATATCCAAGATGATCAATCACAAAATGGTTATGAAAATCCCAGCCATTTACAACATATGCAGAGAAGAGCATGAAGAAAAAGAAGCGAATGAAAGATACAGCAAAGGACTTTTCTTACTTCTTTTTCTCAAACTTGTGAAGAACAAGGAACGCAGCTCCAAAAGCACCTCTCCCAATCTGCTCTATCACTTCATAATCTTCCATCCTTGATTTAGCTTCCTCCTCTTTAATCTCCATAATCAGACCTAAAACTCTCAAACGTAGCACCTTTCGGGAAAATAGTAAAATACCCAACAAAGAAAATGCCAATTTCAGACCTTTAACTGGCTACCACCACATCATTAAATTGGAATTGAAGTCCAATTCAGAAATCCCAACCGCCTGAAGGAGCCAAGTCACAGGAAAAGCTGAGAGAAGAGCAGAGAGCATTAAAGTAGGGAATCATGCGATAAACATGAGCAAGAAACAAGAATTGAATTCCACACGTACGCAAAGGACCATTTCAGGAAGAAATAAATGCTTGAACTGCACCAAACATTAGAAAACGGTGGTGGGTTTTTAAGGGTATAAATTGTCGGAAAGCAACCAGACTTTAATGTGGATTTTGATTAGAAAAGGAGGGAAGAAATGTGGTACTAGTATATAGTAAAGAAAGAAAAAGGAAAGGGTTGCTGTGACAGGTATACTGGCTGGGGAATTCAAATAAAGAAGGCAAAAACTTTACTTGTATTTTCAGATTCCTAGGAAATCATTAGAAGCATGTGGTTGGTATGTCACCATCCCACTTCTGAAAATCTCTTGGGGTTATTTTCGACAAAGATTCACTTTGCATAAACAAGGATAAATCTTCCTGTTTTTGGATCGGCATTGTAGATTAAAATAGATTAATACATTGTCAATGGTTGATTTGCCGGCATTATGTCGTTAATAAGTTGATATCAATTCACAGATGGGTTCGATTCTTTGAAAGGGATAATACCGGATCTAATTTTGCAGCACATGAAGATCGCACAAGAGGATCATCACATTTGGAAGACTATAAGAGTAAGTACACCATTTTCTTTTGGCTGGCCATTGGGATATTATATTTTATATATATAGGACTGCCTTTTTCTTCTCACGCAAAGTTGTTTTTTATAGGACTGCCTTTTCCTCTTTTTCAACTAAATTTCACCAACTCATAACAAACTTTATCTGCTGATAATATCACTATTTCTTAACTAAAAATAGCAGAATAATTGTTTGGACAAGATGATGATCTAGGTCTGTTGAGGGAGATAGTCCGCCATGAAAATGGTAGATATATCTACATCTGAACTCTCTCCCACCATTGCAAGTATTGCTAGGGTTGTTCTTATGAGATCCGTACGACAAAATATGCTCTTGCAATTTGGTTTGAAATCACTAAAACACTTATTTATATCATATTTGTGCTCTCGTTTTGAAAATCATTTTAGGGCTCTTTAGAGATGTCTACCTAATAATCTTCTATCTAATAAAACACAATAGTGTGGGCCTCCACACAAGACAAGCTGTTCCAATGGTTGAAATTGATTTAATCCAAGGGCTGATGTGTGCTCTCCAACTCTCATAAGAAAACACACACACTCTCACAAATATATTACAAAAATGTCATCAAAGGGTGGATAGTATCGTAGGCCCCTAGTCACTTGATATGGGAGAAAACAACTGGGAGGGAAAGATGGTTGGTTGTGCTTATGATGATACAGCTCAATTAACTTTGTCAAAATTTTGCATCAACAATGATACCATTGTTTCACAATTACTAGACGATGGTGGTGGTGGTGGTTATGAATGGGGTATATCAAGCATCCGATTGTCACGCGGATTTTTCTTGGATTGCCGAACGAACGGCTCGGATGGTGCACGGCATGGTGACGTGCACCACCCACGTAGCACCTTCCTATTTTGAGGTTTTTTAGCTCCATGTTTAATATTTTACTTATCACTTTCACTTATTGTCAACAAACGGTGTGCCTCATGCATCTCTATTATAAAACAGAAGGGTGTGGGGATAAGTTGTTACAACGCCTAGATTTATTTGATTCAAGGGTTGATGTGTGCTCTGCAACTCTCTTAAGAAAGTGTCTACAATCTTTCAATTTCAATTATAAAACAGAATGATGTGGGAACAAGTTATTGCGACACCTCAGGGTTGTTTGATCCAAGGGTTGATGTGTGATTTCCAACTCTTTTAAGAAAGTGCCCAGAATCTTTCAAATATTTCACAAAAAATGCCATATCTTCTTTTTACCCAGCTTTTGTCATTGGCATAATAAATAAAAAATTCCACCTCCCGTCGTTTGGGTCCCTCCCCCGCCTCTCTCTCTCTCTCTCTCTCCTCTTCCTGTCATCTTTCGAATCCGCACCAAGGTCTACAAATCCAAGAAACATTCCTTTCGATTATCAAAAAAAAGAAGAAACAGTCCTTTGGGTTCTAATATGTTCTTTCATTTTTGCAAATGGGTTTAATGTATGTGGTGGAGGATCCACATAGTAGTGTTATTTTAACTTTTTTCGTTGGTATTTATTGGGATTCTATAAGCAAATTAATAGTTCTTTATAGCTAGCTTAAAAGTTTAGTTGAGGGAAATTAATAGTTCTTTATAGCTGGCTTAAAAGTTTAGTTGAGGGAGTACCGTAACCACGGATAATTCTTTTTCGTGTCATTAAGAAGATGATCACATACTACACATTAATGAATTGATTTAGTGTCATACTACAAAGTATTAAATGAATTGCCATAGGCACGAGCAATTCCAACTGGGTTGCGTAGTACTGTAGGCACGCTCAAACACTAGATCAGTTTCACTTATTGTCAACAAACGGTGTTCCTCATGCATCACATTATATATCCCAATTGTTGAGATTATATTAATCAACTTATGTCATACTACAAAGTATTAAATAACACAGGATAAAAATATAAGAAATAAAACTAACGACTAGGCGTACATATTGGAAAACTTTGTGATTTCCTAAATATATTTGATTTCTGGAATTATCATGATTTACAAGAAGAAGAAGAAACTCTTATTTCACGTTAAATTTATAGATGAGTTTTTTTTTTTTTTTTTAATCTTTTCCCTTTTTAAGATAACGTAATGGCAGAGGGGAGGGAGTCACGATGGATGCAGGTTTTTAAAATATTTTTTCAAAAAAGAAGAAGAAGAAGAAGAAAATACATTGCTATATACCACAAAAAGCATAAGAATGACTGTTCCAAATGATTTACTAAAAAAAAAAGAAAAAGGAAAGACATTTTTTGACTAGTACTTGCGTTTTTCCCATGTTTTTCCCAACGGGCTTTTGGACTTCTTCTTCTTTTGTTTTCTTTCTTTTTTTTTTTTTTGATAATCAGAAGGGTGAGAGGGGGCGATCAGCGTAGCAACTTCCCCTGGGCGTGACCATAGGGACTCCCAACCCGCCAATGGAATGTCCGGTTCGAGCCATAGCTACCGTCCGGGTGGACGGGCCGTCACCACGGCACCACTTTAGTGCACAACTGGTGAAAAATCCCCCCCTTTGATCCGCAGACGGGTTTCGAGTACCTACTAGGACTCGAACCTCCCCTGGTTAAGGGGGAGTGGTGATCCTCACCACCTGGGCTACCACCTCAGTGGTTCTTCTTTTGTTTTCGATCTTTGGATTTTGGACTCAACTGTTGAACTTCACCCAAAAGGCCGGCTTACATTTTCCAAACAAGTTTACATACTAGAACATTTGCGGTAAAACATGAAAAAGTATGCACTCATAAATAGGAACAACTCAAAAAAATGAAAATGTCTCGTTTGTTCGGTTATAAAATAATAGTACTCTCTTCGTCCCTTTTTAAGTGTCCTACTTCGTAATTTCAACTTATTAAAAAGACATCATCATTATACCTTTCACATCAATTTTTTCCTCAACTTTCCCTATTTACCCATCATCATTACACTTTTACTCACTAACTTTTTAAAATGGAATCTACTTTTAGGGACAAAATAGACAATACACTAACTTTTACCCACTAACTTTACAAAATGGACACTTATTAAGGGACAGCCCAAAATGAAATACCGGACTATAATAAAGGGATGGAGGGAGTATGTCTTTTCGTGATGAATATTATATTATGTTGTGATGAATGTTATAAGGGGGTATTGCTTAGTACAAATATTTATTCCCAATGCAATCCAACAATTATATTCGAGATTCGATCCAAACTGCAGACTGCAGAGGTCAAAGAAGATACCCGATGTTATAGGAACAAAAGTCATTTAACCCCAGGGGCCCCTTGGCAAATGGTATTGGTTTAAGATTTAGGTGTTTGCTCATTCTTGTGGTCTCAGGTTCAATTATTTTTGCCAGCAACTCTTGGGGCATCTCATTCCTACGAACAAGCATGTGAAACGGCTATGAAAGGGACTGTAGGGAATAGTTTGAGATGGGTGCAAGTTAGCCCGTGACCCTATGAATTATATAAAAAAAATAAAAGAGTCAATAGATTCCGTACTGCTGGATTCTGGTATTTTGAAATTGGAACAAGCTACAGCCTCTCTAGTTATCACGGGCTCGATTTGGTGGTTCCTTTCTGTATCCATTTAAATGACCGAGACCTTTCATTGTTTTGAATTCGTCAAGAATAACGACCACATCATAAATTTGTAGTTTTTGGCTTGTTTTTGGACTGCACAGCCTCCGTGGTCCGGACCAAAGTCTTGGTGGTTTGGACCAGCGCTTGTTATATGTTTCTGGAGCTTGTTGGTATTCTGGTCCGGACCAGCTCCTCTTCCGTTCGGAACAGACGTCCTGATTCGAAGGCTATGCTCGTTGGAATCTTCATCCGGACCAGCGTGGACGAGACAGATTGGTATATAAGTAATGTGTAGCCCTTTGGGCATCTGTTGACTTCCGTATAGTGAAACCCTCGATCGTCTAATTGTCCGTGGAGTAGGTATCCTTACTGAACCACGTAAAATCTCCGTGTTCTGTGTATTGCTCTCTTTCTCTCTCTCTCTCTCTCTCTCTCTTCTGTGGTCTGTTCAATTACATACCAATAATCATGTCTGTTTTCTGTGTTTGTTAACGCTTCGCACAACTAAATTATGATCATCGAATACCAATTCATGTGTGTTTGCAATGCATTTAGGTTAAAAATAGGTTTCGATTCAATGTTCCAATCTTTATTATTTCAATGTAACGGCATTCTGAAAACACATTAATTCATATCTAATGGAATAATTTTCGGCGTGGACGAGCTATAAAAAATGAATAGTTCTGATCCTTGAAGTGTGCCAGAAGGGCTCATAACGGTCCAATAAGACAAACCCAATTCCAAGGGGATTAGAGAGGAGCTGAGATTCCATTGAAAATAGTCTCCGTCGAGAATTGAGATTGGTTGAAGGGCAATTAAGTGAGAGTTTGGCCTAACTTATTATTGTCTCAATTTTGGGGCTTGAAAAAATTTAGAAGAAACAACTTCAAATATACCTTATGAATGGAATCTTTCAAGTAGTAGATCAAATACATAAGAAATTAAATGAGGAGAGAATTTCGCCAATTTGAAAAGAAAAAAGAGATCGAAAACTATCACAGATTTGTTTGACAAAGAACTTTAATTTGTTTAATTTCTTGTATTTTCTCTTCAACATTCTTAACCTTTGCCTCATACTAGTAGGATCATTCAAGGTTCTTTTTGGTGCAATTTTTTTGGTAAAATCACATAAAATGGTTTGTTCACGTACGCTAATAAACAATCAAGTCATACCTCTAGAACCGCGAGATTGAACCAGAACAAGACTTTTCTTTGCCAACTTCAAAACATGTAGCATTACGTCGAAATTGTATCATTTGGATTATCGGCTACTTTGAGTTGCAAAAAATGTAAATTAAATAAAAAAAAAATAGCAAAGAAATAGTCCTTTAAGTGGAAAACAAGCAAATCATCATGAGTAGTCCTATACCAAAAAATGAATTATATTAGAGACAAAAGCTCATTTTGAGAAAAGCAGTCTTTCAAATTAATCAAATGTCTTTCAAAGTTTATACTGATTATTTATTAGACAAAAGCTTCTGTTTTTTTTTTTTGAACATTAGACAAAGTTACGTACTGACCAACAGATATTGTAAAAATAGATAACCGAATTATAATATCTACAAGTCCAATTTGACTAAAATTCCCTAAGCTCAAAATCCTAGACTAAACCAAAACCTGAGGTTCTTCATTATGCAAAGTTTGGTCGGTTTTCTCGATTATATTGTCACCCACATGACAAATTAAGTCAAATTTGTCTCATCAAGGTCTCATCCGCCCGGATGAATTTTAACCTGTTGCTATGGCTGAATCCAATCGACACGTAAGGACAAACCCACATACCCCTTTGCATATTTATAGTGCCCATCGTCCTGTGCCTGAAGGAATCTGTGTCTTGCAAGACTACCTGAACTAATTAGCCAAATCTCTTTTAGCAATATTCAATTCCTGTCTAGACTCCTGAGGCATGAGAAATTCCTTAATTAATTTGGTTTTCAGTACCAAATCAAATCATCCTGAGTCATCCATCACATGGGTGGACCCAACACAACCCAATTTATAGAATGAGCTAATTTGAGGAGGGATAGGGGTAATGAATTGGCTGAGAAGCATTGAAGTTCTTTTTGAAGAGGAAGAGGTGGTGAGGATTGAAGCTCCTTTTAGAACCCAAAAAAAAAAACGGGAAAGGAATATGAAATCTGAGTCACATAGTGCGCGTACGCAAACGGGAGCACGAGTGCAAGCGTCTTTCAAAAGCATCTTAACTACTACAACTCGCAAGAACAAGGTTTGAAAATGGAAGCGACTTGCTTTTTGAAGGATTATGCAACTAAATATCAAACCCACATATATAGTTTGAATTGAAGCTTGATTTGAATTTTTTTTTTTTTTTTGGAAAAATTGGTGGGTCTTGCCAGCTATACTGCACCTGCTTTAGTTTCTTTGGTGGTTGTTGTGACTTTGTTGCAATCTGCGAGCCCAATTTGATGTTCCTTTTCCCTATTCTAGAATTGAGGTGGTCCATAATGATAAATCAGCTTTCAGAGTATTAAAATATAATGTAGACTCGTTTTCTTGAACTTTGGCCAAAACTGTCATATTTGACTGAACACAAGTTTGTGCAGCTATGGCATTCATTGTTTGTGCTCCCATGGAATTATAAATGGCCAGATGAGATGATAATAGATGTTTGGGAAATTCTTAATTGATTTGCGTATGTGCGCGCACTCGTTTAGCTATGTTACGGTAGGTGGAGATCAATGAAAAATGAAGCTTTGGTTGTGGTGGTTTGTTTGACAAAACAGTGGTTGAAGGTGCCGCTAAGATATGGATTTTAGGGTGTCAGTGGTGTTGATCCTAGTGGCAGAGTTGGAGTGGTAGTGGTAGTGGTAGTGTAGCGGAGGTAGAACTGGTCCCATATTTTCTCCAGTAACTGGTTAAAGTAAGAGTTCTAACAGGGGATCCCATGTTGGTCACGTAGAACTAGAGATGAAATTGGATTGAAAAAAGAGTATTTGCCCAAATTAATTTATCGAGAAATTTATAATTATCGTTTCCTTCATCTCCACTCGTAAAAAATAATCTAAAACTATTTATCCAAATTCTTTATGAGCTCTGCTATGCGCAGAGACAATTCGCAGAGATTCACACAGAGACAAATGCGTTTGGCCCCATTTCGGGTCTCGAAAAAATCTAGAAAAATATCCATAAATTTTTGAATATTATTTGATGGAGCCCTGTAAAAAATCAACTCCAGTGGATATCGATAAGTATTACTTTTAGATTCGTACTTCGCATTTTTCTAGATTTTTTTGGGACCCGAAATGGGGCCAAACGCATTTGTCTCTGCGTGGTTCTCTGCAGATTATCTCTGTTGTTAGTATTTTTGATCCTTTATCCCACCCAATCAAACATATTACACCAAATTTCAAACTACATGTCTCACGTGTCATCCACCTACATGTCTCTTTTATCCCACTCCTTAATTTCATTGTTGTACAAATTTCATCGGAAGAAAAAGGGAGCGATTTTCGCACTCCCCTTTTTACTAGCAAAATGTTTCAGTCCTGTTATGAGCAGGAACAATCCGCAGGGACAATCCGTAGGAATAACGTGTTTGGCCCCATTTTGGATCCCGAAAAAATCTAGAAAAATATCCATAAATTTTTGAATATTATTTTATGGGGCCCTGTAAAAAATCAACTCCAGCGGATATCAGTAAGTATTACTTTTGGATAAGTAGGGGCGAAACATTGCGCCCCTAATTATCCATTTCGCCCCTACTTATCCAAAAGTAATACTTACTGATATCCGCTGGAGTTGATTTTTTACAGGGCCCCATAAAATAATATTTAAAAATTTATGGATATTTTTCTAGATTTTTTCAGGATCCAAAATGGGGCCAAACACGTTGTCCATGCTGTTAGAATTTTTGTTTTTGTTTTTAGTGTTCAAATTATCGAAATGTCCTTAAACTTCGTATAAAAATTTGCATTTGGATAACAGTAAAAAGAAAATATTGAAAAGTGGAAGGGTGTTTTGGTGACTTCACAGTTCACAAACTTTTTTTAAAAAAAAAGTGTTGTTAGTAAAAAGGAGAGCGCGAAAATCACTTCTAAAGAAATTCCAAAAAAAAAAAAATGTAACCTTGGGGGTTCTATTTCTTTTCTGGAGTTCCAACTAACAAAAAGTCTAGAGACACAATTACATAACATAACTTCAAGTATTCGTGTGTCTAGAACCGCTCGATGAACAAAGACTCACAAGTATCAAACGGTTTTGAATGCAATTACTCATTCCGTCCCAATTTAAATGCTTCTTATTGCAGACCGCGTACGTTGACCTAAGAACTAAAGTACGTTCGACATTATTTTTTTTTTGCCATTCAAAGGATTTCAGTGAATACTTTCAAACGGTGCAAAAAAGTTTAGGAAAACATTACGAAAAATACAAAATTTTGAGATCAAAGTTACACATATTCCATAGATAACATTTAAATTGGAACAGAAGAGAAGAAGTGCATTTGTACTAGAGTTGTGTTTTAAGGTTGTCTGGCTAAAATCCGAAAAAAATTTCAGCTTCTAGTTGTCCATTTCATTTTTGAATGCTTAGATTTGGAGAGAGAAAATGAGAGAGAAAGTATTGGGATAAGAGGAGAGAGATAGTTTCAATCCGAAACGTTTAAAAATGTACCAAACGGCTCGAATACGCGAAACGAGTATCACGTGGAATATACCCACTTGCCACTAAAAAATCTCTCCAAGAATCCTCTCCGAACAAAACCACATGACATTCGCCACCGAATAATATTTGTCCACGCCTCATCAGTATTACACCATTCGTTGGGAGAGAAACATCCATTCTCTCTCTCTCTCTCCATATATAAAAATCAAAGAGAGAGATATAGAGAGAAATCCATTTCTCCTCTCCCCAAACCCGGCCTTCGATTCTCTCCATCTTAACCAGTACACTTTCTCCCCCTCTGTCGTCATATGTTACGTATTTATATCTCTCTGTGTTTCCGTGTACGCTTTTGTGGATTTTTTTTTCGGTGGATCGACCCTTTTGCGTATTGATCGTGATTTGTTGTGTTACAGGACTCATCCGATGCGATTGTGAGGTCGGAGATCGTGCGATTAGGGTTTGCTTTTCGACGCGATTTTGAACAGGTCAGAGTTTCCAATTGAAACGACGCTTTTTGGGGTTTTAGGGCTTTTGTTTGAGTCTTTGGACTCTTACTAAATCGATTTTTGTTTAGGAATTTCAATTTTTTTGGGACTATTGTTTTTTTGTTTGTGGACGTAAATTTTTTGATAACTCAGATGTCCAGGTCAGCTTACGCGCACCTCGACTAATACCGGGCCCAATTCCGCTGCCGTAAAATTGAGGATAAGAAACACCACCCTTCATCAATTAAGTACAAAACCCTGTTTTGTTTTGCGTGTGTTGAATTGTGCAAAAGTATTTTTGTGGGTTCTCTTCTCTTATATTGCACTGGATAGGGAATTAAATCTACGGGTTTAGTAGTTTTGGGGTTTTAGGGCTTTGGTTTGATTTGTATGGCTGACTAAAAGTTGTGGCTTTGGATTTCAATTTGTCGGTTTTGACTTGGAATTTCAATTTGTTGGGACTTTTTGAAGTTGCTTTGTAATTGATTGTTTTTTTTTTTTTTGAGTGTGTATCTGGGGGTTTTGTTTGTAAATATGAAATTGGAGATAAGAAACGCCAGCCTTGATCCATTAAGAACAAAACCCGGTACTTGAGGGTCTTGGAATTGGTTACAGTTATTAATTGTGTTTTGCATGCTTTGAATTGGACAAAAGTATTTTTGTTGGTTTTCTTATTTGGCTCACTTGAAATTTGGGAGCATTCCGACACTAGTATATTGCAAAGGATTGGGAATTTGTTTGCTTTTTGCTCTTAAAAGTTGGATTTTCACGTCCTAATCTTCACAGAAGAGCACACGAGGCAGCTCCGTCATGACCCATCTTTTCTTCTAACTTAGGTCCTTTAATTCAAATTAAAGACTTCTTTTTTGGTTGGGGCATGCAGAGGGTTGTTTACTAGTTCCATATGGAATCCTGGTTGGTTATTATCATGTCATGAACTGCTGATGCACCCAGGTTCTGTTGTGTGATTTGAGTTAGTTGGAGCTCTTTTGGCCTGGGTGTATTTGTTTTTTACGTTTCCATAAGGGAAGATATTTGGAGTTTCCCGACGACTCTGGGATAAAGTATTATGCAGTTCAGGGAATCAATATGACAGAGCATATTTGAGGTCCTGAGGTACCAGACTAACAGGTAAAGTGCATAAGGGAAGTAAAAACTATGCAAGAGTTGGGTCATAATAGCTACCATTTTGTTAGTTATAGGGTAGAAACGAAAGGGAAAGTATTATGTGTTGTAATAAGCTAGAGGAAAGAAGGAAAAATTGTATTGAATGAACTAAGGACCTTGTACGCATGTTAAAGAAGTTAAATGAGGTCACGATTGAAAGAAAATCATTTGGTGGGGCAATCAGTAAAACACCATTGTGATTGCGCTGTAAGACAACTGAAAATGTAAGAGCTGACATATGGATTATGAATGTTCAAGAACGGTGAATTGGCAATTTGGCTAAAAAGTTGTGTGTGTGGTCAGTGTTTTGGAAAAGATACTAGTTAGCAGATGATAAAGAGGGCGGGGCAGATGTTGATTTTACTTGGGACCTGGCTAGGTTGTTATTGACAATTATATGGTGGTTTGTAAACTATAGTTCACAGACCCTTCTGAATTGGCATAGTCGATGTGTTGGACGCCTCAATTGAAAAAGGTTATATAGGATTTTGATCGCCATGTTTGATCATAGGTCCCCAAAAGCGCAAGGTGTCAGGAATGAGCCCAACAGTGTGTATCACCTTATCTAACACCGTCCATCAATCGAAACCATGCATTGCACGTCGATATACAAAAAATCCACGCAGAGATAAAAAATGTAAGTAGGGAATACATGCAAAAGGAAGACTTCAAATAAATACCTCGACAAACCATAGCTCTGATATCATTGTTTGATTGATGACGTTCTAATCCTAACATGGGTTCAATAATTCACTGCAAGCTATCCAACATGGCATGTGTAGTTGGACTGCTCCCAGTAAGTATGCCTTAGTAGTCAAGTTTAGTGTATCAATGTGTACAAGACTCCACATTAGATTGAATTGCTACTTCACTTACCCTGATTCCTTTAGGCAAAAGACTGATTCTGAAACTCTAGATATTCAGAAGGAATCTAATCTTTAATCTGATCTATAAATATCATGCATGCATGATGTATCATTTCTGTTAGGTTGTTGATCCCACTCTATCAGTTTAAGATATGTTGCACGAGTCAGTGGCTAGTTACCGTACATGCTAATGCATTAGATGTGCCTGTAAATACTAATGCATGCTCCGGGGACTTCCTAGTTTTACTGTAGCTTATCATGGACCTTTGGCAGTTAAGCATGTCCTTGTTGATCATTGTCCCTACATGGAAGAAAGGATATAAGAGGTACCTATGGTCTTTAGATGGTTATGATGATGAGTTTCTATCATCATGCTTCACTTGGTATGTATATGGTGAATTTCCTGGTTGGTTTTGTTTAGCTGTCAGCTTAACTCTGAATGTTTAGTTTTGGTGTTCATGGAACTGAAAATCTTTGACCAGCGTGCGTTTGAAGTCAAACCAATTGAAACTAATTTGTTCAAAATGGTGCTTCTTGACCTAGTTGCTTCTGGTACCATACTACTTTAGGAATTGTGAGATGCTCAATATACCTGCTTATGTTTTTCAAGGTTTAAATTGGAATATAAATCTGGCTGTGCCAATTTTATTTTCCGTTTGTAGATTTTCAAGCGGATTTTGTGCAGCAGAGGTGCAGAAAAATGGAGCATGATGAGACTGGATGCCAACCTGCTCCTGAGGGTCCTATTTTGTGCATCAACAACTGTGGCTTCTTTGGAAGTGCGGCAACCATGAACATGTGTTCCAAGTGTCACAAGGACCTGATATTGAAACAAGAACAGGCTAAACTTGCTGCTACATCCATCGAGAACCTCGTCAATGGGTCATCGAGTGGAAGTGGAAAAGGACCTGCCATTTCTGGTACTGTGGATGTGCAACTGTCTTCTGTGGAACAAAAGACACTTTCTGTGCCACCAACTCCTGCATTTGGCTCTGGGAAAACTGTTGAGGCAAAGCCAAAGGAAAAAGAGGGTTCTAGTGGGTGCGCCACTTGCAAGAAGCGAGTTGGCTTAACTGGGTTCAAATGTAAGTGCGGTAACGTCTTCTGTGGGAACCATCGCTACTCGGACAAGCACGAATGCCCTTTTGATTACCGCACTGCTGCACGGGATGCTATAGCTAAAGCCAACCCTGTTGTCAAGGCAGACAAGCTTGATAAAATATAGAGCCGTCTGGGGTGAGAAGTTTAATGGTTCTGAATATCTGTTGCTTCTTCTTCATCTATGGAAGTAGTTCTAAGTGCCTCCCAGCATCGTACCCATTCTTATCTTACATTTACTATCTTTCCTGGGAACTTTGGCGGTTAGGACATCTCTGCTGTTTAAAGAACTCTTTGTCGCTTGTGTTTGTCGAGATTGTTTGTTTGGCTCCAGTTGTCTTTGTGCTGGTTTGGTTGGACATTGGTGTGATTTGCTTTGTAACGTATCATCCTGGTTCAAATGGGTTTGTGCAATTTCTTCACAATACGGTATTGGGAAGTTATTCGTTGCATTCTTGGTGCTAAGCTTTGCATATGAACATTGTCACCATCTATATGTGTTGCTTCATTCGCTTTTGTTTAACTTTTCCATGCACAAAGCTATTGCAATTTGCTGTGCATTACAATGGGAGAGTGGGGTTTTGGAATCGGGATCTCCTCTGCATGAATCTCCTCATATTTACCGTATACAAAAGAAGTTTGATGGCATTCACTACTTCTAATTAGTTGATACGTTGGTTTTTTTCTGGATTGAATACATTGGAGCGATTTCCTTTTGAGAGAACAATTTCATCAGGATAATTTCCTTTTTAAATTTGTTTTGTGCAGGAAATGGGTGCTCTGTCCTTGGTGTTATTGCCCAGTGTCTGGTTTCACCACTTTATTTGAGTCTTTTTTTGTGGGTTTTTATTGGGGTATCGATAGAGGGTTTACAATTCTGAATCGGCATCAGTACTTAGAAATAAATTAGTTGGCAGAAACTGAGTTGGGATTTGAAATCTAGAGTGAATGATCGTTTTCATTAGGCTGTATACAAATAAATTAGTTGGCAGAAACTGAGTTGGGATTTGAAATCTTGAGTGAATGATCGTTTTCATTAGGCTGTATACAAAAAAGTAGAGATGGATTTGAATGCTGAGTGGTCCCTGTGAGAAGCACTGAGGGAGTAGGGACTGGTACCACCGTACCAGCTTCTCTTTGTCCGGGGAGCTTCATTACTCATGCGGAAACAAACTAGTGTTTCATCTTTCTTTTTCAGATAGGAATTCATTTAAATGAGCATGCGCGAGTGTGGGCATCAAAATGCATTTTGGTAAATGAGCATCCCGGACTGGTAGACTTTCCGAAACTGAAGATTGAGAGTAAGAGAGTAGAGCGAGGTAGTCTTACCGGAGGATTATATGACCTAGGTGGGAGTGATGGTGTGTTTTCTTTACAATCAAGCTGAGTCGGTTTCCCTCATGATCGGATGAACTAACTGCATTCTCTCTTTGAACTACCATCCAACGAATGGAACCCATTTTTTGATTGGACTAAAAGTGTAGGAATATAAATCTCATCGGACTGATAATGAAGAGATTAACAGTATTAATTTTTTAATATAATGTTGCACATCTTGTGGCTTGTTGGATGGAGTATAGTATTTGAGACTATTGCTCATTGGTGAGATGATGAACATATTCTGGGGGCATGCAGATTTGCAACTCAAAGAAACATTATGAAGGCCTTCAAGCTCCGCTGCGCAATTTTCCCAGCACGTACGTCTTTCCCAAGTTCAACAGATTCTCACTTCTCAAAACCAAATTAAGGAAGTAGGAGATGTTTTTTTTTTTCACTACTTCAACGGTAAACAGACCACGTTTTGCTGGAAATGCAATCGCGCATCAGGCATCTGATGATGAACTCACGTTCAGGCCACAACGATAAGTCATATACAGAATCAGCCATTTGAGGTTTTTGTATTGTCTCTGCAATTGGATTCAAACTTCTCAAACTGGAACGTGTATATAGCATGTAATATGTTGTCACAAATTCAACAAAAGGAATATTCTTGAACCCCTGGATACAAGAAATACTTCGGAGGGAATGCCTATACTGGTGTTCAACTGCTTTATTGCATCAATTCTTGATAATAACAAAGCTGTCGGCAACAGAATATCTGAACTCAGCAATTCTATTTATTTCCCCTTAATCGTTGCAAAGCAAACCTCAATGAGAAATAAAGTCCTGTATTTTCTGACAAATCCGTGAACGAGAACACCACAGCTCAATCATCAGCGCCTACCCTCCCCTCCTTTAATTTCTTCCTCTCCCCAACCAGAACAGAAAATCAATAAGCAAGAGGCCAAAAATAAAAGGCTGGACTTCAACTGGCATACCTAGAAACTAGTCATTCGCACGTACAAGGAGAAAGCAAATCGTTACCGTGTAGACTCTGAGAGCCCAGCACAACATTTTACTGTCCTAACTACAAACCAAACATTCTCATGTAGATTTCAAAGAACATCAGCCACCTAGCACCACCACACAAAACCTCAAACTAATGCTGCCTAAACGATCTTCAAATCACCAAGTCATATTCCTAAGAAGACATATACGTCATAGATAGAAGATATCCATGAACCATGTTGGAGAGAGTTGTAAATAAGCCACTAGATCATCAAGTTCTCACTTAACCGAGAAAACATTTTGATTGATCTTTACTGAGCTTCCAATTAACAACGTGGTCCAAACCTCAAACATAACAAAGACAAGGTATGACATTTGAACCTTAAACCATAGAAGGAAATGGTATAGCATCATTACCTCATGACATGAGAAAACAATGACAGACATAGTGTAAGTGTATTACAACTACCAATGGACATTAATTCTGGAGGCCGTACCTCATGAATAATGCATCATAACAAACTTTGACAATCAATGCCATCTTTTCCCTGCACTATATTCCTCATGGTGTTGGGAAACTACGGTTGAATACAGACTCTTTCGAAGAATTAAGCAACCATTTCAAAATGGAAAAAACACCGTGCTTCCGTACTGTGTTGAGTAGGTTGTAAAAAGCACATTGAATAGTTCAGAACAAGCTACATAAATTTGGTCCAGCTGGACTATTAACTCTCCATTGAAACAGGAAAGTGTCATAACATACCACACATATCATCACTTATTGTGCTAGAGATGAAAATAGAAATGCACTAGAACACAACATCCAAACAACATGTTCTTACATTAGAATACTCATGTCCAAACAGGAGATTCCAAGACCATACTCCTTAAACTTTACAGGCCTGAACATTCAAGTTAAGTTTCTTTCCTAAAAGAGCTTACAAATACCATAGCACCAACATGGAAAAAGCTAAAGACCAAAGTGAAGAAGCCACTTTGATTCTTCCATTAGTTCTCTACAAGAGCTTAAAGGCCCTAGAACCTAGAACTTCAAAATTCCAAACAGAAAGAACTCGAGTCAACATTAGAGTGAAATCCCGCTGGATTCTGCTTCAAGATACTTGCACATTCGTTCCATTACCTCTCTACCCTTAGCACTATTTTGCTGAAACCTCTCGACACATCGTTGCTCTATCTTCTCCGCCATTGAAGCGAGTGCTGACAATGGCTTAATCCTTATACTAGTCTCCTGCTTACAAATTGTCCACCCATTTAGATTATCAGGGTGAGGATCATACCTGATTTTCTCCTCCACTTCTATGAACTTCTCTAGACTCATGTTGCGAGTAGTGAGTTGCATCGACCGAGATCGTGCATCAACAACTGTTGATTCTACACAATGGCAGATTTCTTGACCAACAATTTTGCGCACGAACCATGGTCCAGGAGTGTGGATGGTTAGGGCACGAGTGGTGTAAAGCTTCCCTGCTTCAGTGTCAAGTTTGTGGTTCAAAGTGTCCACTTCAAGGATATGGGATAAAGTCCGCTTGTTCTCAGGGTCTGAAAACTTGCGCCAAGATGCAGAGGTTACTCGTTCCCAAGGGTGCTTGTAAATGTGCTCCTGCGCGTATGCTTTCACCATCGCGTTCCTTTCAACTTGACAACACACATTTTGTTAGTGCTAGAGTAAATACTCAGGTTTAGCTAATGGGGAGCAATGTTCACACAACACTTTCACAAATACAATCCATATTTTTTTTTTCCTTAAGGAAAATATATGAAATTATGCTTCAATATGTACCGGAAGTATATCAGGACAAAACATAGAGTTCTTTACCAAAATGGGAGTGTTTAAAGTTCCCTTAGCTTATTGAAAATATTGGAGTTATGACAACTGTCCAGATACAAATGTGGAGCCATTTGATACGTGCGGATCCCATGTGCATCGTGTAAAACTCACATGTAATGGACAGCGTTAGACACATCTATGTCTGGAAGTTTTTGTAACTTTGATTCAAAACCAAAATGAATAATTCTAAGCACACAGAGAGGCGGAAACAATATGCCTGTTCCTCAAGAACATCAAGACTTGTCACCAAATACATGCGCACTAAAGTTTCATCTGTTACATAAATTCTCCCAAGAATGAAAAAAAGAAAATGAATACATCTATCTTCTACTATACTATTATAAAGGAACACCGTTTATGATGTGAACGTAAGTTTTGAGCTTGACCCTTAGTCATATAATCCTTCAACATGGTCTTCGCTTTCGCTCTTAAATTCTCAATCATCGCTCTGCACACACGCTCTCAATCCTTGCACTCATAAATTTTAGTTGTTCGGGAGGGTTTTTAAAGACGTCCGTGCATTATGTGACTCTGACTTGCACCTTTTTTTTACCCAATCCACCCCTTTAACTACCTGAAAAGGCTGCCACGAAGAAAGGAATAATAACTACCACCCGAAGTTTCTTTCTTCCCACACATCCGGATTTCATTACACAACAACATCAAAATATTAAAGATTTTCCTCTCTCTATTGTTTGCATAACACGATTTGGACGTGCATCGTGTGTGCCGGGGGGGCGTCTAGTGTGAATATATACCAACAGATTCACCTCGGAGTTCGAAATCGATACAAGCGTTTTAGTATCAGCCACTGATCACAAGAAAAAGCAATGGATACATATCTGTACGTAATTGTGCATCTGTATACATAGATAATCACATCTCCATCAGCTTAAAACATCTAAAGAATTGGGAATAATTTGAGAGACACACGTAAATTGGAGTCCGGGAAACAAATTTCTAGGGCAATCGACAAGCAAACATGCGAATAATCTGTACGCAATTTCTAGGATTCGATAGGTATTAGGGACGAGCGTACCTGTTTCGCAGTGACTGAAACCACCGTGTAGATCGCAGGAAGAGAGAGAGAGAGAGAGAGAGAGAGAGAGGGGCGGCTTATGTATGTGCTTTGTGAAAAAAACGATTTAAGAAATTAATTAAATTTCTTGCGGCAAAAGCCACAGGGGGAAAGACTTGGAGCCGGAGTTTAGATGGGGGCCAAATTATTTCTTTTGTTCTGGTAGGCCGGCCCATTTCTTTCTGGGCCGCCCACCTCAACTTTCACAAATCTGGCCCAATTAAAAGTTCAACACAGCTATAAATTAATCGAGGGGAAAATGACAGCTCAGGAAGTGTTTTGATAATTAATACCCATTAAGGATGAGCTAAGAATATTTGTTAATGATCAAAATGTCCTTAGCGGGTATTAATTATCAAAACACGTCATTGGCCATCATTTTCTCTAATTCTTAGCCGGTCCTACTTTTTTTAGTTCATGGCTTTGGGGATCCTCCCCCGCAAAATCTTGTCACTTTCTCTCTCCTCTCATTCCCCCATCTTTCTCTCATCCGACAACATTACTAAAGTTATCTATGTCCATTCAATTTAGTTTTTTGCAAGAGTAATTGGTCGACAACTCTAGCAAATAAGGGGATCAAATTTTTGGATTTTACATGAAAAAATTACCATGTCACGTCTGAAAAGTCAAGGTACTCATGTAATTGGCAGGCAATATATAGAATTTAAAAGTAGTTACAATCACCCTTTTTGAGGTTGTGCGTTCAAGGCGTGATATCGACGTCCCCTTAAACCTTGGGACGGAGGCCTAACGACTCGGGTTTGGACCCTTCTGACTCCCCCTTATGGATCTTTCTGGCTGCAGGTGAGGCAGTGCGCATCTTTAGATTTCGACCACCTTCTGAAGACCCTCTGTGGGTTTGGAGACTCAATAGTCACGCCGTAGGGCAGGTCGCTCCCTCCATTCCCTTTCTTCTAGAAAACAAAAGAAAAAGAAGGAGACAACATTCCCAACTCCTTTTCCCCCCCTTCCTTTTGAACCATCTAATGTTTTTTTCCCCACTCTCTCTTGAACTTTAACCTCATCAAGCTGAACCCTCTCCCCACCCCTACTTGTTTTGATGTTACAAAAATATTTTATTCAGAAACACAATTATTAATTGGGTACTAGCCAGGTAGGTAATCTTAATTTCAATATTCAATTTTTCGATCAAATTAAGGTCATCTTTCATTCAGTAAAGTATAGAAAGGAATGAATGATTGGACAGGGCTCGAAAGGAATATATATGGAATTTGACAGAGACATAGATAGCTCATAGCTGTTCTTAGGCGAATGAATCAGTCCATTATTGGAACCCTAATTCAAACTCCTATAAAAGCTTGGGAATTGTCTTCATGCCTGAAATAGAATGGAATTTGCAATAAACGATACACATATCCGGAATTAGCTCCAGCGAGTCCACACACATCGAATTTTGGAGTCGTTCGATATGTGCACACTACATCGTGTGAGACTCAAGTGCATCGATCGCATCTTCAGGACTTCCGTGTCCCAAGCATTTCTATCCGCAATAACATCGATAATATTTGTAAAGCAAGAACAGATATGTACAAAAAAAACTTGAAAGCTACTTGCATAAATATGATCTTAGCTGCTGGATAGAAAATGATTAAGGTCGCTTGTTTCCAACGTACTCTTCTGTTTTTGCCAACATTGTATACATTAGTGGAAAGTTAGACAGGAAATTAGTGGGTTAACAATTAAAGGGGGTTCGGATATAAAAACAAAAATAATCAAATGGGGTTCGATATCTTTTCATAGACTCAAATCTCAGACCTGATCTTCGGCCCTTGAAAGCCAAGGGGTACTATCAGATGGTCTAGGAGCCACCACTCTCTTGTTTCTACTTCACCTATGATTTCAATTAACAAATTTGTTTTGCCAATATTGTATGCATCAGCAGGTATTAGCGGGAAGTTAGTAAGTTAGTTCACAGAGTGGTCCTGAACCTCAATCAACCGCCCCTCATGGGGCTCAAACCCAGGCCTCCACTCAAAAAGGCAGTGGGTGATGCCGACTGAGCTAAGAACTCATTGGCAAATAACAACTAATTACTTTCTAGGTTAATTACAAGATCCAAACATTGGATTCACATGAGAAAAAATCCTACACACTCAATTAATTTACTAAGAAAGTCAAAGTTAGAGGAGACTTACTGATCTCTCCAATCTAGGATCCATTTCCTAATAAGAGTTACAACTATTTTTTATTCGTATATGTTTTACTAGTTCAATTTCTTTATTTGTTTTATTTCTCAAACCAAGACAATGCCATGCACATGCTTTTACAGATTCTGTAATTTCTTAATCTACTGCTTGATATATTATTTTTTCCCCCTTTTATATTATATCAAAGCTAAAAGTATCCCATTATTTTCGTGGGATTGTCGATCAGTTGTTAATAAAGAATGTTGTATAGTATTTTATAATGAATATAACATTTAATATCTTTTTTTTAGTAAATATATATCCCTCTAGATAATACTACTAGCATGCCATGCATCGTCATCGATATCGACAGTTAATTTGCCACCATTTGATTTGATTAAATTACTTTTACCCATTGTTGAAGTATACAAAAACTATGTAATGAGAAGATTATTCGTTATTTTATCATTCCATTGATAATCAGGCCACATGCCTAGAGGCAGGGTTTGTATGTATTTCGAGAAAAAGAATTGATGACAATTAATTAGAAACTCAAAAGTTGGCTCTTCATATCTATGCTGATTTTATCATATAGAAGTGAAATGGTAAAATATACAACTCATATTCCGGTGACAAGTGGACTGCTGTTGGTGCCTACCTACCTTATACTCCCATGCACATGAACAGGGTTCGATTTTCGTAAGCACTTATCTTCTTTCTCAAGTCCCCTAGGATATGTTTGGGGACAAATACATGTCAAAAGCTTATTCCTTTTATCCCATATTGTTTGTCCATTTTTAAAAGTTGTAGTACAATTTTTTGGTTAAAACTAAAATACTTATGTGTTTATTTTTTGAAATTTTTTGGCACCCAAAAATTAAATGAGATTTTTAAATTGAAAAAAGAATTCATGAACGTGCTTATTATTACTATTATTTTTGTTTTAAAAAAGACCTGACTTTCAAAAGAAGAAACAATATTGGAAGGGGGGAGTATACAATAAGTTATGAATTATCGAGCCAATGTTATGTAATTTTATGCGATTTAAGGAGTACACGTTGTACAAATTCTAATTAAAGTGTGTATTAGTAGCATTTTTTTCTCTTACTCTTAGAAGACAAATGTTGATCGATTTTATTCACTAATGAAGTTAGTAATCTATTTTAAGGACATCGTGTTATACATTTTACATAGGCATCAGTGTGATTTTTCCTATTTTTTTTTTTTGGTCAAGCGGAAAGTTATGTATTAACTTAAACGATCAAAGTCAACAAACCAAATAAACGGCATTCATGAAGGTTCAAAAAGACTACAAGAGTCGTAGATTAGATCCTAAGATGACCAATACCCATGGCATCGGCCAGAGCGAATTCCCTAGCTGCAAAAGGAATGGAGCTAGAGACTACTAAATTTTGATCCTGCTGCGATCCAAGTCTGGCCAGGCAGTTTGGTTGGCTTGACGATAGATGTGGACGACGAATGAATTTGTCCGAAAGCAATTGTTCGAGCTTCTTCCACTATGTGACGGTGGGGGTGATCAACAGGTGATCCTTCATTGCAAAAACCCACTGCCATGCTCGAATCAGACTCTATGGTAACATTTGACATGGCCTTTTCCAAAATGATCATGAGGCCTCTATAAATAGCCCATATCTCTACTTCCAAGCTGCTGGTGCAGGTTGTTTTGCCATAATAACCTAGGATCCAGTTCCCCGAGCTATCTCTGACCACTCCTCCAAAGCCAGCCGTATTGGTGGACTCATACAAGCAGCCATCCGTGTTCAACTTTAGATGTCCTGGTGAGTGTAAAATCCAAAATATTAGAGTCCCATGATGTTTATCATTGGTATGCGTAGCCCTAAAAGCAATAAAAATTTCCTGAGTGTAGATTTTTCCTATTCAAATAGTTGTTTTTGTTCGGTTTATTGGTTCTGTTTAATTTAGTCTCTGTAATAAATAATTTTGTCAATTTTGGTCTCTGTTAAATGCATTCGCTTGTATGTATCGATTAATCGATTAATCTAAACCAATTAAATTTTCAACATTTTTTTAATCATAATTTTCGATTAATTACGATTTGTACAAGTCCACAAAACTTCTTACAACACCATTTAAAGGGACTCATATTATCATTGTGCGGATCAACTAATGCCCTGAAACCTTTTATATATTTTTTATGGGGCAGGAAACCACCTTTATCTTGTTTTTTTGTTTTCATTTGTAAAACCTAATATACTCTTGTTATCAGTGTTAATATTGCAAATATTTTTGTTTCTGCTAGAATAGAACAATTGTAATAAAATGAGAGATCCAAGCTTTAATCGGAATCTCTGGTACTTCACGACGAGAATGGTATTCAATTTGACGAGTGCGCATAAGTTGATCCGAATCGATATCCCAAGTTATATATACTAAAATAATGAAATAATTGACCCAAGAAAACAACCCTAAAATTCTAACCCTAACCCTAAGCCTATAGGCCCCCTATACCCTAACCAATTGAAGTATGCATAGGTATGCACAAAAGAAAACAAAGGCTGCAGTAGTCCTAGAAGAGTTGAATACAATATAATATTGCTAGGCTAGGACTAGGAGTACTACTTCCCTTTAGAAGGAAGGGGGGCTTTGTTAGTCCGAGGCGACACGAGCATTTCCCCGGCATTGCCTCCCATGCACACACACTCACCCCGGCCCCTTGTTTGAAACTCGATCTCAAACTTTCCTCTCTGGATTCTCGCGAGCTAGCTAGCTAGCTAGCGTCTTCCCAAACTGCCCTCGTGATTTCCCGTAAACTACAATGCCTACCTACCTCCCCTAAACTGCTCTAAGTTTCAAAAGATCATAATCACCAATCCTTATGTATATAGTATTTTGTAATGGTGTATATATATATACACTCACTACAAAAATGTCATCCTTTTTGTTTTTGTATGGTGTGATATATATTGTTTTGCTGAAATGCCATAATATGCCTCAAACACCCAAGCAGTCTGCTATAACAAACTCCTTGGCAGCGAGCGACGCTGCACATTTGGTGTAACATTAGTTAAGTTATCATTGTGTTGACATTCAAAACGGGCAAGACAATCGGCAGTCTTGATTGGCTTATCGTTATGTATGGGTAAATAATGGTGGTGGTTTTGGCTGTAATAATTCTGGCCTCCTCCACTAGTATGCGCTAAGGGTGATTCAGAGGCGGTCCTTCATTGAGCAACGTCACTGCAATACTGGAGTCGGATTCTATCTTCACATTTGTCATGCCCGGCCTTCTCAAAGAAAATCTTTAGCCTCCGTAGATAGCCCAGATAATGATAGTTATTGTTTATTAATCAAACTAGAGAATTTTGTGTAGTATGCTTTGGAAATAATAATGCAAAAACTGTTTTTGTTGGTACCAAAATTTCAATATATAAAAGACTTGTACACTGGATATAGTACAAGTCTTTTATGTATTAAAGTTTTGGCATTATCACCAATCGCTTTGGGAAGTAAAACTAGAGGGTATAATAGTCACTAATCGCACAAAAGTGGGTCCTACTCAGGAATTTTGTCGTATAGGTGCAAGCATGCAAATTTGCAGATATGTCCAGCGGATAATCAGGGAAGGGGCTCTCAAAGGGTGGGACCAAATGTTCATCAGTCAAACAAACGAAAGAAGGTGGGCCTATGCTGAACCGACACGTGGCGGTCACATTCCTCCGAACCTGGCCGCAAAACCCCAAACGGCGTGGCGGTCTGATTAAATGCCGGTGTCGAATCCCCACCCCACCACCTGCATTCACCACCCCCCAACTTCCAATATAATACCCTCTCTCTCTCTACACACATTTTCCAAGAAATAAATATAGGGAGAGAGAGAGAGAGAGAGAGAGAGAGAGAGAGAGAGAGAGAGAGAGAGAGAGAGTTTCTTCATCCTCGTTTGGGCCTGCAGTGGTTGTAAATTTTCCAATTTCAATGGTCTCCTCTGCATACACACATTGCATGTATGTATCCATAATGTCCAGTAGTACCTTTGTTGTATTGTTTTTGGAGTGATTCGTTTAGTGTTTTCGGTCGATGGGTTTAAGTTTTTTTTTTTCCCCTTCATTTGATTTATTTGATATTGTAGGGGCCGGGGCGTTTGGAGGCTTGCTTTTGGGTTGAAGAAGTTGCAGTCCGTCAAATTAACCCAAACTTTTATATAGTTCCTCTCAGACTCAGTCAGTTGTGTACAGAATCTGGCAGGGAAATGTTTCTTCAACAATGGCAGGTAGACTTTTAAAGTTTTCTTTTCTTAAATTTTCCTCTTTGGGACTTCAAAAAGTACTATTTGCATGTGTCTGATTGTCAAGTATTATATCCCAATTCCGAATATATGCAAAATAGATGATATATATTATTTGCTTAACACTATGGCCTTTATCCAATGTATGCTGCATATATAGAGATATAATGTGTACATAACATCTTGTTGCACATTCATGCAATAATATGATTTTCCATAAATAAATATATATATATAATATAATATAATATAAATAAAATGCCACCATCCCAATTGAAAATCATATATATAAAAATAATGCCTCCTATATGTATCGGGGATGGTTCTGTGTGGGGGTCAAAGTAAAAATGTGACCGTCAAGTTATTGTAGATGAATTTTAAGCAAAAACAGTCAAACACCCCATCTGAAAATCATAACTTGGTTTTTGAAGTTTACATTAATTCCATTTCTGAACAAAGCAACAACATTGCTAACATTTTTTTTTTATAACACCACGTGTTTGGTCCAGCTTACGCCCAGCTTAATTTATTTCGAGATGACTGACATTCACTTATTTTATCCATCACTTGAAGCCTAAAGGTACTGGCATTCACATATCATGAACGTTAGTGAATTTCATGATGGGCCCATTATACACACCATTACGTATGTGCCACACAAGAGGTAACTACCAAAATTCATAAAATTTCATCATCATCTTAATTGTGGGAAAAAAAAAAAACCCCCCCACAGTGACATGGCCCTGATACATTAACAGAATGTTGATCAACAGCCACCATGACAGGAAACCCTAGATTAGCAGGCATAGCAACTAGTACTAAATTTCTCCTAATTAATCACTCTAATTGAAAAAGGGTCAACTGATCAATATTTGCATGAACTCTACCCTAAAATCAGAACCGCCCATTCAACTTACTCCAGACGTGGCAATCCAATGGACGGCTAGGATCTTTCAAAGTTCTTTATTACATCTGAGTTCTGAGTGGAAGACAGGAGGCACATAGTCAAAGATGTAGCTAGTGGGTACAACACAGGCTTCTAGTTATAGAGGACATGCACTTTAAAAATAAGCATTTTTTAAAAAATTTTATTATTGAGTTTTAAGTTAGACATTGACGAATGCGGTTTCCAATTAGATGGTCAACGGAATTCTAACTTTGGAAAACCCAACAAAATCGTTCAATCTTTTCTTATTCTATTGTTAGTTAAATAATTTGGTTAAATTGAAGTCCTTATTTTTTTAAAATAAAATTGAAGTTTACTCTTTTTTCTAGTCCTTTTTTGATTTAATATGTCGGCTACTTGGTATTAAAAAATTTGCATGTCCGTACACACACATCGAACTTTAACACATGCAGGACTCGGGGATCCACAAAATGGTTTACACTTAAAGAACATACTCCTACCCTAGGTATAAAATGGAATGGGAGTTTGGTATATAGACTGATAGTATCTGTTATATTTACAATAGTAAAATGCTAATTTTGGAAAAGATTATAGTCAGGAACAAAGTTAATTAGGATTCATAATTTAATTTTGGTGCAGTAAAAAATATATTTGTCTCCAAAATATAATACTTCTTTTTGTAGGGCTTATGAAAATTATCAGATAATGAAAACTGAAGCTATTTGTAATTGGAGAACAACATTTTTCAACAAATACTTGTGAAATAGAGAGCAATAACAAGAATTTTCAAATAAAAAAGGGGCCATTTTAAAATATATTTTTTATAATGTTGAGAGGGTGATATAACCCCCTGCCTTTGTCGTTGAATATGCAAATTTGTATTTGGTTATTGATTTACTTTTACCATAACTTTTTTTGGGATCAACTTTACCATAACTTGATTCCCTGCATAATCTTATTCATTTTTGACCTTATAGTCGATGATATCTACATAATTTTACCTCAGGGTTTTTATGGATCCGTCACTAACTCGTGAAATCTTTAGTTTAGTGTTACCTTGCACTAAACTTTTTCGGAGTATTGCTATACCAATAGAGCAATACTACTGACACTGCATTTTTTGTGAGATGTGGAACCTACTATACTTGTGTTTATGGAGTGAAATGAGTATATAAACTAGTACAAGTGGATGCACAATAGGCAGAGAGAGAGAGAGAGAGAGAGAGAGAGAGAGAGAGAGGTAACTTTGCGTAGGAGTGTCCCCAATGGATGATCTGCAGAGTGTGGGAATGCTGGGCTTTGGGGTGTCATTTATTGCTTCCAACGAGGAAGAGAGTTCCAATACACTAAAACCCAACTCGGTTAGAGAGAGAAAATTATACTACTATTTAACTATCCCAGTCTACGTGGACTAGTCACCGAAGTCAGGTCAGTCATTCAAATATGTGACTGGTGTCATGTAATAAACAAATATATACTGATCGATTTTAATTCTCTTTCTTTGGTAATTGTACTTCTTTTTTGTTTTATTATTTGGAAATATATATATAATATATAATGACACCATTGTGAGTGTGAAAAGGTCTACACACACAAAAATAATGAAATTTCAGACGAAAAAAAGTGTGAAAATCGCAATCTTTAAGATAGATCGAGGAAGAGATTTGGTGTGGATTGGATTTTTCAGTTGGAATGGTGTGTTTGTCTTCCGGGAGGACAAACCACCAATATTATACTTGGAAGACACCCGTGGCCTTTGTTGTTACGTAAATTATTATAGACTTCATAAGTATTGGAATTTGATCACAACTGTGAGCGAGACCACTTAAAGTGACTACCCTTGCAAAAAGGTGTTAGCAGGAAACCCTAGAAACAATCCCTAGAGAGAGAGAGAGAGATTTTAAATACCTTGTATCTGTCATAGTTTTCTCTTTTTCAGCCTCTTCTCCTTCCCTTTATCCTTTCTCTTTCTCCACCAAACTAAAAAGAACTCCAACGGAGAGAGAGAGAGAGAGAGAGAGAGAGAGAGAGAGAGAGAGAGAGAGAAGTTCCAGATTTTTAACCTGGTAAAACCCAAAGGCATCTCACTCCAAGCATTTACATCTTCTATTTGTCGTCCACGAAATATCATTAACTGTTTTTGTTATGATTTTGCAGGGGAACTTTGTTGATTGATTACCAGAGAAAGTTTGCAAAAAGTTTTATGGGTTCAATGAATTCAAACAACTGGCTTTCCTTTCCTCTTTCTCCCACTCATTCTTCTATACCACCGACTCTGCATGCCTCTCAGTCCCACCATTTCTCTCTAGGGTTAGTAAATGACACCATGGATAACCCTTTCCAAAACCAAGGTGAACTACTCTCTCTCTCTCTCTCTCTCTCTCACACACACACACACACAGAGGCTACGCCGAAAAGAAATCGCTACTTATTACTTTTGTTTCTTTTGAAATTGTATAGAGAAAACTCATTCAGAATTACGTGACAATTATACATTCGGATTATGATCCATAATGTCTGTGACATTATTCTGTTCGTCACCATTTCGATATGTAATTATACTATTGCATGTTTTCAGAGTGGAATTTGATGAATGCTCACGGGGGCGGTGACGTTCCAAAGGTGGCAGACTTTCTCGGAGTGAGCAGCAAATCTGATCAGAGCCAGTCAGATCTTGTTTCTTACAATGAAATCCAGGGAAACGAAAATGATCATCACTACCTATTTTCAAGCAACAGTTTGGTTCCACTTCCATTGCAAGAGACATTGGGGAACAACAGCACCCCCCCTAGTTCCTATGAATTCCAGGAAAGTTCTAGTAATTTGCAGTCTTTGACATTGTCCATGGGCAGTGGGAGCAAAGGGTTGACAAGCGAAGCTGGTGTCGAAAACAGTACTAATAGTATTACTAATTCTATTGTTGAAGCTGCCCCTAGAAGGACATTGGATACATTTGGGCAAAGAACTTCTATATATAGAGGTGTAACTAGGTGAGTATATACATTGATCTATTTAACTTTTATTTTTTTTGATCGCCGAAAGTCAGTACTATTAGAGTACGTAGTTACATTAGTATCATGAAAGAGGAGTTCAACTCTTCACCTCTTTTTCCTTGGCACCTGTATATGTGCATTAGAAGTGCACTCAGGTGTCAGGAGGAAAAAAAAAACTTTTAACTTCAGACACATAACTCAAGTACCCAAAAAGTGCTCAGAATTTAAAAACTATGTCATTTCGCATAGTCTGTGCCACATCAAGTTAAATCTGTGCATCATACATTCGTGATGTAAGAGTTTTTTTTCTGGGTATGGAACACCTTTTGGATAAGGGTACGTTTTTTTTTTTGGGAACGTAGCATTTCCGAGATCTAAGCCTTTTGGTTGGAGTGCAGGCATAGATGGACAGGAAGGTATGAAGCTCATCTCTGGGATAACAGTTGTAGAAGGGAAGGACAATCAAGGAAAGGTCGCCAAGGTACAAGATTGTGTCTCTGTCTTTCCATAAATAAGAAAAAAACTATGATATACATGAATTTATGACAATTTCTTGAGCTAAAACATCTTAATGATCATTTTCTGCCATTGACATGGGTTGTGTTTCTTGGCTACCACCATCACGTATATCCAGTCTATTTGGGTAAGTGCAATTTTCTTTTTCCAATCATTTGCTTCTTATTTAATGGTTAGATCTTTTTCAAAATTATCTTTTCCCTTTCTGCTATTTATTTTCTTTTACTTTGAGCAGGTGGGTATGATAAAGAAGATAAAGCAGCTAGGGCTTATGATCTTGCTGCACTGAAGTACTGGGGGACATCTACCACTACCAACTTCCCTGTATGTGTTGGGATTAAGAGTGCAATTAAGACATATTTTCAGTATGTACGGATTTTGGATTTGTTGAGAGAAAAGTTTAAGTAAAATTCCTCACTTCTAAGGGAAATTTTGTTCTATCCATTTAAGTATGCTAAGGGCTAGCTCCGATTGTATTGGTTTCAGCCTTTGATCTTTATGACTAATGAAATCTTCTTCACCGTTTAAAAAAAGAGTATGCTAAGGGCTTCGATTATCGCATGTTTGATCTTGTTAACGTGGTTAAAAAATTACAGATCAGTAACTACGAGAAGGAAGTTGAGGAGATGAAACACATGACGAGGCAAGAATTTGTGGCCTCAATTAGAAGGTAAGAATCATGCATATGCTCTCTCATCTATTCTTAAGAGTTGTTATTGGCACCATACGAGAAAGGGTGGTGATAATACGTAAATTTTTAAAGTTCCGAAAGATAAAATAACGATATGGCCTTTTATGATTTTATTTTTCTTCCTTTTCAATCTAAAATACCAGATTTGAAATTTCAAAATAATAACACCCGTATTATTTGTTAATCTTTTTTCAATATGAAAATGTTGTTTGCATTTTTGTATGCTCTCATAAGAGTTCTTATTGAAACCGTACTTCAAAGTGTACACATATTTTTATGTGAATATATTTGTTTTGTAAATTAGATCCTTAATCTCCCCCTAGATGCAACGGCATTTGAGTTCTGTCACATGTAGTTTCATTTTTTTAACAATGGGGGATGAAATAGGCCTGCTCTGGTACCATATAAAATTTTTATACCAAACCTGCAAATTTAAGCTAGTGGATGAAGAGGTCTGAATATCATATTAAGTGATCACGTACACATTCAATACCAACCTATGTGAGATTGTATTCCTTAACAAGGTGTTATCACGGTACTTTGTTAGCTGCATGTGCAATATTTTTTCGACAGTAACTTACTTTCTCGATCACGATCATCTGGTAATTCATTTCAGGAAGAGTAGTGGCTTTTCTAGGGGTGCATCGATGTATCGTGGAGTTACAAGGTTATAAACATACCCCTCTCGCTCTCCCTCTCTCTCTCTCTCTCTCTGACTCTAAAGAAGATGTTTCTAAACAGGCATCACCAGCATGGAAGATGGCAAGCGAGGATAGGAAGGGTGGCAGGGAACAAAGACCTCTACTTGGGAACCTTCAGTGAGTTATATATTTTCCTTTATTAACTTCTTGATGTTTCAGTTCATTACTTGTGGAGAAATCGGCCAAATTAACAAATACACATCGCGAAGAATACTGCAGTAAGAAAGAAGCCAGCATGTAATGAATGAATAATTCTAAAACATTATAGGTTGCATGCATATAACAAGTATTTATAACTTAGGGTTTACGTCATCAATTGTTGTGTCATATTCATGTCTTGGTTTCGGGAGCGCTACTCCTGTTCTAATTAATCGCTGCAAATTAAATGCACCTTAGTAGATGATGTGAATAATTTTGAACGTTGTCAATGTCCCAAGTCGGCCCGTCCCCGTGTGTTTAACTTTAGAATCAGATGAATCCGAGAGTATGACAAACTTTTTTGAACACTTGAAGCAAATTGTTCATCTGTTAGGACTTTTGTTAATTTCTATTTTATTTGTTCTCATTTTCGTGTATTTCGTAAACAAACATTGAGAAGTCAAGAAATTGTTGTTATGATCGTGAGTCTCGAGTCTCTCGACTTCTACATTTCACAGTAAGACAATGCTTATCCTCATGAATGCAAATTGGACGATGCAGGCACGGAGGAGGAAGCCGCGGAAGCATACGACATAGCGGCGATAAAGTTCCGAGGCCTAAACGCCGTCACAAACTTCGACATGAACCGCTACGACGTCAAGGCGATCCTCGAAAGCAACACGTTGCCAATCGGAGGCGGAGCCGCCAAGAGATTGAAAGAAGCCCAAGCCATCGAATCGTCGCGAAAACGCGAAGAAATGATGGCTCTAACCACGAACTTCCAAAACTACCCCTTGCTGCTTCACCAGCAGCAGGCATACGAGCAACCTCAGCCTTTGCTCTCTCTACAAAACCATGACATTTCTCCGTACGGAAATGACCCCGCGTTTCAGCATAATTACATTCAGACCCAGCTGCAGTTGAACCAGAGTACCCAGTTCTATAATGGGTATTTTCAGGGGAATCCGGGTTTGTTTCATGGGTTGATGGGTGTGGGCGGATCCTCATCTTCGGTTATGGAGAATAATGGGAGCTCAAGTGGGAGTTATGGTGGAGGGTATTTTGGTAATAATGGTCTTGGAATGGGTTTGAGCTCAAATTCGGGTACTAGTGTCGGCGGGCCAGGTCATGAGGAACTTGCTCTGGTTAAGGTGGATTATGATATGCCGTCGAGCGGGTATGGAGGATGGGCCGGGGATTCGGGTCAGGGGCCCAATAATGCTAGTGTTTTTTCAATGTGGAATGACTGAAGAGGGAGAGGAAAGAGAGAAAAATTACTAGGTGGTCTTGGGTCACTGCTGCGGGGTGTCTCAACCACGTTTTCCACCATAAATTCATTTGGAGCTTAGGACTAAGTATATAGCTCTCAAATAAATTTGTAGGGAAGAATGGCGTTGGAGTATCACGTTGCTGTACCCCAGAACCACTAAATATTTACTTGAAAGTAAGAGGTTGGGAATTTACTTTAACTTGTTTTTTTGTTGTTGTTTTCATTTCGAGTAGGATCTGATTATCATCAAAGGTGGAGCTAAATTTTGCGTTCTATGTTGTTGTCAAGAGATGTTGATTGTCCAAAAAAAGCTAATGGGCTATGTTTTTTTGCTTAATTAATGATTAACTATCTTCTTCTTTAATGTTTCTTTCACTCTCTTTATTGTTTTCTTTTTGCAGCACCTTCTCTTTTCATGTTTCTTAGGACTTGTTTGCTTTCCATGCAAACAAAAGATTTTGGGATTATTTGTATGTCGGACTCCAAGCCGTTTAGATCAATCCTTCACACCGAAAGCTGAAAAGACATCATAATGATTGGGTGGTTGTTAGGAGTTCTAGAGTGTCATTTGCCAAGCTCCAAGAGTACTGAATAATTACTTGTTCGCAACATAAAGATTTTTTAGACGTAGACTGAACACCAACATGAAGCCTATCTTCCATGGCAGAGGTGCAAAGCTAGGGCTTCGAAGGGGTTCATCCTCCATTATTTACAAACTTTCAGTACAGTTTATATTTGAGTACAATTTATACAATCACTGGTAAAAATAATTAAATTTAGGAGAATAATAAATTTGTTAATTTAGTTTTTTTTTTTTAAATTGGAACATGAGCATTCCTTTGAAAAATAAACAAAGTCAGATGCGAAAAATCGTCGCAATTCCTTTGTAGTTTGTTCCTTCCAAGAGCAAAATTAGACCAATCCCATTAAAATTAAGGAACAATTATATATTTGCCTGACATTAATCTATGCACATACTGACCAAGGACGGAACCAGGATTTTACCCTAGCAGTGACGAAATGTATTCTGGAAAAAACTAGTAGTGGCGAGACTATATAAGTTGGGCATAAATTTTTTTTTTACATGTAATAATTGCATTTTCTAAAATTCTTGTCGTGGCGGTCGCCGCCACTAGACCCCCCCTGATCCCATCCTTGATACTGACATACAAACATAAGGATTGCTGCCATGAGATTTAAACAGCTTGTTGAAACTTGAAGCAGCGAATTTGGGTGGTGGTAGGTTTCGTAGTTTATGGGGAAACACGAGGGCAGTTTGGGCAGATCGAAAGTAGCTAGTGCTAGCTTACGAAAATCCAGAGGAAAAGTTTTTGAGAGTTTCCAAGAGTGGTACTGTGTGTGCATGCATGCATGGGAGGCAATGCCGGAAAAATGCCCCTGTCTCCTTGGAACGAAGCCCTTAGAAAGGCACTACTTGTATTTATATATATAGGAAGGCATATGCACCCTCATGTTTTGTTATGTGCAAATTAAACCTAGTTTAAATTTAGGGTTAGGGTTGTTTCCTTGGGCCGCTCGTTCTCTGTTGCAGCTAGCTACATGTCCTTTTCTTTTTTTTTTTGGTAAACTAGTAGCAATAGATAAAGTTAAGAGTCATACAAGAGTCTAGGGTATTCCACCCCATTTGCGTCCTCGCGAAGTTGCGAGTTAATACAAACCGGAGCAACATCAAATACATGAAAATCTAGAGCATCATCAAACGACATACTAGCTAATACATCCGCACATTTGTTTCCTTCGCGGTAGATGTGGTCAATCTTCTCTACTCCCAGCTGTCTCATCAAACATCTGCAATCATGTATGAGATTATTTAGAACATGTCGGGGCTGGTTTGGGCCCATAATCAGTTGGATGGCTGCCTTTGCATCCATTTCCACATGGAGGGGAATAAGTTGCTTGTTGTAAGCAAGTTGTAGACCATCCCTAAGAGCCCACAGTTCTGATTCCAAAGCTGTCATTTGGCGGAGAGTTCTGTGGAAACCAATTGCCCAGCTTCCTTTGTCATCTCTAATTAAGCCACCTGCTGTGGCTTGTTGAAGCCCCTTTTTGCATGCACCATCTGTATTGAGTTTGAAAAAAGGGGTGGTGGGGGGGGACCATTTTACGAGCACAGTGACCCTTTTTTGGGGTTTCAGGTTTGGAATTGCAATATGGTGCCATTCAATTGCTAGAGCAATTGAAGAAGCAATGGTGGAGTTAAGGTGTTCTCTGGCCCGATTTGGTTCATTTTGGAAGAGGGTTTTGTTTCTGAGAAGCCAAATGTTCCAACAAGTAAAGGGGAAAATAATACACCATGGGATCCCCGACTGGTGGATTATTTTTGATTCACAGTTTAATTTTAGCCAAAACGGGAGAGGAGAGGGGAAGAAAGATAGAGCACTGCTAGGAATACCGATGCCTTCCCAAACGCTAGTGGCCACATGGCAATCCCGGAGGACGTGAGCCGTGGTTTCACTATCAGCATTACAAACTTCACAAAGATCATTTTGGGAAATATTCACTATCAGCATTACATGTCCTTTTCTTGCGGCAACTATATTGACAATCTAGCTAGCTAACCCACAGGCAATGGGGTTGGGCTGATGGATCGATAAATTAAAGACGTAACAAAACAATGGAAGCATAATAATTGAAATTGAAATTACCATGGAAGAAGAAATCACGAGTATTAATTACTGTAATTAGCAATAATCGACATAAAGACGAGGGAAGAAATTAAAATACGTAAATCAGAACAACTTGAGTAATTGCTCTCGATCGGACTTGGACTGTCCGGTCACCCATGATGATTCAAGTGATTAGAAGCCGAGGACTAATAGTCATAATTAATGGTTGTCGACCACCTCGGAGAAGTGGAGGATGGTACCTGCATAGGGTCAAAAGTGCATTTTATGAGAAGTCAGTGGATGCAATTGCATGCCCCCACTCGACCCCATTTCAGTCATCGCTAAGATGCAAAATAATACAATCTGGAGCAACATTGAAAATATGAAAGTCTAAGCCATCATTGAAATACATATTAGGTAATAAGTCCGCAAACTTGTTTCCTTCGTGGTAAATGTGATCAATTCTTTCCACTCCCAGCTGCCTCATCAAGTACCTGCAATCATGGATAATATTATTCAGGCTGTGCCGCGATGGAGTCGGTCCCATAATGAGTTGGATGGCTGCCAAAGCATCCATCTCCACGCAAAGAGCAAACTGATTGTTGATGGCCAATTGCAAGCCATCTCTAACAGCCCACAACTCTGCCTCCATGCATTGGCCTCAAAGTGCGGTGGAAGTCGATAACCCAGGTCCTATAAGAATCACGGATAAGACCTTCTCCCGTAGCTTGACTGAGGTTTGTCTTATAGGCACCATCAATGTTCAATTTAAAACAGTCTGTGTGAGCCGGGCACCACTTAACAAGAAGAGTACGTTTACTACGGGGTGACAAAAACAGGATAGCGATGTGTTTCCATTCAACCGACTGGGCAATGGAAGATTTGAGGCGGGCACCTCTTTCCTCTTTCACTCTGCCGTTAGCATTATTGGAAAGGCAAAATGCATCAGCAAAAACTTGTCTCTAATCAGCATATATAAAAGTGAAGAGTTAACTTAGTAATTACTCCATTAAACGGGGGTATGACTATGTATCGGTTAGATATTATCTAGCTATAGCTAGACAAATAAACAACGATCGATGTCGATATCAGAGGCCTAAATTTGCATTGTATAATGACCTATATTCAAAACTCTGGCTCTCTATGCATTTGGGTTTGGGCCCATCATCGAAGGGAAGAATAAAAGTTAGAGGTTTACTCACTTCTAAAGTCTCAGGTTTAAACTTCTTATAAGGTGTTATCAATTTTTTGGGGGTCAGTCCATACAGAATTTTACTCTGACTTTAATTACCACTCTGCAAGTGGCCGGACGGTTGGAATTGACTTCCAAAATTAGTCAAGATGCGCGAAAAATGACCCATTATCAACTGATAGACGTAGGCCTAAATTTGCATTGTATAACAGCCTGTACATATTTAAAACTCTGACTCTCTATGCATTTGGGCTGATCATCATCAAATGGAAGAATGAGAGATAAGAGGAATTACCATCTTTAATTTTCTAATCACCACATGAAGAACAACTTTCTTATCCTAAAACAAATGGTGGCGAACTAATTACTGACGATAGGGATGACGACGGTATGCTATTATTTAAACGGATTTTATCAAGTTTTTGCTTCTTGGTATACAATACAACATTCTTTATTAGGCCATCCACAATGGTAATAATCAAAAGCCAATTATTTTTAAAGTTAATAATGTTTGTGCAAAAGATGACTTACAATGGTATAATCAAACTTAGCAACGTTCTTAGAAATAATCAATTTTTGGATTTTGGATAACCAAAACTAGCAACCTTTTTTAATAATCAAAATTTGTGGATCCAACACCACATAAGTTAACTGGTTCTAAAATTTATATACACGTGTGTTTCAACCGGTATTTTCTTCTTCTCTTCTTCGCCCGCTCTATATCTTTTTCACTTGACCCACCAACTATTTCTATTTCTTTCCCTCCAAAAGTGAAACTCATATCTTTCGATTATCTACAATTCAACTCATCATCGCCGGATTAAGTTATTTCACCCTTCTTTCTCGTTTCTATTTTATTTCTTTTTTTCCAAAATTAAGGGAGGGAATCGATATATTTTTGTTCAAAAAAAAATGTAATGGAGGGAAGTGAATGGCGGAAAACAGAGAGAGAGAGAGAGAGAGAGAGAGAGAGAGAGAGAGAGAGAGAGAGAGAGAGAGAGAGAGAGATTGTAGTGGATCCTTTATTTTGGTTATGGGCTTGAAGTGACCATTGTGGACATCAACATTGTTAAGGTTAGCAACCTCTTAAATGAATAATAAAAAACTGATGTGTCAACTTTTGATTATTAATTTTTTATCATACCACTGTGGATGGCTTAAGCACACAACTACTTGTGTTGTAATCGACAATCCCGCGAAAATAATGGGATTTTTGTAGTTTCCATAGAATATAAAAGGGGAAAAGAGATAAAAAGAAATTCATTTAGAAACAAACAGAATCTGTAAATCATGTGCATGGCATTGTCTTGGTTTAAGGTATGGTACGTACCAAATATAAATTAAATTAACCGAAACTTGAACACATCTATAAGAAAACTACTCATATTAGGAAATGGGTCCTAGATTGGAGGGAATAAGACGATACATGCAATTCAGAAAGTCTACTGGTACAGATCAACAATCTGTACCAGTGGGTACAAACCCTTTTTTGGGCCCATTTGGGTCTCAAAAAAATGATCAGAGTTGCTCATTCTGTTTAAAATACTTTGCTTATGGTCCCTACAAAAAATAAGCTTAATCCGGTATTGGTTAGAATATTTATGAAACATCCAAACTTTGCTCTAGAATTCAATAAAGCAAAGTTTGGATGTTTCGTAAATACCCTTACCGATACTGAATTAAGCTTATTTTTTGTAGTGACTATAAGCAAAGTATTTTAACCAAAATAAGCGACTCCAATTATTTTTTTGAGACTCAATATGGGCCCAAAAAGATGTTTGTACCCACTGGTACAGATTTTTGTTCTATACCAGTAGCACCATTCCATGCAATTTGACTTAGTAAATTCAGTGAATGTGTAGGATTTTCATTTGCTCATGTGAAGCCCCATGTTTGGATCTTATACTGGGAAATAAGTTGTTAATTAATGCAAAATCAGCTGCCAAATATGAAATAAGTTGTTATACTTGTTTGTCTGGTGCATTTAGCTAACATCATGTTAGCTCCTTTTGTTTTGGTGTATTTTAAAAATCGAGAGGTGCGCAGAAGGATAGGTTGAGATCTTGCGAGTTGCAGCAGGAGAGTCATGTGTACTTTTTGATGTCATTTTTTTTTTTGCTAAAAAATGGTTATGTCTCAAAATACTTGGGTAAAAGTAAAAAAAAAAAACTTTTCTGATTCATTTCGTCGAGACGAATCAATAACCCACAAAAGTTTAGGGAGCAAAATTAACAAATACGAAAAAAATTCAAATACGAAAAAAACTCCCAGATTTAAGTTAAGTTCAAGAGAACGGGGCCTTAGTATTAATGGGTTCAACTGTATGTGCACTTCGGTCCCAAAATCATGTGGAAGTAATGAGCTTATTTTCAAAAGACGGGTCAAACGGCACCAAATCCAAACCACAGGGGTCTGACGTAAAGTTAGAGTCGTTAGACCATAATAAGACTATACAAGCCTTTGGTTTTTTAGTTGCCAATTTTGAAAGTCCATGGCTGCAAGTATTGCCCGTGGCTTCGGCTGAGCGTTTGATGGAATGGTCAATAAAACGAGTGAAGGGCTTAGTTATTAAGGGACTAAATTAGAAAAAGCAATTTGGTGCACTTTTTATTTTTATTTTTGATAATCAGGTGCTCGAGTCATGTAAAAATGTCCGTGTTTCTAAAGCAATGCATATTGTGCATTGTAACACATATATCTTGAATGTCGATCTACGTTGGGATTATGGGATACCAATAGCATGATATCAAAATCTACCTAGGAGGAAAATTAAGCTTCATTTTCAAAAACCAAAAAGAGTTCTAATTGTAACCTTAAGATTTGGTACATATAGATTAAAAAAAAAAAAAACTACTGACAAACGTAGAATATAAATAGAAAACAATCCCACTAAGGTGCCGTTTCGCTTTTTTTTTAAACTTTCTTTTTCAAAAAGAAGGTAATTTCAAGTTCAAATATAATGAAAATGAAAATTATTTTTTAAATTTTTTTTGCACCGTTTAAAAGATTTTAATGAGATCTATAAAACAAGATCCATATTAGTAGGAAAATTATTTGCGTAAACATATAATTTTTGAGCTCAAAATTATATTTCTTTTCTAAAAATTCCTTCTTTTTTTTTAGAAACTAGAACAGAGCCTAATTAACTAATGTTTTATTGTACTCTTGTCACTTCTTCACTTTAAATGTGTCAAGGATGATATATGTGAACTAAAAAGTTTTGTCTTCTATCAAAAATTATTTCCGCATCTTAAGAACCGCCCCACATGGTGCCTAGGCTTTTGTCCCCATGATATGTGATGGAAAAATCATTTAATGGTCTGGGAGCATTGCTACAAGGTGCCCCATTATTTTCCTTCGCCACAGATTTTTGTGATTTCTCTTCTCATCCATATTAGCAATTGCATAAGTACCATACCGCGCTCGATGAAAATCATATGTATGGTTTGGAGGGAATCTTTCATATTGTCTAATAGGTCCATAACAACGATAATATAAAGAGATTCATCAACTAGGCAAATAGAAACGTCAATCCCACAAGCGTCTTATGCATTCTCATTTAAAAATGTGAGGTGGAGAAAGATGTTGAGGTCGGATCAAAAAAGAAAGAAAGAAAGGTGTTGACGCACCATAAGATTGGTATCTCAAGACCATTGAATAATTACTCATGTGTAATAGGGCCCAAGATAATGTGCAGTTGAAAAGGAACTTTGGGCACCTTGTAGTGCCTGAATAATCTCTGTTACTCTGTACCTCAATGTGTTACAAACAATGCGCAGCTATGATCCAACGGTAAATTACGATCCATTAGCGCACTATGAAGGGACGAGAAGCATTGAATCATACATTCACCAATATAAAATAGGAAGCGACACGTCAGTTCTGATCTAGATCCTCCATAGGCAACAGGCCCACCGAAAAAAGGTCATAAGGGTATTGTCGTCACGACACACAACAAAACGTCTGATGCAGTTTTCAAGTCTGGGGAGCTTCTGTTTCCACTCACTATTTACACTTTGTACACACCTTCTCAGGTACGTACTTTCCCAAAAGTGCTAAATGGACCCCTTTTTTTTTTTTTTTTTCCTTTGTATTTTGTAAAGAAAAAAAGGCCCATTACAGATGAAAAAAAAAAAATTCATTTAGTTATTTTAGCACTTTCAAAAAACTACCCCTCTTGTGATTGTCTCGTTGTCGCCGTGGTTAGAAACCAATTGGGGCTAATCTAGTTGGACCCCCCAGTTGGATGAGACTTTTGCATCTCACTAAGAGGAGGTCAGAAGTTTGGATTTCTGCACCAACGTGTGGGTGTTCTTTCATTAAAGGATTTTTTTCTTTTTTTGTTTCTTCCCTATAATGGACTTATTTCTGGTTTTAAATGATTTATTGTGCTTGGTTATTTCACAGACTCTCATAATTGATATAATGTCCTGAATTTATATTTTGTATTTCATAAATAATGTAAAAAAAGAAAAAGAAAAAGAAACTACCCCTACCCCTCATTGCACCCTTTAAAAAATCCTTAAAAACAACCCCATCACAAACTGCAACATCTCTCTCGAGATTTATTTTATGTCTCCCTTCCCCTCATGTTATCAGATGTTTACTTTGACACCCTTTTTGTGTTTGCTGATTTAGCAGCTACATGTGTAGCTCGAGGTTAAGCCCTTATAAAAAATTGAAGACTGTATGTAGAATAAATTAAAGACGTATCAAAACAATGGAAGTGTGATAATTGAAATTGAATTACAGTGGAAGACGAAATCAGAATGAGTATTAATTAGCAATAATTGACTTAAAGACAAGGGAAAATGAAAGAAATCACAACAACTTGAGTAATTGAGGTTGCTCTCGAGCTTGGGTTGTCTAGTCACCGAGGATGATTCAAGAGATCAGAAGCCAAGAACTAATAGTCATAATGCTCGTCGACCACGTCGGAGAAGTGGAGGATGCTACCTGCATAGGTGCAAGCCGAAGACATTTCTTAATGAGGAGATTGCCAAGCTTAGAAAATTACGCAGCCGTTAAGAAGGAAAAGTTTAGGGTTGACGGGTTACTGCGTGACCAATTGACCATGATCAAAATTGCACGCGAGGATCTTAACAAAAAAGATAGCAATGATGGCTCTATACAACGATTTAACAAATAGTAACCTGCCCTAGTGGTTAAGTTAGTCCACTCGTCTCTACAAATACAATAAATACGGGAAGCAGAGATAATGCAAGACAAGTAAAAAATACTATTGAGAACATTGTAAGGCCAAATGGAACTACTGTTTCATTACTTTATATCCGCGATCAGTTCTCAGACAAGTATCATTTGTCCTAATTTGTCGTTGAGAGAAAACTAACTTAACTGTCGCATAATATTTCTGTAGTGGAGCGAAATATCCGAAGGTCCAATGCTCGGGATTTGATATGGTGTTCCTAACCAAATAGTTGTCTCAGTTCATCTGCTCCACACGGAGCCGAGATACATCAGTCGTACACATTATCCGAAGGATAAAGTGCCTGGAGGAACCCAGCCGAGCTTCGATCTTGTTCCGAAGGAAGAAGCCAGTTTGTTCGGATATGATAGCTGACAGAGTTCTTTCGTTCGGTGAAGAGCGCTGCCTGTTGCTCTTCGTTCCTTCGGGTACGATGACTTCACTCGGGGGCTATAGTTCCAGAACTTTCTGGAAGGTTCCAAAGAAACGTGGGAGAGCCTCTCTGATAAAGGATGGGACAGCTCTGAGTGATGTGACCCCCCCTTTATTCTGACTGGGCGGCTCCCCTTCTTCCCACAAGCGGCGCTCATTTAATGCACCTGACTCGTGACGTCATCCGAGCATCAGTGAGCACGTGGGTGGCAGAGACAACCCATACTCCACTCTCTCTTTCTTTGCCTATAAATAGGAGGACATCTTTTCCAAGGAAGAAGTGAGCTCTCTACACACTCTTAACTCCCCTAGCAGATATTTTCTTACTAAACTTCTTCCCGGCTCCTTTTCTGACTAGATCGTCGGAGCTTCTTCCCGGAGGAACAACCCCCTCCGGTTCTGCAGGTACCTGACATCCGGTGGCACGTCGCTCGGTTCAAAAGGGTCAAGATTGAGGAGAAGAAATCAGCCCCCCACAATTTCCGATCGTCAATACCGACCGAATTGTAGCTATTTAATTTTTGTCTTACAAAGAGCTCTGGATGTTAAGGAAAATCAATGTCTTCCAAGAAGGGACGAAGGAAAATAATTTTTGGAGGCCTAATCCTGATTGCGACATATGAAATCCAACACAACATAAGAATAATTTGGTTGTTATCAATAATGAAAAAAAAAAAAGGAGGATAATTATTATGATCCAAGTTTGTCGATATACTATTCCAGCACACATGTTCACCATTTATGACAGATTTTGTGTGAGCAATTTCGGAGCTATTTCAATTTTGATTTAGGTTTTTTTCCCTCTAGTGATTCCATAGAATTTCATATACCAAATTTGAGCTCACTTTATTCTCCCTATTGTGGTAATTTTCATTGCCTAACCATTTTTGAATTTTCCATTCCAATAGAAGTATGCTCCTATACTGCAGCTGTCTAAATAAGGTTTGTTGCCGCCCATAGGGGAAGACATGGACTGATACAGTGATTCTCCATTTGGGCATGTGAACTAAGATAAAAAGTGGGTGCACATGGGCACTCCCCCCACCCAGTGAGGCCCATATTCCATCACCATTACCAACCTCTCAAATTCCATTAAAAAAATTACACCTCTCCCCTATTTTCTCTCTCTCTCTCTCTCTCCAAAACCCACAACAATCTCATCTTTTTCCTCATTTCTATCACCACCAAAAACAAACCAAAACAAAATAAAAACACCACAATTCATTTCTCTCCTCACCACGACCACCGCCAACAGACATGGCTCAGAAGAGAGAGAAAGAAGAGACCGAGCTCAAGGTCCCCACGCCCATCCCCACCCCTCCGAAGCTCGATCCAACCTCCACCTCGGCTAGATCGTCCGTCACGGATCAAGCGATTCGATCGGCGCCTGGATCGGACAGATCGGGTCCGGATTCGGATCCGGACGCGGAAATCGCTCCTCCTCCTCCTACTCCCACGCGGCGACGGCAGCAGACGGCGGCGGCGGCAGAGGCGGCGGAGAGGAGGGAGGTGAATCGGTGCTCCGGTTGCCGACGGAAGGTCGGGTTGACCGGATTCAGGTGTAGGTGCGGGGATCTGTTCTGTTCGGAGCACCGGTACTCCGATCGGCACGTCTGTAGCTACGATTACAAGGCCGCCGGCCGGGAGGCGATAGAGCGAGAGAATCCCGTGGTCAGACCCGCCAAAATCCTCAAGGTCTGAAGAAGGAAGGAAGAAATTATTCGTAGAAAGAGAAGACGTAGATCAAAAGATCAAGAGAGAGAAAATTATTCGTGTTTTTTTTTTTTTCCTCCATAGGATTCTCTTGGCTGGGTTGAAAACCGGGGGGTGTTGATTGTTGGTTGGGCCTGGGAGGGGTATGTTGATGTAAAATTTGGGGAAAGAGTGAGGGTGTTATGGTCATTTGAATTTGTTGTCGTAATGGAATTTTATTTCTCTATTTAAAAACGAAATACTCTGGTGCATGTGCCTTTCACATTTCATGACTAACGTGTGTTTTCGGTAGTAAAAAATTTGTAAATTTTTTTTTTTATGGTTGAGTAGTTGTTAAATGTTTTCGGTTGTGAATAAGTTGTTGATAAATTTGAAAATAGAGTTATTTGTTGACAAATTTTTTTGTTAGTGAAAATCGAAAGGTAAAATACTAAATTTTTTTTGTCAAATAAAAACGAAATAAACAAAATGATAAAATGCGTCAATTTTCTTTTATAGTTTTTGTTGATTGAAACACCCCTAAAGATAAAAACGAAATAAACAAAATGATAAAATGCGTCAATTTTCTTTTATAGTTTTTGTTGATTGAAACACCCCTAAAGTAAGAATAAGGATGTCACGGACTTTGAGTTTGAGGGTGTTATCGTCATTTTAATTGGTCATCGTACTGAATTTTCCTTTCTATAAAGTACTACTTTAATACTTTCGGTGTATGGGCCTTTCTCGCTTATTTAATTTACTTTTTTAAAATGATGCTATATTAAGTAGTGTACCTTTTTAATGTGTTTTTGTAATTAGGTGTCTGGAATGGAAGAATCTCGAAATATTGGAAGTTCTCTTTTTACTAAAGTGTGAAGAATCTCGAAATATTAGAAGTTCTCTTTTTATAACTTAAGTGTAATATGAGATATCTTTCGCGCACTTCGATCACTTGCAAGGGTCTCAGTTAAAGAGGAGATCAAATTTATGTGTGGATTGGCTTCAAAGTAGTTAATAACATTTAAGAGGTTCGAATTAAGACTTTAGGAGATTCGATAAATTGTAGGTTACAATAATGAACAAGCCACCTATAATACCGTATCATTATGATATAATATGATACGATATAATATTCTAACAGCCCCCATCAAACTCAAGGAGGTAGAGCGGAGACCAACTTATCATATGATATCATAGATGTAATAAATATTTTTCAAAATTAAATCTGGGACAACCAAACCCAACAACTCAATCAATATAAGAAATAAGTTCATTATAAGGTAAAAACAAAGAAAGAAAGAAAGGAAAAACCCTTTAAAGAAAGAACACTCATATGTAGGTGGAAAAACTCGAACTCCTAATCTCTTAGTGAGATCCAAGAGTCATGGCAACCTGAGCTAGCCCAGTTGGTTAGAGAGGGAGTTGAGTCCCCTCCGTTCTAATTTAATACTCTATCCGTTCCGATTTGTTTGTCCATTTTTGAAACTTCAACTTTTTAAGGGAACATAATAATTGCTCTTTAAAAGTTTTGATTTTTCAAGAATGCCCCTCAATTTCTTTGAATTAAATGGGAGTATACATTCTCCAATGCATTATTTTTTGAAAGAGAAAGGGCATTAAGGAAATTTTAACAAGTAAAACTCATATGGGAAGAATATTTTGGGACACTTAAAAGTCAAAAAGTGGATAAACAAATTGGGACGGAAGGAGTAGGTTTCTTAGTGTCATTTTTTAATTAATTATATCTTGTAATTTATAGTAATATTTTTATGATTTTAAAAATATTATATTATAGAATTAATCGAGATCTATCAAACAAGATTAATATTGGATATAAAATTTATTACAAATTTCAAGATATAAGTATTTTTTTATCTGGTTAGAATAGAACGAGAAACTATTAAATTGAGACGGAGAGAATATAATAGTAGGAGTAACTAATGATCTTGAGCAATAGTAACGTGATAATCCAAAACCTTGAATCACTGTATAATCTTGAGAGATTTGAGAAACATAGTATTACGAAGAGACCTGGGGGCTCTGTTGCCCTAGGGGCACCGGAGCCCCCAGCCCACACGCCAAAACGGCAACGTTTTGGTTAAATAAAAAATTCCAACCACCAATTTGCAATCTTATCGAGCAGAAACGTGATTATGAGAGTCTTAGAGATAAAATTTGATTATGACTCTTTAGAATAATATGATCAGAATAGTAAGATCTTCATACCCGTTCAAACAGATTAAAAATTGGACCACTTAAATTTTTTAACCATATTTTTTAATATATAAACGGTCTCAAAAAATTAGTACTCAAATTTTCACTCCGTTTGAATCGGTGCAAAGATCTTGTTATTCTTATCATATTATTTCAAAGGGTTGTAATTCATTTTTATCTCTAATGCTCTTATAATCACATTTCTGCTCTATATGGTCCTAAATAAAAAATATATACTTAATATGAAAGCCCTAGAAATAAAAATGAATTATGACCTTTTAGAATAATATGATAAAAATAATAAGATCTTTGCACCGATTCAAATGGAGTGAAAATTTGAGCACTAATTTTTTTGAGACCATTTATATATTAAAAAATATGGTTAAAAAATTAAGTGGTCCAATTTTTAATCTGTTTGAACGGGTGTGAAGATCTTACTATTTTGATCATATTATTCTAAAGAGACATAATCAAATTTTGTCTGTAAGACTCTCCTAATCACGTTTCTGTTCTATAGGATTGCAAATTGGCGGTTGAAATTTTTTTATTTAACCAAAACGTTACCGTTTTGGTGTGTGGGCAGGGGCTCCTACGCCCTTGGGGCGGCAGAGCCCCCGGGTCCATTACGAAGGGGTGCAAGGATTAAATTGTACAGGCCAAATTTTTTTTTGAAAGTTTATAAATGTACCAATGTTACATCAGCTATCTAAAACTAACTTTTGAATTTTTTTTAATATTTCGGTTGCCAATGTTTGGGCCCTCAAAGAAGGGTTGGACTTGGTACTTTCTTTCAGTGGGTTTGCTGCTTTTTACATGGATTCGAAATGTCTACCAGTGCTCTTCTTTCAAACAGTAACGTCGAATATTTTCCTGATTATCCCGTTCCCACAGGTCAAGGTGTGCGTAAGTTAGTCCAGAATTCAGATGTCGATTTGGTAATCTAATCTTGAAATGCAAGTGGATCGATCCTCAAGAACCTCGGGAATCTTCCAATTAACAGCATTTATTGGGAGGCAAACGAGCGTGCCGACATCGGGTGCAAACGAAATCTAGTCAATGCCATTGACATCCTCCATGAATTAAAAAGTCATCATAACGACGTGTTCGATGTCTTCATTTCTTGTGCCGAATGCATACAATCTCAACTCGCTGAGGATTCTCTACGGGTTTTGTACCTTAGAACTCCATATTCTTATTTTTAATTTCTGCAAGTTACTTTCCGCAAAAAAAAAAAAAAAGAAAAAAAGGAAGAATATTTGGCCGTAACATTACCTTGAAAGTTCGACCAGAGCAAATCATGTACGTAAACACTCACATATATACTTGTGAAGATGTTTTTAATAAAAGAAGAATAAATCTGTATTCTGTATAGTTGTGGACTTTTACATAGTTTTGATGGACCTTTAAGCCCTTTAAGCCATTTGATGGTAAGCCCATCACAGATATTACCACTCAATGGTCCTGGGCTGTTGACATCCCTATGAGGCTTCAACAAAGAAGCCCAAATCAGTCTTTTTTTTTGGGTACAAGAACGACAAGCCCAAAATCAGTGTTCTGCCACCGCAAAAAACGTTTTGGGTCATTTTGGCCATTCTTAAAATCCTTATCCATATAGCCCGAGATCAAAACCTGAGACTTATGAATTTGCTCCTTCTTAAAGCCTCAGGTTTAAAATCTCTCAGATACTACCAACCCATTTGGGGCCCCTGTTAGTAGACACTGCGATTGGTTCCTCACCCGAACACCCTGAGTTATAATTTTTTTTTTCTTCATTAAAGGTCAAAATAAATATTGGTATTGCGTGTAAACTAAAATGTTGTATGTAACTTCGGTTTACACGTTGTAAACTAAAATAAAGTGGGGTGCCCTTCATCCTTTTGCTCTTTTACAATTAATGAAAATTTTTCTTCGCCATTCAAAAAATATGATAAAGTGGAGTGGCTAAATAATAGCAGCGAGTTCACAAAAAGGTCTAAAACAATAACGATCGGGATTTCTTGTAATTTTTGCAATGATGTAATATCATTATTCTCACCATCATAACAATTGATTATCAAACGCACATAAATTTTTTTTTTTCTTTTATAAAAGACAGAAAAGTGAAAGCAAAATTCTAGTAGTAGTAAATTTTTTTGCCAGCCGTAGGAGTTAAGAGTGAAGTCGGTGTAACTAACTTGTACGAAATATATAATCATTATTCGTTATCAAATGGGTAGATATTCAAGTAGATTCTAACGTCAGTGGAAAACAAAAGCTGTACACGAACCTGTTAAATTGAAGACACAGAAAACATTGACTACGTCAAAAATGATAGGGGCATTTTCGTCCCGTTCAGTGTGGCTCTCTCTAATCCCGTCCATTTTTGTCTTTTTTAGAGATTGCTGAGAACATCAATCACATCTAAAATAAAGGTTAATCGGATACCGTTTTGGATAAAAAGAATGGAATTAATGTAAGGATATTTAGCTTTACTTGTAGAAAATAATGGGCAATCATCTCACATGACATATCCGTCAAAATCCAATTGCACTCATCATGGTAAAACTTCGGGTTGGTGTTGTGCAGTGAGGTGCGCAGTATCGTGCTGCGCATCTCCGAGCAGTCGGATAGTGCATCCTATAACTCGGATCTCATCTTGGCAATGAGCGGCTCTCGATCGTTGGTTGCCTAGATGAGATCCGAGCAGTCGGTTGCACAATCCGACGAATCTCGGAAGTGTGCAACACGGTACTGTGCACCTCACTGCACAACATTAATCTGAAGTCCTTAAAACAATAGCGTACTGTATGATTATCTTAGAAATTAGAATATGAGAAGAATCCTTTTTCAAGTGTTTGCTGGGACCCAATTGGCAACTATATTATGCCTTCAATTTGTTCACCACAGGCAAAATTCTGTGAACATGCCCACTTGAACCATTATTGAACCAGCTAGGAGCGTTCATACTCAAACAAATAAATTGTTCATTAATTTCTTTTCTACATGGTCTGTGTATTTATGTCGATACCCAGGGCGGAGCTCTGAAGGGGCTTGGTGGCACGAGCCACCCTAGTCCTAACCTCCCACAAAAAATTCGTTTCTTTGTTGAGCAACCCCGACCAATATTTTTAATGGCTATTTTTCTATTATTTGTTGATGGATAATTAACCTATGAAAACACCTACTTATTTGGGGTATTATATATGTTTGAATAATTTTTGTACATATATACTACTTCTTTTGGTAGTATTAAATACTCCTTTCCTCACAAAAAACTTGTCCGATTTGCAAAATAAGAACTTAAATAAATTTATTTTGGTTCAAAGCTTTGGAATTTTTTATTTGCAAAGTAGATATCAACAATGTCTTTAATTAGTTTTTGAACATGTTCGAATAAAAACATGTTTTTTTAGGTGTCACATCTTGAAGGATCGGACGTTCTTTTTAGCGTGGAGGGAATATATATATATATATGTGTGTGTGTGTGTGTGTGTGTATGTGTACACAGTTCGGATCCTATAAGGGATCTCGCACGGGCTTACTGTGCGGGACTCCCCTTTCCCGATCGAATTGCGACAATCCGAGCCGCTCAAAGTGATCAGAACGTGATTTTAAGGGTAACTACGAGAAATCAGCAAAAAAAAAATGATCAGGAAGGGCTTGATCCGAACAATTTTTTATTGAACAGTTCAGTAAAAAATTGCTCAGATCAAGCCCTTCCCGACCTTTTTTTTTGCTTATTTCTCCCGAATACCCTTAAAATCATGTTCTGAACACATTGAGCGGCTCGGATTGTTGCAATTCGATCGGAAAAAAGGGAGTCCCGCACGGTAAGCCCGTGCGGGATCCCTTATAGGATATAAAGTGTGTGTGTGTATATATATACGCACACATACACAAAACTTTAGGTAAGGGCGCCCTTACCCTGTTAAGGTAAGGAGCTCCCATTTCCTGATCAAATTTCGATAATCCGAGCCGCTCAATGTCTTTAAAACATGATTTTAAGGATACTCGCTAGAAATCGGCAAAAAAAATGGCAGGGAAGGGCTTCATCCGAGCAGTTTTTGTTTATTTTTTTACCGAACGGTTCAAATAAACTACTCAAATGAAGCCCTTTCCAGTTTTTTTTTTTTTTTGCTGATTTCTCGTGGGTACTCTTAAAATCACGTTCTGAACACATTGAACGGCTCGGATCATTAAAATTCGATCGGGAAAGGTTAATACGGTAAGGGCGCCCTTACCTGAAGGGGACTATATATATATATATAAAATTCTTTTTAGGTCCAGTTGCTTGGATTTTCTTATGGTCCGGATTTGTGTCTTAGCCATTGGATTCTGATGATCCGAGCCGCTCAATGTGTTCGGAATATGATTTTAAGAGTACCCACGAGAAATCAGCAAAAAATAAAATAAAATCGAAAAGGGCTTCATTTGAGTAGTTTTTAGTTGAATCGTTCGATAAAAAATTGTTCGGATCAAACCCTTTCTGATAATTGTTTTTGCTGATTTCTCGCGGGTATCCTTAAAATCACGTTCTGATCATATTGAATGGCTCGAATCATCAAAATTCGATCAAAAAATAGAAGGTCCAAACGGTCCGGACTTGAAAATAACTATATATATATATATATATTGATTTTTTTAGGTGTCACCCTCCGAGTTGGAATCCTAATTCTGCCACTGTGAATACCTATGCTAAATGCTAAATGTTCCTTGCAAATAGAGAAAGAATCAAGACTTCTTCTATTCCCACACAATCGGGGAATCTTGTGTACATATAATCGTATGCAAGCCATTGCATCTCTTTTAAGCTATGTTTTGGATTTGTAAGTTTTTTAACCTCAACGGAATTAAAAGGGATCGAAAATATGTGACAAATTAATATATAGAAAAAAGCGAGAAAATTAGGGAAAGAAGCCAAAATGATCGAAGTGACTGCCGATATAAATAGTACTCCGTACTTGGGATTGTAGCAGGTCACAACCACTAAAGATACAACAACTAGATAAAATATGTTCCCAATATAATTTACATAATTTCACTATCCACGTACACATATATATATTTCAAATCATAAGACATTGAGAATTTGTGACATTGGTGGGAAATGATAATGGCCGACCATGTCATCATCAAAGGCACAAGTAGCTTTTTCCCTTTAAAGTACAATTTGTTCCCAAACTTTGACAATGGGTGTGGAGGCCAGAATAAACAAAACTTGGCAGTTTCTTTCTTTCTTGCCCTTTCACTTTGAAAACTTAGGTGGAAGCCTTTTGTAATTTTTCTCCCACCTAATGATGCCAGACAGGAACACAATACATTTTATGAACTGCCTTTGAACTGCAATTTTTTTTTTTCAGGGTTACAACAATTTTGGTGGGGCAGTTGTGTTGGCATGGCCTCAGAGGGTAAACAAAAAGACAATAGTGATCCGGGATTTTGTGTTACCTAAAGTAGGAAAATGTGGGATTTTGGATGGAAGCATCCTTTTCCAAAGAATTCATTTTATTTCTGCATAGGACATCTCTCTCTCTCTAAACGTTTTCTAAAGCAACATTGATTAGTCTTAGGCATTAATTAAAGTGGCTACCACCTCATCCCTAACCTAAGACATAAGAACATGGCCAAAAACTGGCAATCTTTGTTGTTTGATAAGGTTTTCCTATTCAACAAACAGGAAATTACCTTCTTCTTCTTTTTGGAATCGATAATGCGAAAACTGTTTTGTTAGTGCCAAAACTATAGTGTATAAAAAGTCTTGTACCTTGCACATGGTACAAGTCTTCTTCTATGCAAAATAATTTTGGCATTATAACAAAAATAGTTTTTGCATTAGCATAACAAGGTGTTCGGGCTAGAATCTTTCGACAACCAATGGTGGCTATTAATTAAGTAGTTTAATTTCTGCTATTATTTTTCGCGTTTATTATTATTATTATTATTATTTTGGGGGGCGGGGGGTGGGCGGGATGGGGTGGAGGAATGCTACCATGCATACATACCCCTTTTCGGATGTATATTATATACACCACTTGAATCACCTTGAATTCACAATAATTTCTTTGGAAATTCATAACATCATTCTCGAATTCATACTTTAGTATAACATGAATTAATTCATGGGGTATAACATTTGACTTCGGATTGCAGGTTTCTATGCAGGGATTTCCATCAGCGACGATCAAATTAACATGTTTTCCGTGAAGCCAATTTTTATGCAGATGTTTTGGCTAAGGAAGCTCGAAGGCGTAAATTAGTACTCCTGATGTAATTTATGTTCAAGTCCGTAATGTTTTTGTAGGGGCTCGTACCCCAGGACCGTGATTTCTTTATGCCATATTGCTTCTGTTAACCCAAAAAGAAAAACATTTAATTCCTAATATCTTGAAAATTTTAAGCAAATGTTACGTACTTTTACACTAACTTTATGAATCTGTTAACAAATGTCACGAAACTTTAAGAATGTGATGAATTTAAATTGATTCAAGGAGATGCATGTCGCACATACCCAATTATGGGTGTATTGTAGCACTTTTCAAAAAAAAATTATTCCATATTTTATTGATACGCTCAACTTAATTAGAATGATACAACTTTTGATGATAGCAAAGTAAAATAGTTTTGGTACTCGAGTGTTTTTAGAAACAATTTTTGGAAACAGTTTGGTCACATGAATGGGTTTCCATTTGGTATATAGTGACGGTGGAGGCTTAATGAAGAATCAATAATTATCTTATAAGAATTATTGAAGAGGCTAATTGATGGTAGAGTTAATGGAGGCCCTTTTTAGGGTAAGAAAACTCAGAAAAGTGGTTATTGATGAGACTACCACTTTACCAAATAAGATCTTGATCAAGAAGCAAGCATGGATATGCTACTGGATTCTCTGATATCACTAAACCACTTAATTTCATTTACATTTCAAAAATGAAAAAAAGAAAAAAAAACCTTGATCAAGTATGGATACAGATACAAGATACAGAACCGGCGATACAAGAAAGTTTTTACAATTTGTATTTCGCTTTGACAAGAATATATTTCTCTCTCAAAATAAAGAGAATCTATAATTATGTACTAAAACGATGCAAGACGGGCCATATAATTTTGATCTTATAAAGGTTCGTATACATGACCAAGAATTACGAAAAGTAAGCGATGCTTGAAAATCGAAAACAAAACTTTCAAATTTGATATCGGGAATGCTTTTGGAATACGTATCTGCCAGTATCGAAAGAATATCTGTAAGGATTTGTATACAATATTCGTTAATATTGCAGGGGTATCTGAATCCAATACCAAACGAAATCTGTGCTTCATAGAAGATAACTTATTTTTAACATCAATTGCATGGCTTGTGGCCCACGGATCTGTCTGTATTGATTAGTAGTATTATTATTAGTTCATTTTCCCTCTTTTTGTGTTATGAGTATAAGTTGAGTAATGCTATGAGATAGTGAACAAAAATAAAACAAATTTTGGGTGGAAATACAAGGATTGGCGTCCGGCCGGGGTAAGCCCCACAAGTCCACGGACTTGAGCAATCCCCTAGCTCGGACAACCAAGCGTGAGATTGGATTTGTGCAACCCAAATGTCAAGGTAAAGAAATGCTAGTAAAAGCCAAAGAAACTTTGTTTGGTAACTTTGAATATTTTAATTTTGGTAGTGGGTGGAGAGAGAAATAGGATAATGTTTGGAGAGAAGGGTAATGAGTGGAGAGAGATAGAGAGAGAAATAAAATTAATAATTAAAAAATAGAATAATAATTGAAAAAATATATAAAATAATAATTAAAAAATAAAATTAAAACAAAATAAATCTGTTAAAAGAACAAGGCTCATGCCTTTATGCTCCATACGCTTCAGGTCTTCTGCACTGAAAGCTACTTTTTATTTCTTTTTGTTTTTCTCCTTTTTTGGTGTGTCAATTCCTTCTTTTCAGGTCAAATAAGTAATTGATTATTTTATGGGGGATTGGACTGCATTTCCCACAATAGAATAAAAAATATTTAAAAAAAACCCTTTGCAAGCTGACAAATCTCACTTTCATTTCTTTTACTCACCGATAAAATTGAATTTTGGCAAATGATGATCCGAGCACTACGCTAGTCCTGACACTCGAATGCAAAAACCTAAAATTTTTCATTTTTGAACGTTGTATCACATGCAAATCTTTATTTCGACCTCTCTAAAATTCTCACGAGATTCAACAAAGAGAATTAATGCACTGTAACATCAACGTTGTTGAGTAAAAACGATTCGAGCCAGAAGCTCTCGTGTATAGTTTTAAGTTACCCATGATGGTATGGAGTAATTGTTCAATTAATGCATGTTCTCAGAGTACTATATGGTACTTTCACTCACATAATACGGTCAACAAATTACGTAAAAATAAATTTCAACGGATGGAACATCAACAAACTTTTTTCCATATTTGTTGATGAGACAGAAGATGTCACGATGCGCACGCTGTACTGAACTAGGATACTGAATTAGACTTCGATATGACACAATGAAGAAAAAGAAGAACAAAAAAATGGCCAAGGATTGGTAGGTAGCAGGAAAGGGTAGTTAATTGAATGATTACTTTAATTATGAAAAAAATAAATAAAGAAAAATAAAGCAACCTCTGAAAGTTCTATTTGAAACTCCCAGCTAGGAGTATTGGATTCTGCTAAGGCATAATTAGCCAGCCACTGTAACATTCTAAATGAGATTATGAGGAAGTATTCTATCCTATATAATTATATGAAGGTTAGGCAGCTTAAATGAGTGGGTAATAAAGTTGGTTAATTTTCCAATTTCCCATCAACATTTTCTTTTTGTTAAATTCTTTGATCTCGGGCCAAGTGATCATTAATGGACTACTTTTTATATGGGCTAGCTATGACAAATCAATATTGTACAATATAAATTTTACTGTGCGCCATAATTGAGACTTCTGTTAGTGGATGGTGGAATTAGTCCTCTTAATTAGTCAATTCATTAGAACGAATACTGAGTTATAAAAGATACTCCGTAAAAGGTGTAATTGACATTTCATATTCACAGATCTCATAAGCCTATATGATGATCCATAACTAGCTTAACCCTGAAATCAAGCAAGAAAATGAAAAAGAAACTTGAAATTAAAATTAAAGAAATACATGGTGGATGGATGAGTAGATGATTAGAAATGATTCATAATCGTCGGTAGCAAAGGTAGTCAAATAGTAAGATGATTACTTGAGCTTTTGGGCATAGTGACCTTGGAAGTAGTATTTAAGACTCCCATTTTTGAATTTTTCATAACTTAGGTATTCCGGACAGTTTACGCGTATTTTGATTAATTTTGGGAT